>JANBVO010000025.1:0-562418 GCA_030052745.1 Pleurostoma richardsiae
ACCTAGTTTTTGTAGTAAATTTCTTAGAAATTGATACCAAAGCCTTGGTGATTGTTTTAAACTATATAAAGCTTTTAGTACTTTATAGATATATTTCTTATTTAGATTATATTTTATTCCTTTTTATTTCAATATATCTTTTATTAATTCAAAATATCCTTCGGGTAATTTAGTATATATTACTGTATCGATTTCTGCGTGTACAAACGTACTTTTAACATTATATTGTTCTAATTCCCAGTTATTATAGATAGTAATAATTATAAATATTCTATAGATTTCTGGTCTACAAGTAGTAGAAAACGTATTTAAATAATCGATACTATATATTTAATTAAATCCTTTAATTACCCAACGGGCTTTATATTTAATATTTTCTTCTATATTAAATTTATGTTTATATACCTATTTTCCACGTAATATATTTAATTCTTTATCTTTAGGTATTTCTATTATTTCATAAGTTTTTTTAATCTTCTAAACCTATTATTTCATTTATCATTCCTTTTATCTATTCTTTAGAATTTATACTAGTTATTATTTGTTTATATATTTTCGGTTCATTATTTATACTGTTTGTTAACGAAACTAACGCTAGTTCGTCAATTTCATCTATATCCTTATTGTTTAAATAATATTCTTTAAAATTTCTTAAAGAATAATAGTCTTATATATCTTCTTATATATTTTCTTGTATATTATTATTACTAGTTAAATCTATAAATTCATCTGTAAAAGATTCTAGAAATCCTTTTATTTTATTATTATCTATATTATTTTCAATAAACTTATTTTCTAGGATTTTAACATCTCTAGACCATATAGCCTTTTTAAGCTCTAAATCCCAGATTCGGTATTAGTTTGTTCCAAAACCTATCAGAACTCCCTTTTTTACTTTAAGGTCTAATTTTTTAATTTGTACGTTTTTATTTTTATAAAAGGTAATAGAACCCCATATTTTAATATTAATAATATCTAGTTTTTCTTTTGTTTTTAATTCATATAGTGTTTTATAGTTTATTACACTATAAGGTGTACGGTTATATAAATATACCGCAACATATAGAACTTCTCCCCAAAAATAGAAAGGTAAGTTAGAATTATATAATAAAGCTCGAACTTTATTTAATAACGTTCTATTTATTCGTTCGATAAATCCGTTTTGTTCTTTAGTATAAGGTACTAAATTCTAATAAATTATTCCATTTTCAGTAAAGTATATTTTAAATCGTTTATTTATAAATTCCTTTCCGTTATCTATAACGAATATTCTTATTTTATAGTTATTTTTATTATTTTCTACTCTTTATTTATATTTATAAAAAACGTTAAAGGCTTCATCTTTATTTCTTAATAGTTCTACTTCTAAATAACGAGTAGATTTATTTAAGAAAGTAATAAAATATTTATAGTTATCATAAGTATATAATTTAATTTATCCGTATAAATCACTTACTACTTTTTCTAAATAATCTAATTATTTATTATTTACTTTGTAATTTATTTTATTTATAAACTTTACTTTTATACATATTTCACAATCATCTATATTGTAATTATTATTATTATTATTATAACTAATAATAGATTCTTTTAATTTATTTAATACGTTATTATTTATATAACCCATTCGTTAGTACCAAATACTATTATCTTCTTTTATATATAATAGTTAGTTAATTTATTCTTTTATATTAATAATTTTAACTAGTAAATAGTATAAGTTTTCTATCTTCTCTCCTTTTATTATTATTTTATTATTTTACATTAAGACAGTGTTTGTATAAGTTAAAATTATTTTAGTTTCTTTATTAAGATTTCCTTGTAATATTAGATTTATACCTAGTTCAAGCATATAAAAACAGTTTTTTAATATAGTTTTTATTTTAGAATCAATAAATTTAATATATACATTTCCGTATCCTTTTATATCTATTGTTTTTACATTTCCCCAACTAACTCTTTTATTACAAGGAAAAAACGAGTAAAAATAACTCCTATCCATAACTATATACCTTGTTACAGCGCAGTCTAATATAAAATTAGTATTATATCTTATATTTTTACGAATATTAAATACCTTATGGTTTCGTGAATTTTCTTTCACGTTATCGATAGAAGAGATTAGTTTATTTAATTTTTTATTAGTTATTAATTCGTTATTAGTAGTAATATTAGTTATAAATACCTTTATATCTTCAAATTCGATATTATTTATATCGAAGTCGTTAATATCGATTAAGCTTATATCCGAATCTTCAGTTGTTTAGGTAGAAGTGTTAGTAAACAGCACTTCTTCGTTGTTTTCCCGAATATCCCTTAGATAAAGTAATTTTTCGTCACTTTAGGAAGAAAAATTAGTTAATTCCTTTTGTTTCTATTTCCAGCTTTTTAGGGCTTTATCTAGAAACAGAAAGAAGCAGTTCTTTGCTTCATATAAGGTTAGTTTACAATATTTACAAACCCTTCCTTTTATGATTTTATATAGCTTTTTACCTCTATATTTAATATAAAAAGCGTAATTACCATTATTAATCGAGTTAATATTACATTCTCGCAATTCCTGTCTTTTAGATTTATTTAAAAGGTATGTAAATAACGTTTCCAGTGTATAAACGTTAGAATTATTTCTAAAGCTTTAAATAACGTTAGATATAAATCCGTTGTAAATTTCGGATAGGTTATTTAATACCTAAGTAATTATTATTTATTTAGGTAATTCTAAGCTTTTAACTTTTAATTAGTTTAATAGTTATTTTATTTTATTTAAGAATTCTTTCATAAAAAAAAACTTAAACAAGTAAAAATCGAAGAATTCCTTACAAATAAAGAATTCCGATGTAAATCCCTTTGAAGAATATAAATCTTTTAAGGAATTTCAAGCCGATTTTGTAGTATTTAAGTATTAAATCTACAGTAGGAGGCCATCTTCTATTAAAAAACGGATTGTTATAAAGGCCTTTACGTTGTTAGCCGAATTATTAGCTTTAATTACATCGTTTAAGCCTTCTTTCGTCAAGAAGGTAACGGTTCGAAAAGCCTAAACTTTATAGTTAAAAGTACCTTTAAACTTTTAAATAGAAACTTTCTTAGTAAACATCTTTTATAGTTATAAATTAATTTATCAGTATATTTTATTTAAAAGTCGGGGTTTTATATAGTATTATACCTTGAAAAGTAATTCCGTTTCGATTTTAAAAATCGACGTTATACTCGATTCGGAAGTTAGTAACTGATATTATTAATATTATATATTAGTTATATTATATATTTTTTATAATTAAAAAGCTCTTATATTCGATTTTTAAGAAGTAATTAAAGTTAAAAATTGTATAAAAGTTACAATTACGTTCTTTATACAATTCTAATTTACAGTTACTTACTAAAAATCGAATTCTTCTTCGTTATAACAAGTTATAGTAGAAAACAGTAGATAAACCAGTTATCTTCTAATTATACTTATAGATCACGTAATCGAGTCACGGAACGTTAAGAAAACGTAAAAAAAAATACAATTTTACAATAAAGGGTATTTACAACCAATACAAAAACGTATTAAATAAATTAATTTTAACGTAGAAAATAATATAATATAATTAGTTAAAGTAAAATAAGGTTTGAAAACTTAAATGTAATTAGATAGACTTATTAGATGTAAAAGGTATAGGCAGCCGGGCTCATAACCTATTAAAGTAGGTAAGGGGTTAAATGGATTCAAATTGCGATACTCTCTAGCTATCTTTCTAATTCTACAGTCTTTCTTCTAGATATATATAATTCTTATTGAATTTAGATTTGTAATAGTTATAAAACCGGATATCTTACTTACCGAGATATGAAACCGGTTATCTCTATTCCGGAACGTTTAGTTGTTTTGGAATTCAATATTTGTGGATATAGTTGTTTTAGATTACCTAGAATTCAGCTGGAGCCTATTCTAGTGTTTTAGAGTTGTTTTGACTGTTTTAGAGTTTCATTAAACCTAAAAAGGTAATATATTTTACAGGAATAAATAATAATATACCAGTAATTTTAACAGATAACCAAGCAGCCTTGAAACTATCTAAAAATACTGAATTTCATAAAAGAAGTAAACATATAGATATATCTTATCACTTTACAAGAGAAAGTGTACAAAATAAAAAAGGAAAAGTAATACATATTCCTAGTAAAGAACAACTAGCTGATAGCTTTACAAAAGGCTTAGATATAAATAAACAAAAAACTTTTATAGAAAAACTAGGTTTAATTAAAATAAAATAAAATAACGGTATTTAAATATAGTCCACTATATTAGAATATCAAAATAAATTCTATAAGCTTAAAACAGTACACTGTAATAAGCTTACGGGGGGATGTAAAATATATTACCTTTTTAGGTTTAATAAAACTCTAAAACAGTCAAAACAACTCTAAAACACCAGAATAGGCTCCAGCCGAATTCTAGGTAATCTAAAACAACTATATCCACAAATATTGAATTTCAAAACAACTAAACGTTCCGGAATAGAGATAACCGGTTTTATATTTCGGTAAGTAAGATATCCGGTTTCATATCTCGGTAAATAAGATATCCGGTTTTACAACTATTACAAATCCAAATTCAATAAGAATTATATATATCTAGAAGAAAGACTGTAGAATTAGAGAGATAGTTAGAGTGTATCGCAATTTGAATCCATTTAACCCCTTACCTACTTTAACAATAACTATTAAAAACTAATAAAAGAACTTTCATACGCTTAAGAAACTATTGTAGCTTATAAATAACGTTTAGAAAAATAAGTAAAATTAATAGGAAAACGTAGCTAGAAATATATTAAAAAGCCTATTAATTAAACAATTAAAAAGCCCGGAAAATATCATTGAATTAAACGTGTAATTAAGCTTTTTTTAAGCGATTAAATTTAAACTATTTAAAAACTTATTTTACTGATAATTTAAAAGCGGAAAACCCTTAAAGGTTAGTAAGTAAGAATAGCCTTACTTTTTCCTATTTAAATAATCGTCGAAGATGACGATAGTTTTAAGGCCTAGTATTTACTACAGGAACCGTAAGAAGCTCCTATTAACTAGCCATAGCTAACAAAGCTTTTAAACTTTAAGTTCTAAAAGTTATGTATAAATTAAATAAGACTTGAGAGTAGGATAAGAATTAACTTATTACTTAATAGAACGTTAAAGCTTTACTTCCAGGGCCTTTAGCTTTTAACTTATAGCTGGGTTTAGCTCTAGCCTTTTCCTAGATACATAACAATTCTATCTATCAGTAAAAACTAATCTTTTTTAAGGACTAATTACTGATATTTTTATTACGCCCTTAGTAAGAACTATTACGTTTATTAAATTATTAACTAGTTAAATAAATGAACTAACATTATAGAAATAATAGTTATCAAGTTAGTTATATAATAATAGTAACTAAATATTATTTTAATAATGAATATTATTATGCTTAACGTTTTTTAAGTTATTATTATCGACGTAATCATTTATAATAACTAGTTCTAATATAAGAAAGTTATTTCTTTCAGAGTAACGAAACTAAAAAAAGAGTTAGTTTAATACTAATCGTAAATATTACTTATTACAATAAGTTAGAGTTTATTACTTAAATTAGTACGTAAGTAGTTAAAACTAACTATGTAAAAGTTTATATAAATTAAAGTATGACGTTTAAGTTAAGATATTAAGTAATATAGTAATAAGAGCTTAATTTTCTATTTAAAATATCTATCTATAAGGCCTACTTTATATAAAGCTAAGCTTAGTACTTTACGTATTAAATAAGTTTAAATGCTTTTTAGGAGAGTACTTAGAGTATTGTAGTAGAATGTAAAACTTTTAAGTTTATTTTATATATGAAAAAGAAAAATTATAAAATTAAAAAAAAATAAAAAGCATTATAAATTAGATTTATTTAATTTTTTACTTACTTTAATAATAACTTATATATAAATTAAAGTCTATATATAGATTATAATTACGTACTTTTATATTTAAAATAATATAATTACTTTTAAAATAAACTTAATTATAAGTTAATACGTAACTTTATACATTTAATAATAGAAGTACGTATTTTTCTCTTATATAAATTATCTTTATTACATTTTTACTACTTCTTTAATTCATATGCAGTATGCCGTTATGTAGTTACGCTTAGAAATTAAATGAAATTCCGATTTCATAGGTAATTATAAAGGAAAATGCAGTTACTAACGGATGTAGGAACTAGGGTATTTACTGTAAGGTACGCAGGTGAATTCTACCGCCTCGCTACCGTAGGCGGTCAGAATACTACTAGACATTGAGTCGCGGAGACGCGCTCCGCCTTATCTAATCTACAGGTGATATTAGTGCCTAACGCATCAGGCCAACAGATCTTACAGGACTGCACCCCCCTGTCGCGGCAACACCACAATCCGGCACAAGTCGGCAGCATGCTCAAGCTGCGACAGCTTGGCTAACGAGCTGTCACGTGATGTCCACAATTTAGTGGGGCGTTATGGTTGAAAGCACTTTCCTCCCGTTCCGACGTACGTCTGCCCATCTTACGAGGAAGGGATATCCAGACGGTTGAAGGTAGTAACAGACACCAGATAGCGCGGCGGCTTTTGAATCATGGCGTTTGGAGACTCCATTGACACGTCTCGAGGTAGAGATATCCCTGGAAGCCTCACGCTCTTGCTGCTGTCCTCGACTGACTATTTCCCGATAGCCGCGACTCGAGAGGAAATGCGAGATGCAAAACTTCCCGTCCAGTACCGGGATAGCTGCGCCAACCTCCTCATTCCCCTTAATCGATGCCGGCATGAGACGTACTACCTACCGTGGAAGTGCGAGGTGAGCTAAGCAATGTTTCTTATGCGAGTCCCAGACCCAACAATATGACGAGACTGTCGTTACGGATGCTGTCCCATTTTTGTTTCTGCGAGTTTGGTCCTAAAATCCTTTGCTAGTCCGAGCGGCATAGCTACGAGAAGTGCCAGTACGACGAATTCAAAAAGCGTGTGGCGAAAATGGACGAATTGAGAGAATCTAAAGGTGGCGCAAGGAGCAACTGAAGTAGGGCGCGGGTAAGAAGGCATGAGCTGGACCGCGTCGCACACCCTGACGCTGTTCATGTCTGCATTTGTGTTCTGCGGCTTTCTGTAGGAGACAGAAAACAACAAGACACTGGAAGTATCCATGCGCCCTCAAAAGTCTAGTCCGACTGCTGGTCTCAAGGCCTCCGCTGCATTCGCTGGCCGCGAATTATCCTGCAGGATCAGACCTGTCCGAAGATGAACGACGTCAAGTAATCGGAATTGCCTCGCCCGATGTCATAACAATGCTACTTCTCTGCCGTCCTATCTAGATAACCCAACAGCCTCTTCTTGATAGTTACACCAAAGTACCTAGCACTGTTCCCGACGATCACCAGGTAGCTAAGCCCCAGTTTCCCGAAGATTTCGACAGCATATTCTATGGGTGCTTTCGATGACAGTATCAGCGGTGTGCGATCTATAAACTCATTGGAGGCGCTGTTGCGCAGATCGATAAGGTCACTGTGGTGCTCGTGCGCGGAGCTTTGCTCGACATTCAAGGCGAATTCCATCTCGGCTTCCGGGAGGTATCCGTGGCATGTACGGCAATCATTGACGAGCACTAATCCTGCATCCATCAGGCCACGCGCCTTTAACCGGGTGAGTTCCTCCCGCAATATCTGTTCCGCTACGAGATAATTCGGCCTCCGTATAGTGTAATCTGCCGCATCGTCGTCGACGGAGGGATAAGATCCTCAACCGTCGCCGGGTCCCGCCCGCGGGTCAAGGAGACCTTTGCCAGCGCATCTTCGGCGTCGAGAAAAGGGTATCCCAGGATATACTGTGTCAGATCATACACCGAACTGGAACTGATGGCGTCCGCGACGAATTTAGAGGTCAATATGGCCATGAGTTCACCTCGCCCGTTAACTCAAACATGACAGCAGCCAGACTCACAGTCATTTGAGACACGACAGCAAGAAATGCTGCGGCGCCGACCATGGCGAAGATACCGGGCGAGACATTCGGCACGAGTTGGCTCACCATCCGGCCAAAGCGAACGCCGGCGTCAAGTGCCGGGATGATAATACCCGATGGAACCTTGCATAAGGGATTGCTCCGATTGAGGGGCTCAGCAGCGTGACAACCGGAGAGCTTAATCTCGGTAAGTTATAACTGTGAGGATGGGCTTGACGAGTGTTCCGCTTATGAGCCATAGGTAGTACGAGGACCGATTCTCAAGCGCCCTCAGCTGCCAGACGTACGCCTCAGTC
Organism: Pleurostoma richardsiae; assembly: GCA_030052745.1. Classification (NCBI taxonomy): domain Eukaryota; kingdom Fungi; phylum Ascomycota; class Sordariomycetes; order Calosphaeriales; family Pleurostomataceae; genus Pleurostoma; species Pleurostoma richardsiae. The sequence continues at coordinate 8,303 of JANBVO010000025.1, forward strand.
GGCCCCTTGCAATTAGCCAAGAGTTCAGGCATGACGATGTCACCGCGTCTCCGAATGAGCCTGTGTGGATACTGGAATAGAGCCATGACGAGCGCAGTCAGAAAGTCTTCCGTCCAGGACTAGATGACCCTTGATAATGGGGAGCTTCTGGAAGAATCTAGACCATCTGAAGTTAGCCTGACAAACCCCCCTTTCGAAGATGCCGCCGCCAATCCCGAGGAACATGAAGACGAGATACTGCACGATGCCATGATTCTCGCCGTAGTCGGACTCGTAGAGGACCAGCTTGCCAATACCACTAGGGTTCAGTTCTCTCAAGGTGGTTGCGGCGAGCAAGGAACAGAGAAATGCCTTCCACAGGACACGACGCGGGAAAAACGTGCTAATCTCGTAGCTGAAGGTGAGCGCTTGTGCCTCACTCCGTGGACCCGAGATCTGTGAGAATAGGCCTACCTCATAATTAAAGCACGCCTCTGATCGGTGCGCCAAAGGCAACAGAAAGACCTGCAGAGCACGCCACGCTCAGCATCTCCCTCATCCTCCGTTCATTCCCCCGGTATTGCGGGAGTTTAGTCGTGACGAGATGGCCGACTCACGCAGATATATGCACAATATGTCCTTACCGAGACACATGCCTGTGGACACGGCGACGGCCGCTCCCGGAGCCTTAATGACAAAGACCTTCCGGCCGAGGAAATGGGGTATAACAAATCCCGGCAGGATGGTCTTGATCTCTGGAATGCCACTCCCGGCCGCCATATACATGCGTGGCCTTACCCTTCGCAATCTCGATGTACCGGCCTCGCCTGGGTTCTTCCTCACTCGCTTTGTCGGAGTCGTCATGGCGGCCCACTGCAACCAGCGCCGGAAGATGCGCACGTTTTACTACGGCCAAGACGGCCAAGACGGCCCCGGATGCTACAGCCATGAGGATGTAAATGGAATAGGATACCGCATACGACCTTTGCCGGGGTTGCCATCCTGAACGTGCCTGTTCTAAGTTCATCATTCGGGAAGGCCTCCCGGGAGCTGTGTGGGTGCGGGCAACGCTAGCCTCTCTCTTGCGAGTGAGCGGCTGATAGCACTGCTCGAGGGTCAACTACCAATGCCGGCCGCACCGGCCCTCCTTCCTGTCGGTCATAATGCCAACGCCAACGCCAACGCCAACGTCAGTGACGAAGGCCACCAGGGCCGTCAGGATGCCAGTTAATACCACAGCAACCCAGCCTAGCGTCTGATCCCACTACGACGCAAGCCGACCACGCCACCCAGTAAGGCAGTAGATTCGCTGGCGAAGGAGCGAATCCTTGAAGAGATCATGCAACTAGTCGATGGTCGCGTGGTCGTTGTACTGAAGCCGCTCGCTAACGGCCTTGCCCTCTAGTTTGCGCTCATCCTGCGACAGCCGACGCATGAAGAAGGCCTCGACGTCTCCATCGTGGACAGGACAATGACCTCCGTAGTGATCGACAAGATTGCTGAGGCGTCCATGCGTTAGAGAGGGAGAGACTAGGAGAAAAGGCACTTCCGTGGGCTCACGGCTAGGATCGCTCACTTTTGTCATTGCGCTCGACAGGCCAGCTAGCTAGAATCCCTACTGGCCTCTCCAATTCTGCAGAAATGGCCAACGCCAAGACTCATGGCAGAGGAGGACGAGGAAATTGTCGCACGTGGCTGCAGACACACGCCCTTTTATGTACTGCTATCCCGTCACGTCCGAGCGAGTGGTCAATTACTATTTGCCCTCGCCCATATCAGTTTCCCGCTGTATGTCTGCCTTATCAAAGTGGCGGCGGCACGTTGATCTCACCTCCTGTTCGCGTTCCCGATCCAAGATAGTCAGGAGAACTGACACCGGTTTGGATCGATTTTCGAGAATAAGCCCAATGACCACTGGTGGCAGCCAAGTTGATTAGTCCTCGTTCATTTCCCTGCACTACTGGCATGATATAAAGGACTGAGCACACCGAACTCATCCATCGTGACAAGCAGATCTATAGGTTTTACCTCATCCGTGACGAGTATTTCTGCGAGCTTCCGAGGCGGCTATTTAGGTCATTGGGGGCGATCGCAACCACCTTTTTATAATATATACAGAGGACGCTGTCGCTGCTGTACATTGTTCTGAGCAGCGGCCCCAAATATCATTGTTAATCCAAAGCTAGGGGGGCAAGGGAAGCGAGGGAGGAGGGAAGGGAAGGAGACTCAAGATGTCTACAGCGAGACCCACCCAGTCGGAGTACTAACTAGTACATTTGGGAGACTGCAGGCGTTTTCCGTGTCGAAATTTATAACGCATTTAGAGAAAGGAAGTAGCCGCGGACGCAGCGTGGTTCAGGCATGCGACACGTAGCGTAGGTCCTCGTAGGTGCTCTCTACCGCCTTGCTCTACTGTCATGAGTTCTCTACTGTACTGAGCTGGCCGCAGCCAAGTGTTAATTGTATTGGAAGCGTAAACACAGGAAATTACAAGAATACGAGGAGTCGAAGCTCGAACACGAATAGCAACAAGACTGGACACGTGAAGTACGGTACACTAGGCTATAATGCCCCGATCTTCTCCTTGACATAATATCCTCGACGCCTGTGGCCACGTCACAGCGGCTACAAAAACCCCTCCGGTACCATGACGGCGAGACACGTAGGGCAAGCGAGGCGAGAAAAGATTGCTCACTCCGTAGCGACGTCCTGCTGATGACATGAGCCTGCCCGGACCGAGTTACGGCGGCAGGGAATTGGTATATATTAGCATCAGTCGTCGGTCCCTAGGCGTCTAGGGACAATTGAAACGACATTTGCTGTACGTACAACCTTTCATAGCGTCGTAGGTACGGTGTCCCGTGTCTACCTTCGGAGAAAGGCCCCCGCGAGAGGTGGCCTAGTCACCATCCGCGCCGACTATGCCCTGGCTGCGTCTACCCTTAGTCGTCAGAGCCCTATTGAATCGAAAGACAAACACACTAGGCCCAGTCTCATCATCTGTCTCCCGTTTCTGTTCCATGAGCCTCTCGAGGCGCGTCGTAAGCGCGCCGTTAGAGGTGACGACGGTAGAGCACGACAGCCAGCCATAGAGGAAGGTTGAGCGGTTGGCGGGTAGAGAGAACAAATCTTTGTCAATGGCTAGAGCAGCCCTGGGCAGCCTGCCGTTATTGACCGCCTCCTGGACGTCTAGTTTAATATGATCAAGGACTCTGATCGGTAGCTTCAGATCCAACGGCAGCTTATGGATAGACAGTCGCTGCAGCCTATGGAGCAGGTCTGCGCCACTGGCCTTTGCTTCTTCATCCTCAATCCCAAGTATTATCGAAGCCCTTAGAACTTCGGTCTTACTCCCTATCAGGGAAACTATCTGACGGAAATGCTGGGCTGCATCCCAAGTACACACCAGTGCTCTCGACCGGAGCACCGGGCTGACGTTCAAACCGATGAAGCTTTTGCCGCTGACCTCTTCCTCGATCTGTGCCCTGATATCGCCGCGATGCCACGGCTGTATCTGGACGAACGAGTTGGCTATGTCCGACGCAAGCGCGATGAGAACGGATGTGTCGATGAGTAAGGTCGGGCTTAGACCTTTTAAATCATCCTGGGTTAGATTAGTGAGTGCCGTTTCCAATGGCGGAGATGAACTCTGACTGAACCAAGAGTTCGCACAATGAATGTTGATCACAACGTCATGCCCTCCCATGTTGCGAAGTTTTTCGAGGAGCCTGTCGACATCGGTGTTCGCCCCTTCGTCGATCCTTGTCAGGACGACGCTGAGACGCGGGTGACGGTATTTATACCTCACCGCACGGCTTGCTTCAACGAGACCGCTGATAATGCGTACCAGGGAGATGGCCCCTTCCCCATCGCTGACATCGCAGCCTTTGTCGTCCTCACCATCCGCACCCGATAGTTTGTCCGTCGAGCCATCACCATCGCCCCAGTCCCACCCACTTTCCGCCATCTCGTGTAATAGTCTTCTGTCTGTGGTGTTGACGATCCTCAGCCACTGGCTGCCGCCATCAATGGCAGCATCAACAAACGCGGTATCCCGTTTGGGCCGGAGCCTTCGCGAATCAAGAGGAGGTTGGCTTGTGGCCGTTGGCCCTTGTGTGCCCCGGCATCTGGCGAATTCCTGACCTATGGACACAAGAGCGCGGCAGCGCTTTATGATGTCCCAGTCCCTCTCCATAGCTGACAGGTTCGAGAACTCCAGGCGATTCTTAATCCTTGCCTGGACCTCGGTGACCATACCCCATTCTGCACCCGATCCAAGTGTGTCTAGGCTGTCTAGAGCCCGCTGGGCAGCTTCACGCTCAACCCGGATGCTATGTGTCATGGGGCCGAGACCAGGGAGATGGCCTTTCCGATGACAGCTATGCATCTCTCGAAGTCTCGTGAGCTCGTCTAAAAGCCTCACGCTCCTTGCAAGGATATCTTCAGCTAGTGCCGATGCGCCTATATGGTCTGGCACGGATGACGCTAGGACGGCAATCCCCTCGTCACAAACATGTTTCTTTGAATGATCAGTGCTCGATTGCATTAGGAAAACATAGGCCTGCTGCACTAGACGAGAGTGGGAGAGACGGCAAGTAATTCCTTCTCGGGGAATTACTGTATCTGTACTTCACTATGGTGCATCTGAAATCATTTACTTCCCACCTGGGAAAGCCTTGGCCCAGTAGGTTACGCCAAGCAGCCGGCCCACTAGGCTACCTAGATATTTTTGAACGTCTGCTAGGGAGGCGCAACTACTACTAGTCGGAGGTATGATTGTACGATGTACATAGTGGGTAGGTACCGTAGTTAAGTGCTAAGTCCAGTCCCCTATGAGGTACCCAGGCACAAAGAAGTTGGAAAAAGTTCCGAGGCTCAACTAGCTAGTCATATGATACGGCACGTGCGCCATCGACATCGTCTCTAGAACGCGATATCGACACAACACCAGCGTACTAGAAACGGTCACGTCAACAGCACTGCCAATTAGTTAGGCACCAAACTTACCTACGGTTACACACTGTACAATAAATACGACTGGTAGATACCAAGGTACCTGGCTAGGCAACATAGACCCATTGTACTTCAGCAGTGCATACACCTAATGGCTCGAGATATCCTTTGGTCATAATCGACTGCAAAGCCCAGGCACTTCGAATAACCGAATCGCAGCCTGTCTTAGGCGGCGCCGGTACCATAATCCGGCGCCGTCATTTTCCAACGCTCGAAGCTGGAACCCGCCTCCTCGAAAGAGAGTTGTAGGGCCTGTGTCGAATCCATACGGCGATGCGACCAGCACAGCCCGAACTATTCTGCGCTGTCGCTAGAGCATGGGCATCATCTTCCAGCACCCGCCGCCGGCAGCGAGCGCATCGCCTTTTTCTGGAGGGCCTGTGGTTCCCAAACTCCGCATGTCTATCCAGGTGGAAGCAGAGACGCACACCGACAGGACTAGGCTATTTAAGGTAGATATGTAGCTGGACATGGTCCAGTACCAGTGCCATGGCACACCGGACCAATTAGGTCATCTACATTGACCCTGTCCTCCGATGTAACTTGCCCTGCAGAAGCAGGACTTTCGGATGCCATGGCCAGGACATCCCTGGCGACTGTGTTTCTGTAGCGCGATGTTATATCTATGACTAAGACACGTGTGGCCTATGCCATCGAAAAGATGAAAGGAGTATCGAAGACGATAGGACTGGGAACCGACTCCATGGTGCCCCGGCCAGCTGCACAGAGGCAATATGCCTCGCTTTATACAAGGTAAGTCATTACTGCCTCCCCTTCTCACACGCCGCAGACTTTGCTGGGCTGCTTAGCCCCAGGCGCACACGCTCCCTGTGCCCTATACATGGCGAAAAGCCTCGCCAACTCATCTGTCAAATTCCGGTCTATTGACGGCCGCGTGCAGGATCTGCTCGCCAGTCCCGCGCCAGCAACTGATGTCGAGAATCTTGCCCATATACAAGCTCTTCTCGTGTATGATGAGATAATCCGCCTCGTGGAGGGTGACATTGTTGCTCCTGCTGTCACTGAAGTATGTAAACCCCGACCTGGAGACAACCGCATTCGCTCTGACCAACAAAATGATCTGAGAGAGTGCCTCTGCTGGTGGCGCTGGGACGGAGCTCCTAGCACACTTACTAGCAGAAGCAAAGCCTTTCAGGAAGGAATGTGTATTCCAGGAGTCAGCCCGGCGTGCCGCCCTAATCTCCTTCTTCAAAAACTCTGTCGAGGGACTCTTCCTCTAATATGCCGAATGATTGTATCCGTGCTATTCATCAAATCTCTTGGCACACCTACGACATGTGCGTGATACGTTTAAATTTGATGTTGCCTGGATGGAAGAGGAGCATCTTGTAGCCTCGAGCGCCAACCTCTCCGAGGTCAAGGACAGAGGAATTAAGAGTCTTAGAAAGATCTTGATCACTTACTTTATTGGAACAAACGAGGCTAGAAGGTGGTCTATGCAATGGTAGCTCACTGTGAGATGAGATATCGCTCAAAGGCAGGAACTTTGAGTCTCGAAAGGTCTAGCCCGAGGGGTTGCCTCGAGAAAATATACGTGCCAGTGGGTGGGCTCAATATTCTGAGCTGCGAAAGCTAAATTGCAGGGATGGAACGTGGAGAATGGCGTAATAATAGAAACTACCTAGTTTAGCGTGGACCTGGAAGTTAGCCTTTCGAGGTTAGTTTTATTTTTGAATGTCTACGCGAACAAGGCTAGTTAATATTACGTTCTTGTGTCCTAGCAATGTAGGTAGGTAGGTAGTTATCTTGCTTCATACTAGCATTCGCAGGACAAATCGTCCGTTGCAGATTGCCTGTTGGACTCGGCGAAGTCAAGAATCAACCGAAACTCTGATCCCGTCCGTTTGTGAAAGGCCATGGCATCCGCAGGACCTGTCAGCAGAGGGTGGCTCGCCCGACGCGTCTTCGCGCCCTTGGCTCTGGGACTCATGGCTTGGATGGGACACTCCGCGTTACATCTCAACCGGTCGCAGCACCTAGTACACTTCTTCACCGGCCCAGGCCGGATCAGTAGGATTGCGCTGCTGCTTTTTGCTGTCACCAATTGGAAAAGCATGCCTTTGGCCTGGACAGTAAGTTCGCCAACGAGGGCACCCGGACGTCACTCCCCTCATCCCATTACCTTAGTAACAGCTCGCTGCGCCATGTCTCCCTCCTCGCGACCTGCATTGCTTCCCGACCTATCGGCTTCCTGACAGCCTCTCACGCAGACTCGAGTACTTTCCGCCGTTATCCGCCATACTATCAACAAACGCAAACCTCTACCCTCGCGTGCCCTCTTTCACCCGGTCATTTCGCAGACGTACACTTCCCTCCTTGAGACTGACTACAACCTGCACAAGTCCAACTCGACCTACTTCTCCGACCTTGATGTTTCCCGCGGCCACTGTGTCATGCACCTCTTCCAGCCTGGCATCGAAGCCGTGAATGACAACGCAAAGACGAGGTTGGTACTCGGGAAGGATGACAGGGTGCCAGAGGGTCGCATCAGCATTATTCTAGGCTCCGTCTTCTGCTCCTTTAAGAAGGAAATTGCTCCCTACCAGGCCTACGAAATGTGGACGCGGGTGTTGGCATGGGACCGCAAATGGCTGTATATGCTCACGTATTTTGTTGTTAAGGGTAAGGTGCGGCCGACGGCGTGGGATTCAATGCAGTGCAGAGACACACGACAGAAAGGCGAGCACACGGATTTTGAGCAGTACATCATCGCCACCGCAGTCAGCAAGTATGTTTTCAAGCTAGGAAGGCTCACCGTCAACCCGTCCATTATTATCGAGGCAAGCGGGCTTCTGCCAGAGCGACCAGGTGAGGGGTGGAGGGGAGGGCCGCAAGGAACTGGCGCCCCGGATGAGCTGGATGGCATCAATGCAGACAGCGACTGGGACTGGAAGAGAGTAGAGTGGGAAAGAAGAAAGGGCATGGTGTTTGCAGAGCAGTTCGCCGCTCTAGATGCTGGAAGCACTATGTTTGATGGGGGGGAAGATGGCGCTTTGGGAAGATTTAGTATTGGGTAACGATTCTGTGTCGAAGATCATTCTTGTGGCCTAAAATATGAGCGTACAAGAGACGGCCCTCAACTCCAGGGCGGAGCCTATTTCTGCACAAAAGCCTCCCTCCATTACGAAAACCCCCTTATACACTTTCACCGCCCTACGTATTTTGGAAAGAAAGACGTAATAATCTACTCGGCATGTACATGTACATACATAGTAGTAGAGGAACTCGGCGAGAAGGAGTCACAGCCGCCGCCACACAGGTAAGTGCACGTATGCAGTAAGACCGTCATAATAATCGATGCTTTTCCAAGACCCGGAAGGAAGGAAAACCAGGAAGACCTTGCTTTAACGAAAGAATTGCAATACTTACCTTAATCCAGGTAGGTATCTTAGGCACGTGGTTATTACACTTTTCTAAGAATAATTTGAGGTCGGGTATCTCTCTGTCGAAGGTACCTTGAATTCTTATCTGAATAATGTTAGACGGGTACCTACTTGGGCGGCTAGATAGGTACCTTACGTGCCGCATCTGAGCACCCGAGCCACGGGCAATTAATCGACCTAACTGTAGGTACCCAGGTCTGAGACTCGGCGCAGCATCTACCAGTTAGGGTAGCATCTATCCCACTTTCCTTACAACCCGGGCGGGCTAGACTAGGTACGGGGTGTATTACTGTATCCTGGACAGTGCTATGTTGAGTGATTGTTGCTGTCACATCGTCTTATAATCGGTGTTCTGCTTGAGGTCGCCCCTCAGCTAGGGTGCCGTCAACTCATTTCGGTCCTGCCATGGGCTCTACACGCATCAACGACGAAGTCGCAGTCCTCTTTGTCTGCCTCGGCAATATCTGCCGATCGACCATGGCAGAAGGGATTTTCCGGTCTCTGGCTCACAAGCCACCCTACCAAGGCCGTGTGGCACGCATCGATTCTTGCGGAACAGGTACAGCGTTCCCCCAACCCCATCCCGGTGGAGGTCCAACCGTTGGGGACGAGGGGAATGAAAGCTCATCTTAGTTTAGCCGGGTACCATGTGGGAGAAGAGCCAGATGATCGGACCATGTCCACCCTGCGGGATCATGGGATCACAGACTATGAGCACCGTTGCCGGAAGGTAGGTCCTTGGCGCGCAGCCATGGGTCCCTGCGAAGTGTTGACGCCCGCTAACTGGGGCAACGGCTCGCAGGTGCAACTCTCTGACTTCGATATCTTCGACTATATATTCGCGATGGATCTGTCTAACCTCGCCGACCTACGACGGCTGCAGAGGAGCAAACCGAACGGGAAAGCAAAAGTACAGCTCTTTGGGACATACTCGGGGACTGGAAAGGATGAAGTCGTGCGGGATCCGTACTATGGCGGACAAGCTGGTTTCGAGATGGCCTTTTCGCAGTGCGAGCGTTTCTCCGCAAACTTTCTGAGAGAGAGATTTCCGCGTCTGGGCTAGCCCTGGGCGCCTCGACCATGATCTTTCGCTACGGTGCAAGACGGCGAAATTTCAGGCGGTATATCCCCTATTCAGCTTTGGTTCTTGTGTAATACGACAAGCGTTGACGCGCCTGGGCAAGGCCAGCGGTAGGTTGCAAACTCAAGTATACGCCGGCTGGCCATACCGGCGAGCATGGCGTTGAACAGAGCGCGCCCTTTCTAGGAGGAGGGACAGGCACAGACAATGGTCTCTGCGTACGATTGTCACTGCCACCTATCAGGCCTACCAACCTAAGGTGTCTACCTAGCTAGGTACCTAGGTTGGCGAGACGACTGGGAGGGTGTCGCGCGGCTATCCCATGGAAGTTACGAGGCTAGAGCCGAATAAATTGTTCATAGAAGATCCTCGTACGAATACCCCACGCACAGGTACCTACCATCGCCATAAACACGTATGGGGAACCAGTCGCTACCTGTAACTACCTCTACCTATACCTGAACGTCGGGCCAATGCGGGGCGGAAGCGCCGTGGTGGGCCCCACCCCACCTTGTCAGACAGTCAGATTGACCCCCGTTGCACAAAAGATATGGCTGCCCCTCTTTGATCGTAGCCGCCGAGCTCAGCCCCTCCCCTGCTTTGATATCTACCTACCCAGGCTACCTCGTGGGACCTTCTCCCCTGCCTACCTCAGCGACTGTCTGCGGCAGCATATTTAATTAGAACCTCAAACGACCCGGAACACCTTTTCTTGCATTCCTTTGCTATAACGTCTGTATTCTAGCGACGGCACCAGTGTCCCTTGTCCCTCGTGTCCCGCCGTCCAGCTCCACCGGCTGCGCCTGTACTTGAGCTGGGCTTTGCCCCTCCGAATCAAGATTATCGCTGACGGGACGCTTCTGACGGCGCATCATGGCGGACCTTCAAGGCCGCAAGGTCTTCAAGGTGTTCAACCAGGACTTCATCGTTGATGAGAGGTACACGGTAACCAAAGAACTCGGACAGGGAGCCTACGGTATCGTCTGGTATGCATCTGCCTCAGCCAGTGCTTCTTGTTTCCTGTGCTGACCAGGGGTGATGGCATGCAGCGCTGCGGTGAACAACCAGACAAACGAGGGCGTTGCGATAAAGAAGGTTACAAATGTCTTCAGCAAGAAGATCCTGGCCAAGCGTGCTCTGCGCGAGATCAAGTTGTTGCAGCACTTTCGAGGTCACCGCAACGTAAGCTCACCCTCGCCCTCTGCCCTGGGACTCAGCTCCCCCACTCCCCGCAGCTCTCTCCTCAAATCTGGCAGAGCCGACACAAGCGGATGTCTCCTTCACAGGGCCGAATAAGGAAGTTCTTACTAATCCGCCGTTGTGACAACAACAAACAGATCACCTGCCTGTATGACATGGACATTCCGCGGCCGGACAATTTCAACGAGACCTACCTGTACGAGGGTGCGTATGTACTCTAACCATCCTGCCCCGCTCGCGCATCAAGCTACCCCTCCTCCTACCTCCTGGCGACCAATGTGACGCCGATAGCTGACTCCTACCCTTTTCTTGCACGTTGCAGAAGTTATGGAATGCGATCTCGCGGCCATCATTCGTTCCGGCCAGCCTCTGACCGATGCTCATTTCCAGTCCTTCATTTACCAGATTCTATGCGGGCTCAAATACATCCATTCGGCCAATGTGCTGCATCGTGACCTGAAGCCTGGAAATCTCCTGGTCAATGCCGACTGCGAGCTCAAGATATGTGATTTCGGCTTGGCGCGTGGATTCTCTGTCGATCCCGAGGAGAACGCTGGCTATATGACCGAGTATGTTGCTACCAGATGGTATCGGGCACCCGAGATCATGCTCAGCTTCCAGAGCTATACCAAGGCCAGTATGTATCCTCTCCCCTTTCGCGCCTCTTCTCCAGGACCTCTACCTGTCTGCATGTGGCTACTATGCCAGGCTGTGTATCATCATCCTGTCCAACAGTCTTTCTCTCCTCGGTGTGTTTGGGTGGCAACCGCTGACCGGGTGTCTCCTGAGAAGTCGATGTCTGGTCTGTTGGCTGCATTCTTGCGGAGCTTCTCGGTGGCCGACCCTTCTTCAAAGGCCGCGACTACGTCGACCAGTTGAACCAGATATTGCACATTCTTGGCACTCCCAACGAAGAGACGCTCTCCCGGATTGGATCGCCCCGCGCTCAGGAGTATGTTCGAAACCTGCCATTCATGGCCAAAAGGCCATTTCCTCAACTCTTTCCCAACGCCAATCCAGATGCTCTCGATCTCTTGGATCGCATGCTGGCGTTCGACCCTAGCTCGCGTATCAGCGTTGAGCAGGCCCTCGAGCACCCATATCTCCACATCTGGCACGATGCCAGTGACGAGCCGGATTGCCCCACGACGTTCAACTTCGATTTCGAGGTGATAGATGATGTTGGTGAGATGCGTAAAATGATCCTCGAGGAGGTCTTTCGCTTCCGCCAGCTCGTGCGCACTGTCCCCGGATCTGCCCAACATGGCGGTGCTGGCCAGCCAGCTGGCGCGGGACACGTGCCAATGCCGAGTGGCGGCGGCCAGTGGAGGGCAGAGGATCCTCGACCGGAGGAGTTTCTGGGTCATGTGCCTCAGGGTCTGGAAGGTGAACTCGCACGAGGTGCGGACGGGCGGAGATAAAAGGTAGCTATCTTGTAGGGTACAAGGCCGAATATGCGGCCGATTTGGTCAGGCAGCTTCTGGCTCGAGGGGTGGCTTTACTTGGGTCACTACAGGCCAGTTTAGCCACCCCGACAGATTGCTTTATGCTTTTATTGTTCTTCATTACTCATGAGCCTCACCCGCGGCAACGTTGGATATGAGATCAGCCAGCTTCATGAAGGTGGTTGCGATGCCGCAAATTTTTGTGTGAGGTTCAAGCCGTACTTCCTAGGATGAATACATCTTTGGAGAAGGCTGCGCAGGCAGGGAAAGTCCGAATGTTATCACGACTTTATTTCATCGGTTGACGGTTTCGTTTAAGTCCTACGGGTGGACTCTGATATCGCTGCATGCTTCTCTGCGCCACTGGGTGGGACAGAACATGAGCATTAAAGCTGTTGTCGGTGCTGACACAGCTGTATTTTGTGGATACGACAAAGGAAAAAGGCAGGGAGCTCTCCCGCTGTGAAGAAAGAAGATACGAACAGATAGGCCCTTCTTCAGGAGCTGTCTGGATTCGCGATTAATATATAAACGTCTTATATGATGTGACTGTGCAAGTTCTTCAGCGCCCTAAAAAACCCACCGGATCGTGAGTATACTGTGTGTATCCGAGGAAATGCAACCTAAGCAGAATAAAATGTATCCTAACGTATAATTGGTTCTCTCGCCTCTACATCTGTCTCACGACGACGACCCATAGAACCAGTACATCGCCGCGTACGGGACACTTCCCGCTCCGGCACCTGCATCCGCACACGTATGGGGATTTCCGCCTGCAGTAAGGACGCGGTACACATAGCTCAGGCCTTGACTTCTGCCCGACCCGTTGTCCGTCAGTTGAAGCCAGGCAACGGCACCTGTTCCAAGCACTCCCGCGTCGGCCGTGGGCGGCGCGGACACACTACCCGTTTTTGCACCAATGAAATACAACCCGGAGGTGCTCGCAAGATCGAAATTAGGCGTCCCCGCCGTATCGAAGAAGTGATGGCCCAAAAACGCGGCGGGTGCTATCTCCCCAAGCACTAGATCAGCTGGAGACGGAAAGGGGTCCGAGGTCGCACCGTAAGCTGTCTCAGGGAGGTCGTTGGGGCTGTCAGGCGTACCAGGAGCTGCGGCAGTTGAGTTGTTCAGATTCAGAGGAAGGTCCTGTGACCACAGAACGGTAGATGGAAGACCTGCCCAAGCGAATTCCGAGAGACCAGTGGCGGCGGTGCCCGGATAGAGAGTGGTGATGTCGTACAGGACAGCCAGTGCTCCGGTTGCGGTAGTGCTAGCAGAAGAGTTGGCGCAGGTATAGTTCTGGATACCGTGGCCGACGGCAATCTTCTTGAGAACTAGGCCAGCAGGCGGGCCAGCCAGATCGGTGGCTAATGAGCGAGTAGGTCAACTTCCCGGATTCACCCCTGGCCGTGAGGACAAGGCACCTACCACCAGTGCTGGGGAGAGTCGGAGTCGGTGCGGAACCGGCAACGGTGCTGGTTGGTACTGCAGACGAGACTTCGGAGCTGCGCGGCCTGCAGGGCGGGGCAGCCGTCGCCGCCCCGGCGAAAGAGGTGAGGAGGAAAAGTGTCTTAGAGAGCATGCTAGAAGGAAGGGAAGGTGAAAACAGAGACGCCAACAGTGCACTCCCTTTGGAAAAGAAGGACAATCACCCAGATCCTGTGCGTGATGGAATGGCGGAGAGGAGCTGCAATACAGTTGGTGTTGCGAGACGTTTTCTGAGCCGTGTATATATGTAACAGTCGAAGCGGAAGGATGATGGGATCAGAGAAGAAAGGAAGGATAGAACAATGAAGACACGGGAATCTAAGTCTGTTGTCGGTTGGGTCAGTCAAGACGAAGCTAAGGCAGAGTCGGGGGTGGCTTGACGTTTATAGAGTCTCTGCTCGCTAACAGCATCGAGAGATATGAAGTCGTTTGGTCGATGCCCTTGACCGGGGAGCTGGAGCCAAAGAGCAACCAGGCGGAGACAGGAGGATCTGGATGCAGTAGTGCAGGAGGAGGATGGAACAAGCTCAAAGCTCAAGGGTCAAGCCTCGACAGGGGACAGACGAGGTCCATGCAACACGGGAGACGGCAGGGGAAATAACGGCGCCATATTGGGACGGTCGTTGTGAAAAGGCCTCGGGGGATGCGGACAGCGTTAGCGTGGCCTCAAGGGCCCGGCTAGAATCTACGGACTCGGAAGCCTCTATGCTGTTTACTCACGGCTGTCTCTGCAGATTCTGGTGGTGGCACAGCGGAGTAGCGTCAGAGCACAGGGGAGATACAATATCAAAAGCCAGAGGATGCAGGGGTGTTCAAGAGCAGATCAGGTCCTCGTGTGATGTTGCAAAGCGGAGGTAGAAGCGGGAGAGAGCCCGAAACGAGGTAAGGGGGATGAGGCGGTATCTGGGTTGAGTCGCCTGGAGGACGAGTAGCAGGAGGCGTACGCAAGAATGCCTGGCGGCTATCGGGAGAAACTTTAATAAAAAATAAAGGACGGCTGCGTCTACGCAAGTGACAGGGGTGCGGGTCTGTTGGTGATGATTGTGGCGTGTCTCTTCCTAATATGTGCGTGTGTGTGTGTGTCGGTTCTAGAGCTGATAGGGTTGGTGGCCTGTGGCGGGACGTACCATCTCTCCATGCCCTTACTGTGTACATGGTAGATATCGCTTTGCCTTCTTTTTCTTTTCTCTCTTTCTCTTTGCGTGGAAATCAAGGCGTACAAACAAAACGTAACAGACCTAGTGCATGTAAGCTGTTCGCCAATATCCACTTCCACCTGGTATGCCTCTCATATAGATAATAAATTTTAGACGCGATGTTATACATCTAGCAAAGCAAGGACTTTTGCGAGGGGGTCACTCGGATCTGGCCAAGCACAACACAACGCTAAACAAGCGGTGCAGAACAAGCTCGTGTGAATCAAGACATCAGACGACGGATCCACGCCTCGACCATGCAAGACTACTGAATCTGGACGCCTCCATTCCGCGTATGTTCCGTAGAGACCTGAACATCTTAGTCGTAAGCTTGCGTTGCGGAGAACTTGTCTCAGCTGAACGTATCTTGCCTACCTATGCTATACGCAAAGTCACACCGAATTGGCCTGATCCTGTCCCCTTCTTCTGTACAGCCCGTCAGCCTGTTTGTCAGCCATTCGTTCGCTCAGTCGGTCTGCTTGTACTGTCTCGTGTTCGTATATGGGTGTAAATGCCTTACCTACTTACCTGCTTCACTAAGATACTCAAAAGCCTTCATGTTCCCTAAACACCCACCCAACGTTGCACCTATGTCGAAGTGCGGAGTAGATAGATACGCCAGCCACCTACTACGCAGTAGGTTGGTCGCTTCTTCTGCGCGGTTCGTTTTCACCTGCGCGTCTACTGCGATAGAGGGCAGTGAGGCTGTGCCTTTTCATTAGCCTGTCGGCCGAGCTTGTCGGCTTCTAAGCCCAATCAGGAAGGCCGAATATATGCGAGCGTTGTTATTTGCACCCTACCTCTTGATAATTATAGGCACTAATTTTAGAGTATTTTTAACCTAGGTAAGGTATCCTAAGAAGAACTGTCTGCTATTGATTTACATCGTAGCTGGTCTCTGTGAGAAGGCAAGTTGAGAGACCTATGAGCCGATTCCTTAACGAGCCCGACAGGGCGGTCTACAGGAGCATGTCCCGACCTGTTAAGAGAGCACACCGGGCCAGTTACGTACACGGTACAGATTCGAACGACGCAACCAACCGCAGCCTGGCTACGCCGATAGTGGGTGTTCATATTAATTACCAATACGTCCCCATCAGAGCGCTGTCTCCATCTACTATGTATGGAATACCCACTGCCTCAAAATGCCTTGTTCCCATTCCGTAAGAGCCACGTCGAGCGAAGGATGCATGGTGCAGCTGTCTCCGCCACCCCGTGGACGTTCGGCATGCCCCATGCGGCTCCCGGTGAGGATCCTCAGCCTGCTGTCCTCCACCCCACTCTACATAGGTACATACTGTGTACTCTACATGAGAAAGTCATAGCGTCGGTTCAACGGCCAGTAGGCCCACAAAACGTTTCGTTTTAATACACGATGCCTGTCCGCATGTTCCATGTTGGTTGTGTGGTCTGTCACATTGCAGAGTAGGATGTAGCTCTTGAGCGGCGTCGAAGGATCCCCTACAAAACCTCCTCAAACATCCTCACCACTGTCACTGACGGGGTCTGAGGCCTTAACCAGGCGAAAGACGAGGTTACCTCCGAATACCTATGACAATAACAGCACCTGCTCCGTATCCCCGGCACATTCCTCCCTTCTTTTGGTTTCCCTCTTTCCTTTGTATTATGGTGGTTTCCCCTTTGTGTTTTCAGTTCCGCTTGCTCACCGATTTATGATCCGACAGTGGCAGGCAAGCTTCCGTCTGCATACAGATATGTGAAGAATCTGGGGAAAGTTGCGACGACACATATGTTCTTCTATCCATTGACTACACCAAGCGTTCGGGTAGCTTCCGTCTATGATACCTAGGGTGTACTCAGCGGGCAGGGAAAGCTGGAGATTAATTGTTTTGAGCATGGTTTGGTAGAGAGGTCTGTGGCTCACTCGGCGACTGATTCGTCCCTCACGTGTCTCTCTCTTTCCTGAGGTGACATGTGTGCCCTAGAATACTTAATCTCTCCTTGCGCTGGATGAGAGCTCCCAAAAGGAAAGTTCATAAGCTTGAGTTCGTAACGTGATCCACCTCCGCGGACAATATCCATCACGACCGGGTGGCATTTACCTAGGTAAGTAGGAAGCAGCCCAAGGATGATGATATATGGACCATTCAAGTCCCAAACCTGCGTCGAATTTCAACGCGAACTCGTCATGGAAACAGCAACGTTTTTAAACTGTCAACTCGACGCGCTCTATAGTGGTCCTGTGACGTGTCCACACACCGTCTTACCCAACTTTTGCATAGAACCTCGCTGCCTGGGAACATGTTATATACCTACCTGGATAGCTCGGGTTCCCTTCACAGAGCGACGTATACTTCTCTCACAGGTGAGATAGGTCTCCAAGGACTATAGCAGGTGCCTGTCGTCGAGGGACGACCAGTGTCCCGACCGCGCGTGACACCAGAACGCGGACGGATGGAATGAAAAGGTACCTGAACATAGTGACAGGCGAGTCCTGATCATCCATCAAACACGTACCAAGGCACCTGCCTACCTATCTACTAAGATAGGTAAGGTAGGTTACTTACCTGCGTGGCCTATACTGAACTTACGCCTTCCGTTATGGGAAGTTGCGAAGTTGAACGTAGCTCTTTGTAACAACTGAAGCTGTGGACGGTACCTTAATACCAGCTAGCCTTCCAAGGTATGCTTATCTCCATGTGACTGACCGCCGTGGTCCCCAGAGACAATCTCGTAGATTTCAGGTACCTGGGTTGCCAACCGACATTAGCTGGCGATGGACGTACCTACTAGCTTTAGCCCCTGTAACGCCGTGTTGCTGCTGTTCCGTACCATAGTACACATTTTCTAATATTGGATCTTACCTCACACTTTATAAGCTACCTTGGATAGACTGCTTCTTTCCCCTCCCCCTCCTCGTCCTCTCCTAGATGCCCCGCACTACACTACCATTTTCGCGCGCCTCCCAACTCAATCTTGGATTGTCTCCCTGGCGGCGATCATTCTACCACCAAGCCTGCTCGCGTCGGTCCCTTCAACCCTCCGCGTCCGGTCCTGTCTCCTATTACCGTTGCCGCTCCCGTCACCAGACCGCACCTTGCCGAACCTATCTCACAGACTTGATCCGAGCGCATCAAGCCCGCAAGATGGCTCCTCAGTTGGACGGCTTCTTCGCCGAGGTGGATGCCTTGTCAACGCAATTCATCGACCGCTTGGCCAAGGCTGTTGCCATCCCTTCCATCTCCGCCGATGAGGCCCGCCGCCCCGATGTCGTTCGCATGGCTCACTTTCTCGAGGGCGAGCTCAAGGCCCTCGGCGCTCAAGTCGAGCTTCGTCCCCTTGGCAAACAGCCTGGGAAGGAGCACTTGGACCTGCCTCCGGTCGTGCTAGCACGGTATGGAAGCGACAAGAATAAGAGGACCATCCTTGTCTACGGTCACTACGACGTGCAGCCCGCCGAGAGAAGCGACGGGTGGGACACGGAGCCTTTCCAGCTTCATGTTGCCGATGATGGGCGAATGCTCGGTCGCGGCTCGACTGACGACAAGGGCCCCGTCCTCGGCTGGCTGAATGCCATCGAGGCCCACCAAAAGGCCGGTGTCGAATTTCCGGTCAATCTCCTGATGTGCTTTGAGGGAATGGAGGAGTATGGCTCAGAGGGCCTGGATGACCTAATCATGGCCGAAGCGAAGAAATTCTTTGCTGATGCTGATGCCGTCTGCATCTCGGACAATTACTGGCTCGGCACAGAGAAGCCCTGCCTCACCTACGGCCTGCGTGGATGCAATTACTATTCTGTCGAGATCTGGGGCCCCGGCGCTGACCTGCACAGTGGCGTCTTCGGGGGCACTGCACAGGAACCCATGACCGACTTAGTGCGAGTACTCGCTACTCTTGTCGACACACACGGCAAGATCCAGATTCCCAGTATCATGGAGCAGGTAGCGCAAGTGTCTGCCGAGGAAGAGGGGCTCTATGATAGTATCTCGTTTACGATGGACACCCTGCGGGAGTCTCTTGGTAGCAGCACGACCATTTTCGAGGACAAGAAGCCTACTCTGATGGCGCGGTGGCGCTATCCCTCCCTTTCCATTCACGGCATCGAAGGGGCCTTCGCCGCTCCCGGTGCCAAGACTGTTATTCCTGCCAAGGTTGTTGGCAAGTTCAGCATTCGGACTGTTCCCGACATGGACATTGACACGACGAACGAGGCCGTATATAGATATGTTAAGGAGCAGTTCGCGAAGCTGGGAAGCAAGAACAGTATGAAAGTTTATGCCCAGCACACTGGCAAGTGGTGGGTTGCCAGCCCCAACCACTGGAACTTCGCCGCGGCCGCCAAGGCGGTCGAGAGGGTTTGGGGGGTGCAACCAGATTTTACGCGAGAGGGAGGCAGCATTCCGGTCACGCTCACTTTCGAACAGGCGACGGGGAAGAACGTCCTGTTGCTTCCTATGGGGAGTTCGACGGATGGCGCTCACTCCATCAACGAAAAGCTTGATAAGCGGAATTACATCGAGGGCATCAAGCTGCTGGGTGCGTATCTCCACTATGTTGCTATTGAGGCAACTCCTTAGGTTATGGGGAATCCTGTGGCCTTAGAAAAGCGAGATGTATAACCTTTTTCATTTATAAGGCTATACGAGTATGTGAGATTGAAGGCTTCCATATATCCCCTTTTTAACCTGCGCTCTGCGGCTTTGTGTACTACCCCTGAATAAGCGACCATTGCGTCACGGTGATGACTCCCTCGGGAACCCCTGCTTCCGCCACCAGAACACGCCGGCCCTGCGGCCCTGGGCTTTGAAACTCCCCTGTAAGATATAATAGGGTATCATCATTCGGTAATCCTGCCCTCGAATACTAGCGGCATCTGCCCCTGTGGTGAGAAGCAAATCCTGGCAGCGAAGTATGCTGCGAAGGGGATTAGAAACCATGCTACGTAGGAAACGATACTGAATGCGTTAAAAGAAGTATCGCTCGCCGAGAACCGCCGGGCAACCAACAGAAGGAATGCAGTCGAAAACATCAAGGAGAAGCCAGCTTCTTACGCCGGTCAATCTTTCGACTCCTTCTCTTAGCAACTTGCTTCGCATCCCATGTCCCAGCAAAGATGTCTTCGCATTCATCTTCATCTTCCGAATCGAAGATGACTATGTCGTTCTCATCCTCACTGTTTAAGCTCGGTCGTCCGCCAATCTCGCTGGTCTCTTCCACCACGGAACCGCAGCTGGGCTTCCGGCCGTTACCGTCTCTCTGAAAAGGAATGGGGGAGTAAAAGTGTCGGGTAGGGGAACCTGGAGGTCTCGTGGTATCTTCCCAGCTCCGGTACGAGACGACACGCTCTGTCTCCAAAATGAATTTGCCGACTTTGTACTTCTGCGCCGGTTCTCTTGCGTCGACGTACTTCCACCCAACCTTGGCGCCGCAGATAGCGCAGCTGATGTCGGCCACGACATGTTGGCCAGTAACAAGCTGGCGGTTCTCGTTGCGGCCGACCTTGATATTGATAAGATTGACGTAGCCGTCTGAACTGCTGGCGAGAGGAGACTGGGAACCAGGAGAAGGCGGGCAGGAAGGCGTGGCGATCGCGCTGGGAGCCGAGACAAGATAGGCTCGTCCGTGGCGGCCAGTGAAGCCCTTCGAGACAATTTGCGCACCGAAGGCCAAGTCTGCTGCACAGGTGTTGCAGCGCAGGGTGTCAGGCGCGACGCATGCTAGGTGAACGGGCTCGAAGGGGGCAGAGGCAGTACGGAAGGGGTCGTCTAGATCGTTTGGTGTCGTTGGGCTAGCCGGCGGGATTGGAGAAGATGCGGAGATGTCGACGCTAGAGCCAGGAGAGCTGCTGAGGGGCGGAGGACCGTAATGCGGTGAGACTGGGGGAGGCGAGAACGACACTGTGGCCGACGGTGAGCTCTGGCGCCGTCGGAAAGGGATCTTCATGCTCGGGATGAGAAACAGAGGGAACTGCGGACCGGAGACGGTCCTCGCGGAGCGGGTGCTGTCGCCGAACAGAACCGGCATGTCGGGCTTCGGTCCGGAGTGTGTCGAAATCCAGCAGATAAGGGTCGGCGTGGTGAAGAGAGATCTCACATCCGGAGATGACCTTGTATTATTAGTGTAGTGAGGAATGAAGACATGCCGCCTGGTGCTGGGTGTTTTCCGCTCGATAACGAGGGCCTTGCCGTTGGTGAGAACGAAAGCCGGAGGTACCGAAGTGCTCGTTCGGAGCTGTCGGAGCCCATATCCTTACTGCTGAGCTGTGATGATCTCATCAACTTGTGGAGGGGAAGATGGAGGGGTAGGTTGACATGCATTTGATGGCCATCGCTGGGAAGGGGAGGCACCTACCCACCACCCTGCCCGCTTGCCTTAACTGATTGACGCGGGTGGTACATGACTGATGCCCGAACCCCGCATGCAGCACCTGACTGGGAACGCGGGAGGAGATCCATGGATTATCAGGTCATGGGGGCATACTGTACCAAAGACAGAACTCAATCGGCACAGCGGGCAGCAACAAAGCAGTATTCGCGCTGTCAATGTAGTGTAGGATCCCCGCACCACCTCAATACGGTGGCGTCGCCCGCGGCTGTCATTTTATCGCCTTATCAATTGACCCTGCAGCTTGTCGTTTAGTTAGTGTGAAGATCCGTGCCAAAGAGACCGAGACTCCAGAGTCGATAGTACTCCTAACTGAGATACCTCCAACCGTGAACATGTTGTCAGCGTCAAGTTATTAATCTCGCTATTGCAACCTCCCAGCGGCCATGGGAGTGAGTCGGAGGTACCTTCTGTTAGGGCCGATAATCGAACGGAAAATTCCAGCCCCGTCTGCGGAGTCAACCGCACCCCCCAGACCGCCAGATCGTCTCGGTTCCCGCCCAATCCTCTTCTGCTTCACACTCATATCTCTGTCCCCAGACCTGTCAGCAACAGCAAGACTTGTACCAGAAAAGAGCGCCCGCCAACTCTCGGTGCTGCATCTCTCTGCAAACCAATTCCGCGACCGTCTTCGTCCAGCCGTACTACACACCGTAAACAACCGTGAACGCATCAGCACCAACACCAGTCCGAGCCCGTCGAAGATCTTCAAGACCGCCTGTCTAACTCAAGAGCACTGCTCAAAGTGGCATATACTCTCTGTCAGAATGGCACCAATGAAAACTTTAAATTACAGTAGTCACAGTAGTAATTCCGGCGAGGACATTGTCCGCCAGGCCAATGTGCTCGCCAGTTGCTACCTCGTCGACGCCGCCGGGTCTCTGCGGGGGCTTCACTACTGCACTACCGGCGCCGCAGGTGCGTTCCCCGTTCTTCTTGACTCCGGGTTTCATCGTCCCGCTCCTACCTCTTTAGTTTTGCTAACGTCTTGTGTAGGGGCAGAGTGGTATTCCTGAGGTCCCCTCCTCAGGACTACCTTCACCTCCTTCAAGCCCCCCCCTCGCTGCGATCACTTCGTCCAACGAGCTTGCTCTGACGCACAAGAGCAAACGCCATCAATCCGGCAGCAGCATGCATAGCCGGCGAGGGGGGGCAACACTGCGTATCAGGGAAGAATGTGAGAGGTTCTTCTGCGAGACCATGAGGGCCGTGTTCCTTGGTGAGAGGAACACAGTCGCGCATGGCTCCGGCCTGACGGGTGTTCATCATTCAGCGAACGCTAGTAATGGTTGCTTTGCTTCTTACAACAAGCAAAACGGGCAGCTGGGCACTCCGCCCGACGAGTCTCCTCCGCGTATCCTACACCTTCGGGGGCGCGGTGTCCGAGGTAGTGCCTCCTTCACCGACACTGTCACTGCATGGCTGGAGGTGTGGGACTATGCTGGCAGCACTAGCTTCCGCGCCTTCATCGTGGGTCAGAGTGGCCAGAAGTCTCTTTTCGCCTTCTTCGATGCCAACGTCCTCAGTGGGGACCTCAAGCAGGCGTGAGTGCCAAGTCTCTCGCATTGTTCGCTGGTGTCATGTGTCCTCCAAGGCTGACGATTTCACAGACTTGTGGCTCTGATCGAGCTCGCCGATTCTGCCCTCGCATGCTCACAACTTGTCATTTGCATGGATCGCTCCGTCTCAGAGGAGGCGGCGAGGACGCTGAAAAAAGGCCTCCAATGGGCGGGATTCAGTCCTACCACACTAGATTACTGGGCGGACGGGCTGGATGTCACTAGCAGGAAATGGCTTTTCATGGGCATGGAAATATAGGATATTGTCTCTTTTGCGTTTACAGTCTGATATTCTGGAAGTCTCAGGCGTGAGACAGTCCGAGCTGCTTTCTTTCACTTCCAAGTCTCTTCCGCTATGCTCTGGCGCGTTTAGGGGCTTGCTTCGCACGGCAGTTCCGAGGGGTTGTACCGCTGGAGAGTGTCTTTCGTGGCTGGTCTGAAATGGTCTTTAGCATTGCGTACCTATTCTTGTTGTACGCTGAGCAGTATGTTGACATACATACCTTGTCGTGCGCGCTGTCTCATGACCCTCTCTCCTCGTCAAGCCCTCTTTCCCCTTTGAACCCCTCCCTCAGCCAAGCTCATAAAAGACATGAGTACGCCATCCACGACGGATCATGCCAAGTCCATATATACAAAAACCTTGTGTGCAGACACCATCCACCTGTCGGGACTCTGTCTAAAGGTCGCCCTCGAACTGCCGAACCACCAGGCCCTTCTCCGCCAAATAATCTTTAACCTGCTTCACGGTATACTCGCCTCTATGGAACATCCCCGCACCGAGTGCTGCATCCGTTGGTGTTTTTTCAAAGACTTCCTTGAAATGGCTCGGGTTTCCTGCCCCGCTCGACGCTATGACGGGGATCTTGACTGCCCCCTTAACTTGGCGGATCAGTTCGAGATCGAATCCGCTGTTGGTGCCGTCCTTGTCAATGCAGTTGAGGAGGATCTCGCCAGCTCCCATCGCCTCGACAGCCTGGACTAATTCCACCACGTCCATGTCTCGCGTCTCCCGTCCACCTTTGATCGTACAAGCGTACCAACAATAATGCTCCCCCTTTGGACCGGGGAAGCTCGTCCTGATGATGTTGTGACGTGTTGCGTCTTGCTTGGGAACATACACGCGCTTTGGATCTACGCTGACAACGACCGCCTGGTTGCCATACGCCGCAGAAATCTGCTCGACGGCAGTATTTCCGAAAAGTTTCCTGCCGACTGCATAGTACTCCTCTGCGGCGATGACTGCGTCTGATCCGATAGAGACTTTGTCTGCACCGCTCTGGAAATACATGGCGGCGATTTCAAGCGCGCTGACCTTCGTGCCGTCGACATCCACTGTGTCTCTGATACCGCCGCCTATTGTCAGGGGCACAAACACCGTCTGAGATGTCAGTCGCAGTATCTCGAGCATGGGCAAGTCTGCAAGTGGACAGTCTCGGAAGCTGGTGATATTCAGGAAGGTGACCTCGTCGGCGCCCTGTTCGTAGTAGCGCTTCGCCATCTCCACGGGCTTGCCGAGGTTGCGGACGCTCCGGCCGTCGGATTTCTCACGTACATCGTATTGGTCACCCTTGGTCACGACAAGATCCCCCTGATCGTTTGTCCGTACGTCCAAGCAGGCGATGACTCGGCGGGTCAGACCTTCCGCTATGCTATGATTGACTGCATCATCAGGTGTCTGCAACGGGGTCCCAAGCGACTCTGCGCCATCGCCATTGAGGAAAGCTCGGAGGACCCGGAGACCGGCGACGCCGCTTTTCTCTGGGTGAAACTGGGTCGCCAGGATATTACCCTTTGCCACGGCACCGACAAAGGTCTCGTTTCCGTACATCCCCGTTGCAACAGACCAGCCCAGGTCCTCCAGCTCGCCCTTCTTGTAGGCGTACTTGTATGAGTGGACATAGTAGTACTTGGAGCTGGGCCGTAAGTCGTATAAAGACATGCCCGAAGTGTTAGCGTTATTCCAACCAATATGGGGAACAGCCTTGTCAGAGTCGTCAAATCGATCCAGTGAGCCCAAGAGCAAGCCAAGGCCGGGGCAGTTAGGGTCTTCGACGGATCCCTCGAAAAGTGCCTGCAGACCGACGCATATGCCCATGAAAGGCTTCCCGGCTTGTATGTGGGCGAGGATGGGGGGCAGGAAGCCCGCCGCGGCCAGCTGCCCAAGACAGTGACCAAAGTGGCCAACACCCGGGAGTATCAGCTTCTACACGCTGGTTAATACAGTGGTATAGGGTGTGGGCTAAGGTGCGAGCGGGCAGCTTGGATCATCATTCACCTCGGCCTTGGGCACGTCAGCGGGTGTTCTGACCCATGCTACGTCGTATCCCACTCGCTCTATGGCATTCACCAGGCTCCGCACGTTGCCCGCGACGTAATCTAAGAGGTGTACAGTTGGCATTGTCGGCTGCCTTGAATGAAATCCGGAACAGTAGCAAGAATTACAGGTAAACTCGAGAGACCTTGACGCGGATGTGTGGCGACGTGCTTCTGAAGGTCAGTCGCCTGGATGACTCAAAAAATTGTCTGCAACGACGGGGACGAGGAGCTAGGCATTCCCCCAAAGTACAATGCAGGGCCTGGAAGTACCTACATGGCAATAGAACTAAGTGGAGGTACCGACATCTTGGCTTTGTACATGTGTGCCTGTCTCAGGAACGTTTAGGTTACTTGCATCCTAGATTAGGTAGATACCTAGGTAGGTAGGTAGTTACGTGCTAAACGTTACTGCCAGAACAAGTTCAACTAATACTGCCAGGAGCTACCGCTCAAGATACTTCACATGTACCCAGTTATCTACCTACCTCGAGACCCGGAAGTTACTACTATGTACAAGGCAGGGGCGGAATCAAGAGAATACAGTACACCCATTACCCGACCACACGGACACTGCTCCCCACAGGCCACGCGCTGAAGTCGATTCTCGAGCCTCACGAGGAACCTTCCTACCTATCTCCCACCTACTTCTAACTCTGGTACTCTACGCGATAGGACTGTTTCCTATACTTTTCCCTCGGCGCCTGCTAAATGCAGAATTGCACTCGCTCGTCTCACACCCAGTGCGCCTGTGTTCCTAATGGGTAATGCGCCGGAGAGGCTGGCCATCATGTCGGATGCGGCGGCTGCTCTCCCTCTCCGGGCTCACGTGCCCAACAGCTGTCCCGCCAGTGACGATTACGACGAATCGCAGTGGGAATACGAGTACTCGGGCACCGAAACAGAAGTCTGTGAATTAAAACCCTCAAGGGTGCCTAGAGCTTTGGACTGATTGCAACAGAACTACTACCTCGCTGTTGACCTCTCACATCCCGACTTCATCCAACGGCGAGAAGATTGGTACATACCGAATACGAGGGGCGGATACAGGACGTGGTTTAACCCGATGCTGGCGCAGAAGGCCACCCAGGATACAAACGCATCCCTGTTTGAGGAGGATGAGGAAGATCGCAGGAACGAGGACGAAGGTGTGTCAGAGAGGGTTGAAGATGACAGAGTGCCTGAAAGAGATGAGTACGACAGCACACAGGCAGGCCCCGGCGCTATGGCCGGATCTGCTACACAGTGTACTCAGAAGCCCCTTGCAAGAAGTGAGGAAGTAAGCAGAGGCGAAGAGGGCATTCAGATCCTCGATCTGCACTCAGATAACCCGCTCATATCTTACCGAGGAAGAATCTTCTCATGCACATGGGCCAGCAACATTGGCACAGAGCTGCTCTTCGCATCTGCAAATGAGGCCCTCCCGGCGCTCCGGCATGTCTCCTCAGACATTGACCTCCTCGCAGCAAGCAGCGCCAGGCTCCTTACAAGCCAAGCGGCCCTGAAGAAGAGCGCCAGCCAACTTCGAGGGTTAGCCACGTCACAGCATCGGAGGAGCGACAGGTTGCGAAGCGTACGAAAAGATCACGGAATATTCATACCGGTGGTCGAGGACAAGACGGGAAAGAGGCGGCCACAAGCTCGGTTCCTGGAAAATTTTATGGCAATCAAGAAACTCAAGGGTGAGAAAGACGAGGTTACGACCAAGACTAAAGATACGCCCTACGACGACGTGGACGACGACCCGGATGAGATAATACAGAGACGGAAAAGAGCGAAGGCGCAGGAAAGACAGCGCAGGAGGACGGATGAGATACGAGAAGCGAACCGCAGGGCTGGAAGAGGCCGGGGAAGGGGTCGAGGCCGGGGATGGGTTGGGGGTGCTGGGTTGGTTCGGACATATAGTAACCTGGATGCCGGTGTGGATGGTGGAGTCGGCCATCCACGTCTGTCCACACCTACACCGAACCGGTGGAAAGATGTGGTGTCTTCGCGCCAAGATAACAACGACGACGGCGAGGCTTCGGATGAGATGGATCCGGGAGGTGTACGTGCGCTATGACAACAGGCCGGGGGCTTTTGAGAGCAAGACTATCGCAAGACCAGAATAATGACGCCCTGGGACGGCAAGCCTATCATCAAGAAAGATGAAGACAGGAACGAGAAAGGCCCGTAGTCGAGCCATTGTGACTGAATCGAACTCACCGCCAATTCGTACCCGCCAGTCCGCTGAGAGCGCCGGACTATTAGCATCGGCTATGAGCCGATGGACAAGCTTCTCCGCGAGGTGGGCGAAGGTTCTGGTAAATAGTCGATGGCTGCTGGTTCGACTGTGGGCCTTTGTGGTCCGGGTTGGATAGCTTCCCTGGGTAAGTGCTAGTATGATTTTGTCGAGCATCTGGTTATGACACCCATGGAAGGCACCATGGTGATGTGCTTAAAAGTGTCAAGAGGCAGGCGTGGACAAGACGTGTCGGTACCTGTGAGGTACTGCGTACCTTAGTCAATACATACCAGCTACCTGCGTACGTACATAGGTACTCGGGTACCTACCTAAACCTCTCTCATGCTGTCCGCCGAACCCCGCCGCCCGCTTCACAACCCCCCCCCCCCCCCCCCCCCCTTCTCCTCTCAAACACTTAAGATCCCCGGTCCGCTTTCGCATTCCTCCCCTTCGTCTTCTTGGTTAGTCAGCTCAGTCAGTCTGACAACGAACCGACGCCGCTTCCTTCCAGTCTCTTCTCTCCATCATCTATCTTCCGTTGACTCAAGAGCAGGCTCGGTCGCTTTCACCCTGACGATGCAGTGCGATACAAATCAGTCATTTCTGATTATCCCCAATCGTTTCGTTCTATAGGCCACTGGCTGTTTATTGCGTCGCCGAGTTATCTCCTACGCTCCTCACCGACCGGTCGGAATAGCAGCTCCAGCCCAACCCAGCCCCTCCGAGACAACCTACAGCAGCTAAATACAGGACCTCGACTGCCGGAATAAGCACCCACCACGACTCCGAATCCGGACGTTCCGGACCACAAGGATATTATAAGACCGCCTCTCTGCCACTCTTACCTCCCAGCGCGCATAGAGGCTGTCACGGGCTGTACCGATTATTGGATCTGTTGGGCCGATGTACTACTTGCGTCGTGCGGTCATTCTTGCCGTTCTTATCGGCATCATCATCATCTCTGCAGCGGTCTTGCCCAAGGCCCTTAACCCCCTGCCGCCTTCCCCCGAGGAAAAGCGCCGAGATAAAAGATGGGTAAGGTCGTCTCCCTACTGGGCTGACCGTCAGGTCTGTCGCTGGTTTGGTCTCTGTGGCGTTCATCATCTGCGCTGGGACGCCCCAGCCCTTCCCGGGGAGAAGAGCCGATACGATGAAATAAGGCCTCTTGAGCTGAGGAGCTTACGGAGAGATCGCGGGGCGGAGACCAGCTGGGAAATCGCCGGCACGGTGCAAGCACGACGACAAGGTGCCATGTCCATGGGCACAAGACGAGGCGTCGCAGAGCAACCGCAGGACCACTCTGGCGCGAGCCAAGATGAGTTGCAAGACATACCAGACTATGTGCTACGGCATGCGCCGCTTGTGCACCTCTTCTCCGGGGAAAACTTCTGGCCAGCGGACATTGCGGAACATGTCCAGCACATGACACCATTCGTGAACGGCTCAGTGGTAAACGCATCTGAACCCCTTTCATTGGCCAATCTGCACAAGTTAGACTTGCCCGGACGGACTTTCCTGACGAGTATCGACGACGTCGAGGAACGTCCAGAGTGGCTGCACAGCCATGGTGGGATTCCGGGTTCACTCGCCGGACCGCAACGCCAGGATATTCGTGATCAGAGCATAGACGAACCGGCCTCGAGCGACGATGACTCAAACTGGGACACGGAGGGCGGGAACATCCATCTGCACAAGATTTCTGACCCTCTCAGGCTCTCGAGGTCCGTATCGCCGGATCCCCACTTGCTTGCCGGCCGGGCAGTTCGGGACAAGCGTCTTCAGAGAGACGGAGCCCGACAGCGGGCAGAGCAGCAGCTATTGTCGGTGATGTCTGAGGTGCCAGATGGCAAGCCTAATGCTAGCGGCTATTCTGGCAGCCCAGCTGTCCTTGTTATGGTGGATAAGGGCTCAGGCATCTTGGACGCCTTCTGGTTCTTTTTCTATTCGTACAACCTTGGCCAGACAGTCTTTGACATCCGCTTCGGCAACCACGTCGGCGACTGGGAGCACTGTATGGTGCGCTTTGAGCATGGCCACCCGCGCGCCATGTTCTTGAGCGAGCACGAGGGTGGTCAGGCGTACGCTTGGGCTGCTTTGGAGAAAAAAAATGTTGAGATTCGCGGCACCTCGGGGAACACTCTCATGGCTGAGCGGCCCGTCATCTACTCCGCCGTCGGGAGCCATGCGATGTATGCCTTCCCCGGCGACCATCCCTACATTCTGCCCTTCAAGCTCCTTAAGGATCAAACGGATCGCGGTCCGCTCTGGGACCCTTCCCTCAATCACTACGCATATTTCTACGACTATCGTGCTACTCCTCCAGCTGATGACGACACAACGGATGAGCGATCGATAGACGCGTCGTCCCCGTATCCCTTCGATACCGGAAGCCTCGAGCGCGTCCCCATTCCGGAGGCTACCGAGAAAGAGCCGCAGTCGCTCACTCCAGCCGGATCTAACCCTGATGCACCCACATCCTGGTTCCACTTTGACGGCACCTGGGGTGACGAACTTTATGGCCTGGGTGACATACGGCAGTGGCGGTTATTTGGACAGTATCACTACGTAACAGGCCCACTCGGCCCCAAGTTCAAACATCTGGGCCGGGAGAAGGTCTGCCAGACAGATCGGTGCCGGGTCCTCCAAAGCATCGAGGAAGGGAAGAGGAAGTCTTGGTATAGCTGAGCCTGTCATCAGCGTCAACCCCGACAAGTTTCTCGTCCCTCCCTCTCCTTCCTTTCCTCTGTTTTCCGAGTTCCTGCTGGTTCTTTCACCTCCTTTGGAATAGATGGTATTGGGCTATCCTGTCTTTCTACAAGCTAGAGTCCTACTGCGGTGCCCGGTGTTATCGCAAGACTAGAGATAGATAGAGGACACGAAGACGCGAAGGGAAGGGGGGAAAGGGGCGAAGGGGCGCGTGGCCCAAGAGCCACGCCAACCCCCGGTGTTGTTCCAATAGCTTGCTTGCGCTGCCCACCTAGATACCCATAATTTTCATGAAGTTCTCGTACCATTCCTTCACGTAGCACGCTTTGGTAACGTGTGGGATGTCGATCGTGATCCATGAGGCCGGGTGCCTGTTTCTATCTAGACATGAGAGCTAAGAATGTTCAGCCATTATAACAGCGGGGTATCTATTTGCAGAAAGCACATTTTGATGATAGAGCATGAAACAGAGGGGGGACAGGCAACAACGAAGAACCTCTTGAAGTGCAGCCGTCGCCGAGCGCCAAACACCATTTGACTCTGTTTAATATCACCGCGGTCGTGTTCATACATCCATTCCTGCGTACCAAATCTCGAAAAGAAATTGAACGCTTCGTGAAATCCAGGAGACTAACTAATCGGGTCATCATCATGTATCGTCGAACATTCCGTTTTTCATGTTTCCAAGGTTCATATCCTTACTAGTTCCATCGTGTGACCGACCCACGAACGCCAGTCTCGATTCCGTCTTCGTGGATCTTGAAACCAGTATTACTGCCCGGGTCGTCCATGTTATCATCATCTACGACGTGCCAGGCACGCTGAGTGCTAGGATATTCCGAGGGCTCGGAACCGGAATCGCTGCCATCCATATCCGTGTCGAGGGGATCCATGTTTTCACCGTCTGACATGTCGTCCTCGATGCCAGGCCAAGGTTCATCTTCAGGCAGGGTTACGGCGCTCTCGACATGCCAAGATTGCTGGCGAGCATAATAACTTCGAGGGAGCTGCTGTGAATCCGGGTCTTCAGATCCTGCACCGACTTCATTCAAATGGCCGGCATCGTCCTCGTAGACAGGAATGTCGACTTCGCTCGAGTTATTAGCATCTCGATACCGGTCGAGCGGGCAAGTCTCGTGGGACATTATCTCGCTGTTGCCGTCATAAAGATCTGTCAAATTCCCCCGATCGCCATCCTCCAATAGTACATCTCGGGAGACTTCGTCGGCCGCCACGATGTGGCGGGCGTGTTGTCCATGTAGCTGGTGGTCCGGTGGTGCGTTGCTGTACGGAGTAGCATAGCAAAATGGTGTGGTCCGTCGTTCCCCTCGTTCATCTTCAATGAGCAACGTGGGGCCACCCGCAGGCGCGAGGCTAGGGCTGCGGCTGAGACTACGGTTGCTCCAACGCGGTGTGTTACGCGGCCGGAGACTCGGCGATCGTGTGCTGCGCCGACGTTGCTTAGATATTATGGCGATAGACGACAGTGAGAGGGGCATGCGCGGGCTTGAGCGGGTGGCCAGAAAAGGCGAGGGTCGCCGCTCGTTCGCAGCGTGCGCAAGCGCGTTGACACCTGCAACGTTGTTTGATGCCACAGGCCGGTTTCGAGCCATGGGTGGTGAGACGGTGGCTGGTAGACCTGGAGGCAAAGATGTTGTTCTGATCGGAGCTGGACGGGAGCATTTGCGCTCTCTGCTTATCGCGGGAGATTGTCCTTTCTCGTAGATTGGGCTAGCGGATAGGATAGGAGACTGCGCACTAGGGAACGGGTCTCGAGATGGCTCGTCGGGCGCTCGGGAAATATGTGACTGTTGAGGCTGACGGTGCCATAGACTCAATGATTGTGTGCTAGGCTGTCCATCTAGGCGATCATTCCACGTCCAATAGCTCTCCAAGGCGTCTGCTTCGGGTACATCGGTGCTGCCAGTGCTGCTCTGGGAATCTGGATAAACGCGGCTAAGCTCCCGCAGCTTCTGCCACGACCATCCAAGGTCATTAGGGGGGTGACTGAGAGCATCAGGGTCTTGCAGGTAAGCTTCCGGCTGGGTCAGGTAAAGGCGCTGCATGCCGCTGGCCTTCATGACGACAGTAGACATGAGGAAGGCAGTGTCCCAGATTGCAGGTGTCAGCATCTCAGCTGGTGAAAGAAAGCGAAGTCGCGAGTCCTTGTGGAGCTTGCGAAGCGGAATCCAAGGTTGATGCAAGCCTAGGAATTTTGAAACTCTAGGATCGGACGTGTATGTCGGTCGCTGGGAGAGTGACTCCGGCGACAAAGGCATGGCACGAAGGATAGTGCCAAGAGCATCGTTGACAGCGAGTTGGACGCTCCGGGCATCGCATCCTCTGACGCAGGCTGTCTTGATCAGTCCACGGCTTCTCAGCCGTTGATCGATCATTCGTCCTGGAGCACAGGCTCTAGGCAGCAACCATTCCGAGCCGGGAGCAGCCCACTCGGCGTTGAACGGGGATTGCGGATCGGGCGTTGCTCTGCTGTGCGTGTTAGGTATCTGGGTCCAGTCATCGAAGTCGGGTCCGTCGTTCCCGGGAAGCCTCTGCAAAGGGGCAAAGTCTCCCAACTTCATCCAAATGCCCCTGAGAGGGAAGGGGAGGAAAACCACCTCCAGTTCCCAAGGTCTGTTGTATGATGGGGGAGATGTGGCCTGGAGCTCACGGATCTGAGCCTGGAGAGCCTCGAGCTGGCTGTAAAGATCAGTGCGAGCCGAGTTGCACCCTGACCCGCTCAGGGACACAGACTTCTCGCTGTTCATCACATCTCCAACGTCAGTGATGGCCCGACGACTGGAGGCAAGACTGCCATTATCGTCATACAATCTTTTCTCTACTTCTTCGACCCGTGATTCAAGCTCGGTCACTCGAATATCCGTATGATCGTGCTTATCCTGGCAGTCTTCATGGCCAGCGACAGAAAATGAAGCACTTTCTAGTTTGTCAAGTCGCTGTTCATGGCTGCTAACGGTATCAGACAGCTGATGAAACGCTTGTTGACGGATGTCATCCAGAGGTGAGTCCGCGGCGAGCCCATACAAAAGATCTTGTGTGGTCTGCGCCATCGGAGTGGGGGCCCCGTCATCCACCGGAGGCATATTCGCTGAGGGCTGGTTCGAACTGGCAATTTCCGGAATAATATCATCTAGCATGACGCGATGTTCGGCTTGATCCCTCAAGGCATCACGAACTTGTCCTAAAGACGTACCACTTAGTGTCTGAAGGCCCTTTCCAGCAAAGGGCCGGAGATATCTTAGCTGACTTGCAGTATTGGTCGAGCCTGACTGCGAAGGCAGTAAACATTGGGACGGAATGGGCGGCAGGGTAGTGTGCCCGCTTTGCGATTGGGCTTGAATCCCCCAGCTCAACGTATCCGGCATCGAGCTGCCGGGGCCCGCAAAATCAGCCTTCTCAGCCTGTGGAAGGGCGTTTTGCACCGCGGCACCATGAGTAGAGAAAGATGTAAAGTCCATCGCGGTCAGTTCCGTAGCAGGAATCTCTCCAAAGTCCGGCGGAATCTGGAAAGATGAGAGGCCCTGGACTGGACTCAGAGGCTCTCGGTTTCCCCTTGGTTTCTCGTTCTCCTGGCCAGAGGACATTTCTGGCCTGGACGACGAGAGGGATGGACCGGCTGCGGTATCGTCATGGAAGCAGGCATGATGAGAACACATGCAATATAGCAGGTGATCAGAATCGAGGCCGGCGGCAAGAGCTGCAGTGGAAGCATGCCGACTCCAGAATCGGCGGCAACCGCATTTCACTCCGCTCGCGCCGGGACGGAGGTCCACAAAGTTGCAAGGACCTCCAGGCAACTGAAGGCCGGGAAAGTCGCGGGGCGCGGGGCTTTCATCGTTGTATATATCAAACAGAAAGGGAGTAGTATGGATAGCCTCGAACGGTGTGGCGGCCATCGGGACACGGCGGCGTCATTTCCTATTGCAGGACGGAGTGTTGAGCGCGAGCCTGGCGGTGGCAGCGGCGGAAGTCGTTGCAGCGGCTGATGTGCGGTTCACATGGGACGAGAAACAGCGCGCTTCCGTCAAGCGAAACCAACCAGGCCAGAGAAGTCGCACTCAGGAAAGGTTGGTGAGGCCCTCGCATGGAGCACTGCGATTATCAGCCCAGGCTCGGTGGCGGAAGCGCGGCAGCTGGCTCCTAAGACAGATATTACTGACCGCATTGAGATGGAATGGAATTGACGCGGGTGCGCTGAGTGGCAGAGAAGGAGGCGCAGAGTATTTATGCACTGCCTGTTGAGGCAAGTCGATGATTGCGGAACTGGGGCGCGCACCGGAATCAGAGCCGGTAGGATGAGAAAGGAGGACTGCTCAGCATGCAGAGATGCAACCGAGCACAAGGAAAGGAAGCTAGACCGCGAAGCAAAAAGTGAGGCGGAGAGACCGAGTCGGCTCTGGTAAGAGGACGGTGAAGAGGGGTAAAGGATACCTAACTGGTCGAAGCGGCACGTACCACCTTATACTTGAGGTGCCCCTACCTCCGGTACCAAAGTTAGGTACCTAGGATATGTCGCAGCGGCCGCCTGCAGCAAGCTAAAATGTGACCTCCATCAACAGCACCCTGACACCCCCAGTATGTATCCTCTTTTGCCCATGGGTCCCCGCTGACAGGCGGGCATTATCACTTTTACATGCGTAGCAGCTGTTAGCGATATGAATGGGCAGTGGTAGTAATTATCTACCTGCCTACTCAGATACAGGGTGGACCGCCTCCTCGGCTCTTTGAGTGTTGTGTTATGACTCGATTAGTTACAGCGGGACGCGGTGCTGGGTCCACATCTTTCATTGGCTGAGAAGCTCTTGAACCCCAGCGCGCGCCGTGTTCGCGGCACCGCGTTCCGTCCATCAGCAAGTAACCGGGAAAAGCGTGACGAGTTTACGTCCAATTCATAGGCTCATCTGCCTACTCAGGTCCCTCGCTTGTCCACCTGAGCCGGTGTTCAAACCGTCCATCTAGTTTCCAAATACCTCAAAGTACCTATGACAGTACTTATGGCGCCCAACTGATGCTAGTTTTTGCCCCGTGCAAGGGATCGCCCCGAGAACCCCGAGCTGAAGCAGTTGAAGCGCCTTGATGTAGTGATCGTTTGTTCTACTTGCAGCTCGACATGATTTCGTGCGTTAGCTGCTGTGAAGAAGCTCATGCTTAGATGACGCACCGTAGATGACCCGAAGGACCTGTGCCGGCGGTTTCTGGCAGGAGACTTGATATTCACGCTTGTGAACTAGATGTCTACAGCCTCTGAGGCGTGACGAGCGTTACACCTGCCGTGCCTTACTAAAGCGATGCTGATCAAGTGCTCCTCGCTTTGCATAGTGCCAATTCCCGGGAAGCCATAGAATACCATCCTTCATTGAACGCATCACCGAGACATGCGGTTATAAACACAAGGCGAAAAGACACAATTTCAGCATTGCGATGCTCTATTCGGAAGCTCCCAGACACCGGGGCGAACTATCTAAAGTATCGCGTCATCATACATGGCGGCTATGCATGTGGACATTCGTGCAGCTGACCGCCGGATACGCCTGCCCAGAGTCCTGATCCCAGCTATGTGTGTTGTGCGTGTATGACAGAGGGGGAGACAGACGCAAAAGAAGTAGTGAGACGAGGGAGACGGAAACGAAGGGAAATGCTCGTCAGCCTGCCACCTGTGGGAGCTGGCTGGCGCCAACCAACAATATCCTGACGTATCGTACACGGGATCGCTGGGCCATCGCCGCGCCCCCTTTCCCATTTCGCGAGCATAGAGAGATACTGACAACCCTCTAGCAGGAAGAGCCGTGTTCAACATTCGGCCCAGCTACCCATCGGCCCAGTACTAGCGATCAGACTCCCTGTGCCGATGCTACCACCAATGTCCCAATAATGACGGCTCGAGTGTCTGGAGCTCATGGTAATGCTTCCTCTACGGCCCGATTTCTTGGTACTGTGGCTAGCGCAGCTGGAATTATGACGCATCGCAACATTGTTCTGCGTCGACATCCGAAATGTTCGTCGGTCTGCCTGCCTGGCCCGGGAAACCAACGGGTGGTACTGTCTAACTCGCGCCGCCTTGGCTGCGGCGTCCTGTGCACTCGACGCTGCGAGGTGCGTCGGGGTAGAAACGAACGGCACAGAAGGAGGGGTGTGGCTCATGAAGCGGCCGCGTAAGTACCGGAAGACCAACTTGACATCAAGATCCTGCTCCCACTCCTGTTGCGTGAATATCATGCTCGATGATCCTGTTTGTTGAATGGCGGAAAGTTCGACATTACAACCAAGACTATCCTGAGCGGGTCCTTGGGCCACTGTTGGCAGAAACTGTGGCAGAGATGGCGTACTCTTGTCTGCTGTCCCTGTCGCCATGTCGTTGCTGTCTGCTACAGCCTCCGGGATGGCCGGTAGTCCAGCATAGGGCAGTGGCATCTGCTGTACTTGAACGTACGTCGAAAACGCTCCTGGGTGCGGATGCGACGTGAAGTGATTTACTAGCAAACCGAGCTCTCGCGCAACTCGTTCAAGAATGCGCAGTTGCCACGATGAATCGCCTAGTGACGACCTCTGGTCATTCTTCGTAAAGGCGTCAGGTGATGGGCTGGCCGTAGAGGAGAGATCGTCAGTATCGTCTGGCAGCGCCTCGTTGAGTAAGATAGAGAGCAGCTTGGTATCGATCCCCATCAGGTCGCAGATTACTGTTCGGGTAATTCGAGACAGTAGCCCATCGCCTTCTCTCGCCGGACAGGATGCGTCCTGGTCGTGCCAGTCCTGGTGGCTTCCGAGCGAGGTGGGTGTTGTGGGTCTAACGACCGTACTCAGTGTTGCTTGCTCTTCATCTTCTGATGCTCTCGCGCGGGTCCACCTCTGCACTGAAGTCTCTGATAGCCTTCTTCGTCTCGTCTCCTTCCGAATTTCCTCAAGGAGCACACGGCTCTGTTCCAGCTGCCATTCCTCAATTCGCCTCACCCGCTCCAGTTCCCGGGTGTCCTCGTCTCCCAGGTCAAGCCGGGCAAGTCCTAAGCTCTCCCGTCTCCTCTTTATTCTTCGAGGGTTGAATCGCTCAAAGGCGAACATCCTGTCCTGCATCTCTGACTCTGTTCCCGGGACATCTATCCTGAACGACCCTAGCCCATCATGAGCGGGTAGAATCTGCGAGGCTTGTGTGAATACCTGACTGTTTTGGGCACGAAAGTCAGGCAGATGGCTGTCTAGGCTGTCTAGTTCAGCATCATCTTCGAGGTTATTCTCGTCGTTGTCGTCGCCTATTATGGCCTCTGATGTAACGACAGAGCCAGTGGGGTTCAGACCGCTGAGCTCTGACCGGGCGATAGTGTTGAGACTGCCAATATCGCTAAATCGAGAGCGGCCAGGTGTCGGACTGGAGTTCTGCACGGAGCTTAAATAGGTTGTATCCTCGCCGCCATCTGTAGCCGGAGAGAAGACAACCCAGGTCTGGTTATCATGGTGCACATCTGTAGGGAAGACCGGAGCAGCAGAGGTCCACGACTCGATCGACTCCGCATCTGGACGGACGACACGCTGCGAGAGCCGCCGCGTTGGTTGTCGAAAAGCCATCTATGGTGACAAGGCGTATGTGCTCACAGAAGATCGGGGTCTAGTGTGGAGGGTTGCCGGTGCGGCTTGAAGTTGAAGCAAGATGCTTAGCGAGCTCGACCAGTGTGCCTTACGTGAAACCGTCGTCCAACGGATTCGCCCTGTAGTGTCGGCTATATACCTTGTAACTGCTAGCAACCAGCGATAAGAAACAATCGTCAGGCGACTCTGGGCTCGCTTGCTGCCAGTCAAATGATTAAGCCTCGCGAAGCGGCGAAAGCTCTGGACGTATTGCTTTTAACAGGTGGAGAACGAGATAGAAGACAACTTAGGGTCTCAGAGGGGAGGAAGGAAGATACGGAAGAATCGAGGGTACGAGTGGAAGGGCTGTTCAAGACGGCGGCTCTAGATATGCTCGGTCCAAGTGTAATACCACGCGTAGTAGACGGTGTGTATATCAGCCGCCGGTTCCGGGACCACAGTGACATGAATCTTGGCGGTGTTGTCCTCGCCGCCCCGCCCCCACCTCAGTGTGACGCTGCACCACCAGTTCTGACTCAATCCTGACAAGGCCTTCGGTCGGATGTTATTACAGCACAGCTGTGTTCTGACAGCAGAACTCTGAATATAACCCAAGCAAGCGTTGTGCTAAGTCATGAAAGCCTCTCTCAAGACACAGGCAGCAAGCACATCGATAAAATAGAGTTCACACTGCCAAGGACATTACAAGCTCGTGGACAGATGGCCCCATGGGCAAGCTGAGCCAGGAGATACTGCACTCATCCACGAGAAATGCTGGGGAAACGAGCTTTCTTAGTAAGAAGTCCGACCCGCAACATCATTGGTCAGTTTTCCCCCCAGGTTCGGAGGCTGGAGCGCTCCAGGGCAAAGCAGAGACACCGGCCAGACAGACACGCTGCCTCATCAGTGACAGGGGAATAGCAATGAATCTGAGCCAGATAGGGTAGATCTAACTAGGTCATGTATTCTTCTAAGAACAGAGAAACATGCAGCTAACCAGGCCTCTCAAAATCATTTTACGCCACCCCTGACCCTCGAGCAAATGGATCTGACACTCTCACTAAGCCTCCGTGAAGGCTTCGGGGAAACGCTTCATGTTGTACTCGAGAGGGCCATGGTTGGCAAGGAACTGAACGTAGGCCCCATCGACCTTGACGCGACCTGCCGCCTTCTTCTCGAGGTACTCCTCACGTCGAAGAGGTGTGAAGCCCCAGTTCTTAGAGATGATGATCTTCTGTCGGCCGGGGAACTTGTACTGGGACCGCCGGAGAGCCTCTAGGGCGATGGCACGATCTGCGTATTGTCAGAACACTACTGTTCCACAGGTGTTACACAAGGGGGGGAGAAAGAAGGGGGGAGAAAGAAGGGGGGAGAAAGAAGGGGGGGGGGGGCATACTGGAGTCACGCGTGCGCACGCTCATGATGATCTGGCCAATGTTGACACGGGCAACGGTGCCGTCTAGACGATTGAGCATCAGTATTTTCACACTTCAATCGAGCCCGAGAGGGCATGGGCATGAGCAACATACTGGGCTTGCCCCAGGCTCCGCGCATTCCGGTCTGCAGTCTATCCGCACCGGCACAAGACAACATCTTGTTGATACGGACGACGTGATACGGGTGGGCTCGGACACGCAGATGAAAGCCTTCCTTTCCAGCCATCTTGACGAGGTACTTGTTGGCGCAGATACGCGCAGCCTCGAGGGCCTCGGAGCTCAGCTGCTCATACTCGTTCGACACAAGGTGAATGCAGAGGGGGAAATCGTCGACAGTCGCGCGCTTTCGACCAAGGTCGAAAATTCGGATCTTGGGGTCGGGGACACCACGGTTGAACCGAGACTTGGGGTACGGCTACGAATATCTTGTCAGCGCGAGATAGAGCGTGTTTTCCCTCTTAGTTTCCCTGATTCACTCATGCATAGTATCCGGAGCAAGTCATCTGTCACAGAGCGCGACGCTCAGCGTGACGGTCGGCCATGCATCCCGCTTGATCCGCACCAAACATACGCCCGCGCGCGGCGAGTGCTGAATTTTCCCTCCGTCTCTACTCATCGCAAAGCCTTGGACCTCGGAATGTCGCTCACCTTGTTCTTGCAATACCGGTAGCAACGGGCTGGACGGCGCGCCATTTCGTTGATTGATTTTTGTGATATTTGCTGCGTAGATGGATTGTCGTTTGAAGTGGGGATAAATTTGAGAGGGCTTTGCCTGTAGGAATTGTCTTCCTCTTGATCCACGGCGAAGTAGTTTTGACCTCACGCTTGATTTCAAAGCAAATGAGATCAGGTAAGCTCGCCGCTCTGAGGGTTGCGCCGACCGGCTCGCCTAATGTGGGGCTTTAGGGTTTTTCCAGAATTTCCTCACACTTCCGGCTCTGGCCAATGAAAACTACGCGTCGCCAACGGACTTTTCTGTCTGATTTCAGGTTCTTGTCGCCTACAATCTTTCAAAGTTTCTAACACGACAGCCAACAAGCACCTAACCACAACCTCAAGAGGAGAATCAAGAGATTCAGTAGTCAAAATGGCACCCAAGAAGAAGACTAAGACCTCCGACAACCTCAACGCCCGGCTCGCCCTCGTTATCAAGTCTGGCAAGGTCACCCTTGGCTACAAGTCGACGCTCAGTACGTTCTTCTCCAGGCATCTAAGCATCTGTCGAGGAGTCTAAAAGCTGGATGTATCCCACCGCTCGCAGTCGGATGCTAACATACACGCAACAGAGGCTCTCCGCTCCGGGAAGGCTAAGCTCGGTATGTAATTTTTCGGTGCTCCATGGTGTTCAATTTCTCCAAGGCTAACAGTTGTCTTTGCAGTCCTGATTGCAGGAAACACTGTATGTGCTTCCCAGTTCGAGGCCCCTATGCACTATGTCTCGTTAGACTCTGCAGGCTTCTTTTTCTCTATCGATGCACATACGGAGCTATCACTGACGTGGCTAAATACAGCCCCCATTGCGTAAGGGAGAGCTCGAGTACTACTCCATGCTGTCAAAGGCCCCGGTGCATCACTACGCGGGAACCAACGTGAGTAACTGATAAACCCCAGGCCTTGTCATTTTTGCTTTGCTCTGCGCGTGTCAGTCATTTTCGGCACGTAGCACACGCTTGCCAGGAAGACTTTCAGCCTCCAATTGGCTTGCCCAGCGAAGAAGTCTATCTCATGACTTCGGAGGGTATATGTTCTCAGGCTTACCTTTCCTTCCCGACAGATCGATCTGGGCGTCGCCTGCGGAAAGCTCTTCCGCTGCTCCACCATGGCTGTGCTCGACGCCGGTGATTCTGATATTCTGAGCGAGCAGCAGTCTTGAGTGGACCCTGTCCTTTTTCGGCATTGCACGGCGTCAAGGTTCGGATTGTGTAAAGGTGGGCATACCAGGTGATGAATTTGCGGTCCATCGATCGCCTTTGGCATTCAATCGAAGCTGGTAGCAAAAGGCCCGGAGACTTTCTCAGGCTTAGCCGCTTCTCTTAGGCTAGATGTTGCCGTAGACTTCCAAATCAATGCAGCGGCTATAGCCACAATCCGAATCAGCAGCATCTGTTCTAACGTATCGTTCTTGCCTGCGCATCTAAGCCGCTTCACCTGCCAGAGAATGATGACAACCGCCTTTCTAAACTTTCCGGGGATTTTGCAGCAGCGCCATGGGAGGTCTGCGTATCTTTTCTACCATCCGCC
Source organism: Pleurostoma richardsiae (assembly GCA_030052745.1). Classification (NCBI taxonomy): domain Eukaryota; kingdom Fungi; phylum Ascomycota; class Sordariomycetes; order Calosphaeriales; family Pleurostomataceae; genus Pleurostoma; species Pleurostoma richardsiae. The sequence goes on from JANBVO010000025.1 coordinate 49,514, forward strand.
ACGCACATAACTAGGTAGTTACTTTGTCGTGTGCCCTGCCATCGTTTCCGCGATGATCAATGCATACGACAGAGACTGGTAATTCATGGCCAGGTTCCTGCATTCCTGCATCAGCTGCCTCGCGATGCCCTCTTCGCGCCCGATGCCAGGACATTTCGCGGTGCGGCGACCCGCAACCAGTTTACTTACCAGGCTGCTCACATAATTGCTTGCTGTCCCTATTTTAAAATTAGGTACTTACCTACGTAACATCCATACAGATTCCGTGCAGTTCCGAAGGTAGCTGTAGAGTCATCCCTTGCTGAGAATGTGGAACCTAGGGCATGTGATGTTCGTTTCAGGCAATCAATGTCTTCTAGGGTCTTGGGATCTGGGGTCCTCTCATTCCCGACAGCGGCGGTACATACGTACGGAATACAAGTCACTGTTGTCGCGACGATGACGGGAGCTTTCCATCCTCCCTTGAACGGGGCGTGTTCCCCTTTCTGGCGTGAAGGGGTTATTGTCAGGCTGTTAAGGTAATGAGAACAAAATGATACAGGAGTACCTAGGCTAGGTACTCTCCGACAAGGTACCCGATGAACCTGTAAGCCATACACGCCAATTCTTGAGACGCACATCCTACCGTGGATCGTAAGATAGGTACCTAGCTATCTAAGTTACTTTGCCCAACATTTGGGCGGTCAGTTAGCCAGATACTTAAATAAGGGAGGTATGTAGGTATGGACCAGACTCCCGACGGTACACAGTAACAGATTCCACTTACATTAACTCCCTATCTCACCTTTATTACGGAGCAGTGTGCCTACACTGTGGTAATTAAGTAAACGTGGCTTGGCCGCCGATGGGACAGCCCAAGTTCCAGTCAGCCTTTCAGCGTAAGATTGACGAATCCCGTCTACCCACACAGGAACGCTTCTCCTTAACAAGGTCGAATGGCCAGACGCAGAGAACGTGCACTCCCGACCGCCGCTGCTTCAGAACAACAAATCAAATACGGACGAGCACGGCAGAGTCTACCAACACTGCCGAGTTATTTCGCCGCAGCACTACGAGGTTGCGTCTCAGCCCACTCTTAAGCGAATCTCCTTGCCAACCTCTCGCGACTGTCCTCGAGGAGATTTCTTTGGCATCGTCGCGACGTCCCATCTTGCAACTCGAGTAGTAAAGTGAGTATTTTTGACAATCATGTCCACTGCCGCGGCAAAAAAGCCCCCTCTGTCGACCGGTCGGGATCCAACAGCCTCGGCATCTTCTTCATCGCCCTCGCGTGTCCCTTCTCGAGCGTCTACTCCGTCATCGTCTTCTGCTGGCAGCAGCTCGGTGACTCGCGCACGGTCAATCCGCTCGGCGCCTTCTATTTCTGCCCGTGCCGCAGCGACGCAAAGGAGAGACTCGCCTCTGGGCGCGAATAGCAGCGTGAACAATGCCGCCGTCGAAGCAGAAGAAAATGCACGTGCGGAGACTCTCGCCTTGCTGGACGATCTGAAAGACCGGCTAGCCAAGGCGGAAGGCGCTTCCGAGCAGTACAGGAAGCAGGCCGAGGTCTTGCAAAGCAGATTCGACGAAGCAATCAAAGAACAAGCCAAATTCGAGGAGAAGGTCCACGAGAGTGAAGAGCAAATTGAAACATTGCGCAATGAGAAGCGAGAGGCAGCCAGGCAAATGCGGGAGATGGAGGCCATTTACGAAGCCGAGCGAAGTGCGATGACGAAGGAGAAGGAAGAGCTGGCCAACCGTGAGGAGGAGATGCAAGCCATCATCCAGCGATTGAAGGACAGCTTAGCCCAGAGGAATAACAATGCTGACGACGAGAGCCGAGCCTCGAGACAATGTGAGTAATAGCCTCTCATGAGCACTCGTCGTAGTTGATGCCACCATCGCTGACAGTATTCGCTCGTCTTCAGCAAACACCTCGCCCAATGTTGAAGGGGCTAGTTTTGCACCGCCCTCCTCTATTCAGCGCAGCGACTCCAGAAACAATTCGAAATTGCTGCTGCAGAAAGACAAACTGATCGAATCTTTGCGACTGGAATTGGCTGAGGCCCAGATCAAGCTCGTGGAGTCAGAAAATCAAGGCGGGGGCAGGCTGCAGGAGGTCGAGCGCCTGCTTGTGGAGGCTCGCATGGCCAATGCGCGCCTGATGGAGGACAACGAGAGCTACCAGCTTCTGTTGCAGGAGAAGACACTGAACGGTGACTTCGCCAAGAGCGACTTCAGCTATATGGGCGGGGCGCAGACTAATGAGGACGCTTTGAACGCCCTTGAGGGTAGGGCCGGTGGCTGTTCCAGTCTCGCCGATGAGCTGCACCAGGTGGCGGAGGGAGAGAGCGAGAATTACCGCCGACTTGAGGCTGAACTACGGTCTTCGAAGGACCAGAACAAGGCATTGACGCTGTACATCAATAAGATCATTGAGCGTCTGCTCCAGCACCAGGAATTCGAGTCTATTCTCGACCAGTCTGCTGACTCACGGCCGCCGAACACCAACAAGGAGCTTCCGGCACCACCCAAGGAACAAGGTCCCCCGCCATCGATGCTCGAGCGAGTCAAGTCGATAGCTATCGGCGGCAATGCCACTTCGACAAGACCACGACCCAGACCAATGTCAGTCATGCCGACCGCAACATCTGCGCACAACAATCCAGAAACTGCACCGAGCATCCCGATCGGGTTGACACGGTCTGCCTCGACGCGCCGAACCGGCCGTCCCATGAGCGAACAGTACACAGGGGCCGGTGCAGCTTCCCTCGTAAACCACATGTACAAGGGACCGGATGGCCCTCTGTCGCCGACTCTTCGCTCGTCCCAGACCTTCTTCCTGCCCTCTGGTAACCGTGCACCCAGCGGGTCATCTGTCCCTCCATCGACCAGCGGCAACTTCCCTGGGATGAAGTCAGAGACCTCGAGCACGAGCGGCGACTCCCTCGGAGATGCGGCACCGTCGCCGAACCAGAGCCCACCACGGCATGCCCATCATGAGAAATCGACCACGTTTGCGGGCAATAAGCCACGTCCCTTAAGACTACTGCAGGAGAACCCTGAGTCGGCTCAGCAAGTGGGAAACAAGCGTGCCAGTTTATTTGGTGGCTGGTGGGGGGCTAAAAAGGATGAGCCGGCTGTTGGTGATGCAGTCCGCGAATGATTGGAGTTTGGCGATGGATGGATGGATTGTGGGCATGATTTATGACGGGCGGCGCGTTCACCTGTTTCCCGCTTTCACGATACACGATAATGCCGAGTTTCTTCACGAGAGACAGTTAGGATACCCTTGGCTACATGGCGCTCTGGGCCGATTGTCTCTATACTTTATAGAAGCATACAATGTGTATTACAACATAGGTAAGGTTCACGTCATCGGGCGAAGGCTCCTGCGTCCGTTGCTTGCCGCCCGAGTTACCGGGATCGCGGGCTACCGTCTCTGACAACGAGGTTGAGCCTCGGCGTTTCAAGAACTCGAGCCGTCCGCGTTCTCACAAGCGTATCTGTGGACAAGTCGAATTCTCGGCATACCCATGTAGTGTAGGGGAGCGCCATTCACTCTCCATCTCCGAAGAGAATTGAGACGAGAGATTATAGAAGGCATTTTGCCAGTATAAAACGGTGTTGATATCTAGCGCGTCTCAGGCGTTTCCATGTTGCGTAGTTCTCCGTGGCTGCTAGAAGGCCGACCAATGCACTCCTAACCTTGCCACGATTACAATACCTACCTAGGTAGGTTAACGTTAGGTACTTTAGGTTCGTACCATAGTAGAACTTATCAGTCCTCTTAAACAATACCATGTGCCTACTGTAGGTACCATTGGGACACGAGAAGGAGCCGACTTGCTCGCGCCACGTTGTCCACTTGGCTGTCTGTGAGAGGCCGAAGCACTTGCAGGCTATCCAGGCACATTCTCTCCACTGTGTGGCTACTTGAGGGACGTCTTACCATGAGGTATTGGAAACACTTCACGACGCGAATATTAAGATGAACATGAACGATGTTCGGAGAACCGACGTGGGTGCTCTAACACAGCAGCTCGCGAAGAGTTAAGACACTTAATCCAACGGTTTCCACTGGACGTTTTTGCAGGTACCTATCTGATCGACCAAACTGGTACGTACCTAGGTACCTCCGGTATTTCCACGCCTGCTACCTGTTGAAGAAACACGGCTCACTTACCTAATGAATAAGGTACCTAGGTACCTACTACCTTGGTACCTGATTATTCACAGACACGTTCCATAGGTGCAAGTACACCTATCCCTACCTAATGCACTCCAAAGCCGAAGACATCATCCGCGCCTCACACAAAGACTACAGGCACCTCCACCTTGTCCCCGAGCATCATTATACCACAGCAGCGACAGGTCCTGTCTTTCTGCCTACGACGCAAATACACAAGAAGACGATCCAACTTTCCCGCTATTTCCCGCCCACCCATCGCTGGGCTTGGATGTTCCCCCTTTGACCGGTGTGCACCCGAGCGGCACCGTCGTTCGTGGTCAACGAAAACTAAAGCGCACGTCGAAACTGTGAGAAGTCACAGACATATTACCGGTCGGGTTTGGCTGGAATTTCGGCCTTCATCTTGTACTGTCAACAACGTGGTGAAGGAGAAGCTGGTAAGGCCACTACCACATCCGCGCTGAACACCGACGTAACGGTACTCCGTGGCAGCTAAGACATTGATGCGGCTGCTCCCTTGTTCTCAGTTATGGTAGCCTGTCAAACCTGCGAACAAGACTCTTCTGGCATGATCGCCTAGACGAGCCTCCATTCCTCCCCTCTGACCTACCACCAGCACTCTGCAGCTATGGACAGGTCACCCGCCGTGGGGAATGAAGTCCCGGATTCCAGCCCGTCGGCCGCCGCCGCCGCCGCCGCCTCCCAGATTACCCAATCCGTTCTCAACCGGCAATCATCCACATCTTCTTTCTCAAAGGGAGATTCCAGCGTCCGAGTGCCCCAGCAAGGGCCACATTCTTCCCGATCCTCCCCTCTAGCTTCGAGGGAGCCGTCTCCTAGTAGGCCCTTGCGATCGACCGCTGCAAAGACGTCCACTAGCCCTGGCGCACGATCTCGGAAAAACAGTCAGACAGGTCAAAGTCCCTCGCGACAGGCCGGATCTCACGCTGGGGCCCATGCATCTGCAGCAAGGACATTGTCCGCTGCCACTATACCGGCCCTACTCCCAGTCTCGACAGATTCTCAACTTCGGTCATCGGGATCTGGCCCTCAAAAGTCACCATCTACCAACGACCACATCCGGGATACCCCCAAGTGGCCCATATCGCCGCGACTACGGTCTCCACCTCCCATGCTCAACCGACCGAGTCTCGGTCCTCCACGGAAAGGCGACCACGACGCCTTATCGCTTAGTGTACAGCGGTCTACGCCGTCGCCGTCCTCGCATTTCGATCACTGCCAGTCCGATAATGACATAGACGATTCACATCTACAGCCCGGCACGAAAACACCTACTCGTTCTGGGAACAGCGGCGCGTCGACTCTTGAAACGGTTCAGGAAGCTAGCCCACTGTCATCTCCCAAAACAAGTATTGGCGACGCCATGGACAAGGGCGAGAACAGCATAACAGTGGAGGGAGAGTCTCAGTCTGATATTGGTGATAATACTGCTTCGAAATCATTCAAATCCAGAGCGAACGTTGCAGCTCATGAGAGTGGAAGTGATAGCGGAAGTGTCAGAGCAGGTCGCAGGCCGGCGGCTTCTGCTTCAGCACCACCCCCTTTGACAGCTCGACAGTCTAGCACATCCAACAAGAATGGGCCCAAGGGGAAACCGGCGGAAGGCGCAGTGCAGAGCATGACTGTGGAGACTGAGACAGTTACATCGATACCCCAAGTTGCGGTCGCCCCAGCAGCCGGCAAAGAAGGGTCAAACGGGAGCCTCAGGACAAAACCAAGTTCAGAGACAATCCGGCCCAAGAAGGATAAGAAGAAACTGTCACGGAAGCAACCGTCCGTTACGGCCAGCAATGGTGAGCGCCAAAACCACCCATATTCCATCTCTCTCTATGCTACACCTACGGATACTCGAGTCTCTTGTGATGGGTCTCCTTGCCACAAGCGCTCAGAGATGGCTTACCGTTGAGTCCCTCGCGCTGACCGCCGCCCGAGGAGTGGCCTGCGTCTGCCCTAAGCCAAAGCCAAGGATACATATTCTATTGTAGGCGTGCTACTGACCAGACTGTGTCCAGCGTCATCTAAAGCAGATATATTCGAAGCCAAAGTGGCGAGCGCGGTTGACGAGGCCAATACGTCCGACTCGGAAGAGACCTTCGTCTACGACTCTAATCCTCCGGACGGCGGCGATCGACCGCGGCGATTCCATTCACGCACCCCGAGCGCGACGTCCATGGTCAGCCAGGTCGACCGGAACGGCATGCGGTCAATACACAGCGTCATGGAAGGCGCTGGCCCTAGCGTCGCGGTCAAGAAAAACATGAAATTCGTGAGCACTTTCAATGGTAGCGGAAACGACAGTGGCATCGGTGATGACGAGACCAAAGGCACTGGTCGAAGCAATGCTGGCTCAGGCCGAGGAACGTCCCGTGGATATCATCACCACATCGGCCGCTGGGGCCGCAGTGGCGGCGGTAATGGCCATACGTCGCTTTTTGACAACGAAGCCCCTTTCCATATAAACGCTGCCACAGTGCAAAGATCAAGGTTCCCGACCAACAACTCGAGACAGTCATCTGGTCCACCCAGTCCTCGATTCAACTCTAGCCGAGGCGCGGCCAACGGGAAGCGTGGCCTGCAGATGGCGTCCGCGTATGATATGGACGATACAACGGGCGCGGACGACGAGAGGACACCCTTGATACAGGGTTCCATGCGCTCCGGAAGATCTGGGAGATCCCGACGCCATGCGATGACTGTGAGGGCACTTGAGGGTCAGGATTACCGCGGAAACCCTTCGTTCCTCAACCGATTCGCGAGCTGTCTCGTGCTCACAGTCATGCTGCTGCTTGTCGTCTCGGGAGCGATTGGGTTCATGTTCGCGACCTCACAGCCCCTGACAGACATCGAGCTGGTGGCTCTGAGGAATGTGGTTGCCAGCGAGCAGGAGCTCATGCTGGATGTCACGGTGAAAGCACACAATCCAAACGTTGTGGTTGTCATCATCGACTCGGCCGACGTGGAAGTGTTCGCCAAATCTCCTCACGCGGGTACAGATTCGGAATGGTGGAGGCGACCGCACGATTCCGATGCATTTGCGATGGGAAACAAACGGGATGGGGACTTGCAATCTCAGGACGACCCCACCACCGACCCACCATTAGATGATACGGCTCCAAACATGCGCTTAGGCACAATACGCGAATTCGATAGCCCCCTATCCTTTGAGGGTTCCTTCTTCCATCAAGGGATATCTGCCTCTACCGGTGAAGTCCGACTGAAACAGCCAGGAAACGGCACTGATCACGGCACAGAACGGTGGGAGCGGATCCTACAAGATGAATTCGACTTGATATTGAAGGGAGTTCTTAAATACTCTCTCCCGCTGAGCCAGCGGATACGAAGTGTGGCCATATCCGGGAGGACAACTGTGAAGCCTAATTCAGCCAATGACCCGACCCTGCGGCCCAACATCACGGATTCCTGGATGTCTTAAGCCCTGCCTTGTCATACTTCGCGGAGTTTGGAGCCACGCTCACATCTGTTTCTTCTGTCCGTTGAACCTGCATTTAGTTCTGTATACTGAGCGTGCATGGAAGGCGCATTTTTGGGGCTTGTGGCGTTGGATGGTAGGAGAAAGAACCAGGCTTGCAACCAGCTCGCCTTCTCGTCTCAGAACGGGCGAGGGCTTGGTCCTAGCATGCCCTACATTCGCTTTCTACTTGAATCTTCTGGTTTTCTTCTCTATCATACATGTCACGGTTTAGAGACGGGAGACTTATCAGCTTATATGGAATATGCCATGCATCTATATGGAACGGGAAGAGAAAAGGGACGCACACTAAAGTCGCCCCAGGACTGTCTCGTCTTCAGCTCTCGTGCTTGACAAAGCGGGGCAGCCATGGGCGGCTTTAGAAGACTACTACGCTCGTCTGCCTTTTCATCTAGCTGCTAGACGCATTGCGAAGGGAGAGCTGTCGTTGGAAGAAGGTACAGCAGCAGTAATTCCTTCTGGTGTTTCTTGATACGAAACCGGTATTGCCGCGCCTCCTTTACTCTGGTCGAGTAGCGTGAAAAGAAGATATGTTGCTCACGGCCCCGAGTATATACAGCGAACTAAAAACGATACGTTTATGACTGATTAGTACAATTGATATGGTTCGATAGGAACACAAGTGCTGCCACTTTAAGATAGATGTTGCATGTCCAGCGTCACGCGTCTCCGGGGGATAGGTAATGTTCTCTGCTTATGCACTTTATGCTCCATACCGCCCAGTACAATCTAGATACGTCTCGCAAGGGGTCATGACATCTAAATCGCACCGACACTCTTATGTACAAGCCGTCTCTCTCTTGTCCACCGCCCATTCCATAACATGCAGCAGTCGTCTCGTCATTTTGCTGAGGCCATCCTAATATTCTGCCGCAAACAATACCAATCCTGACGCCTGCGCCTGTTCCCTTCTTCTATCTATGCTATGCGAAATGCAGATTCTCCTCGTTGAAGGCGTAAAGTAGTTTGAGAAAGTCGTTCTCCTCGAGCTTCCCGGCTCGCTTGTCGGCGACATCTGTCTCCTCCAGAACTTTCAGGATTTTCCGCCTGACTAGCTCCGCAAGTTTCGTCTTCTTTCGCCGACTCGGAGTCTTGGAAACCCCGCTTGACCTGTCCTTCGTGTCCATCTCCTTGAAGAAGGCCGGCATATCATCATCGCCGTCAACATCCATTATACCCTCCCACTCCTCATCGTCTCTCACGACGCCAATCTTGAAATCTGCGTCTCCACCATCCACATCCATATCGTTGAGTGTATCATCATCTTCGCCAAAATCTTCCGCAAGGGCATCGTCGACTGGCACGTTGTTCATAGCACACCATACCCGGTAATTGCGCTCCATCAGAGCCGGCACTTCCTTAGTTCCTAGGAAGGAGGATCTCAAGGTTTTATTCCTCCGGTTAAAACATATCCTCAAAAGTCCGTCCCACTCCTCGAAGCTCACGTTCGGTCTCTCAGCCCCCGCCTTGGGGGTTATTCTGACCACGCTGGACTCAACCTCCGGAGGCGGCCTGAAGTTATTCTTTCCGACCTTCATGATGTGCTGGACCCGGGCAAACATTTGCACGTTGACAGAAAGCCTGGAGTACAATGCGTCGCCAGGGCGGGCGGTGAGGCGCTGGGCAAACTCGCGCTGTGAATGGATCCGTCAGACACTCACTGACATTGCAACTCGGCACCTCGTAGAGCCTAGTATAGGCAGGGTACCCTTAGCATACCTGGAACATAAGCACAGATGTCCTAGGAGGATTTGGCATGGAGAGTAGCTTGAAAACCAGAGGGCTCTACACAAGTCAGCCAGGGCCATGAAGGAAACAATAGTTGCTAGGAGCGTAGTGAGAAGGAAAGAGGATAAGGGAGGGCCTTAGTCCTGACACTGATTTTGTAGGGGGTATTGCTGATGCAGACGTCAAAAGGAGGAAGTTCCTCCATCTTGATCACATCCCCAAGGAGAACGTCGAGTTTCTTGGCGGCAGGAGTACCCTGGACTCTCTTGCTAACCTCGGCGGCCATTCTTGGATCAAGTTCGACGGCGATCACCTTGCGCGCGGTTTGTAAGATGCGTACAGTCTGTGTAACAGCCTAGTCAGTATCCGAGGGCGCGCCGGAGCAAGGGTTTTGGAGGGCGGGAAGCGTACGAGATTACCCGTGCCAGGGCCAATTTCAAGGACAACATCGGTGGGCTTCAGGTCTGCCTTCTCAACGATAGCTTCGAGGTTGTTAGAAGTCGAGGCCTAGCACCGGAGCCGGATAGTATTGAAGCTTACAGTCGCTGATCTGAGGGTTCTTGAGGATGTGTTGGCCGAAGTTGGTATTGAACTTGAAGACGTTGTTCTTGGCGGCAGGCTTCGAGGACGGCTTCTTACGGTCGTACGGGGAAGAGCTTCCAGCGCCGCTGCCACCGCGGCTGGGAGTCTTGATTTTGGCCATCTCATGAGTCTGTAACAAAGAACAATGAGCAAGGCATCTGTACAAATCGTCGGTATTCAATTTTTTCTTGCTATTGCAAGCGGCGCCGCCTGCGATAAGATAGCGATAGGGTTATCGTAAGGTGCACCAATTATTACCCCACACTCCGCCACCATAGGCGCTGTCTTTCGGCCTTGACTACCTAGAGGTTCCTAAGTATTCCGTACCCAAATAGGTACCCAGGCACCTAAGACCCGCATGCTGTCCAGAGTAAGAATTGTGTACGGAGAACTGACTTAGGTACTTGTGGTGTACTGTACACACATGTAGCAATACATAGGTAGGTAGGTACCTAGGCAGCTAGGTAAGGTCCATGCACGTCTCTCGCGAAGCCGTACGTCATTACCACGCTCGATTTTCCACCCTGCAGACGGGATTGATAGTTTGACATGCCTGTAGCCGGCCAGCCGGGCTCCCTACGCCAAAAGCCACGCCAATGCCCACCAGGTGAGGCGAAGAAGCTCGAGAGTAAGAGAGCAATTCGACGCTCATCTGTCCTGGGGCGTCACAGTGTGGAGGAACCTGACCACGACCACCGGTGAGGCTTAGCATGCACGCTGCGTAAGGCATAAACAGCTCTGGGACATCTGTTGCCGTACGTGGGTGGCCTACAAGCCGAGCCTAATTCCTCAGGCGATCCGCAGGCGTTCTCATTCAAGAGGCCACAACCTTTCTCCAGCAGCCGGCCTCATTAACGTGACCGGCCGCCCCCGAACATGCCGCAGCAGCTCGCTCACACTCCTCGCTCACGACTCAGTTCTTCGCCGGCTTGAAACTAGCGACAGAGCCGGTCTGCGTCAGACAGCATGTCGATCCGTATCTCTCTCGACAACCCTCCGGAGTTCTACACCAACCTCGACCATATCAATGGCCAGATTGTGCTCGGCCTGAACCGCGCTGAGCAGGTCGGCGCCATCGTTGTCAAACTGGAGGGCGAGTCCAAGACGGCGCTTGGCGTGCCAAATAGCATCCCAGACAATGCCGGCCACGGCCGCCATGCTGGTCAGGCAGGAGAGATCATACATGAAAACCACAAGATCCTATACAAGATACAGCAGGTCTTCCCTGATGCAAACGTTTCCGCCCTGGCAGGCGCTGCCCTCCTCGGTCCGGGTCAATATCAGTGGCCGTTCCGTTTCCGCGTGCCATTTAACAATGCTTGCGGCGACCCGCAGGCCATGGCTCGTATAGGCGGCCTTGCTGGCCCCGGCGGCTTTGCCTCCGGGCCTGGCCTCTTCGGCTTTGGCGGTATCAGAGTCATGGATGGCAGCAAACAGTTGATGTATCCTCACGTCACTCGAACTCTACCTCCCAGCTTCACAGGCTTCCCGGGGGAGGCCGAGATACGCTACTACATCAAGGTCACTATACAGCGTCCAGGCTTGTTCAGGGAGAACTGGCGATATCAAGTCGGCTTCAAGTTCCTCCCCGTTGAGCCACCAAGACCACCACCCACCAACCAGGAAGCGTACGCCCGTAGACCCTTTGCTTTCACTCCGCGCAGCTCGGCCCCTATCTTTTCGACAAAACGTTACACGATGTTCGGACGCACGCCGAACGAAGCTCAAGCCTCTGGGATATCTCCCACTCCTGATGCTAAGGATCTATCAGCTTCTTCGGAGCCCGATCAACAGCCGCCTTCTGTTGAGATGTCCGCCAGACTTCCACATCCCTCAATTCTGACCTGCAATAAGCCCCTACCCCTCCGTCTTATTGCGAAGAAACTTGTTCCATCCCGCGAGCAATGTTACCTCATTTCGTTGGAGATTCACCTTGTCGGATCTACTCGTATCCGATGTCAAGATCTCGTCCACACAGAGACCACGCGCTGGGTCATCGTTTCGCGAAGCGGCTTATCTATTCCGCTCTGCCCCCCTGAGGACCCTCCCGGTGCTGAGACGGTCCTTCCTGACCAATTGTGGCACTCCCAGCCCCTGCCAAACACCGTCATGCCCTCTTTCATTACCTGCAACATTAGCAGGGCATATCAGCTCGAGGTGAGGCTTGGTGTCAGCTGGGGTATACGGCCACAGGGCCATTCTAGCTTTCGCTTGGGAAAGCCCAAGGACTCAACAGCGGAGCTTCCCCAGACCATCTCTCTCCCCCTTCACTTCAGCTCCGTTGAAGTTCATTCTGGAGTTACGCCTCCGGCTTCCCTTATAGAGGCCACGCGCCAGAGCCGTCGGCCAAGGCTACCGCCACGGCCTTCGGGTGCACAAACCACACCCGCCACGCCACTTTTGCCGAGTACCGACCCGTTGTATCCGCCGCAGTTAAGGCCTGGCCAGACACAGGGGCAGGGAGGAGCGGTGGCTCCGCCTTACGACGACGCGCCGCCAAGCTACGATGAGGCTATGGCGGAGTCCATGACAGGACCATTGCTCCCTCCTGGACGTGGACGACCGGCCTATAGTGGCGTCACCGACGAAAACGCGCCGGATTCTTTACCCGAGAAGAGATGACGCGGAAGGCCGGATTTCCCGCTTCTTATATTCAGAGATGTCGCGCACGTATAGGCGTTCTCTCAAGCTGAGCGCCAGCCATATTCCAGTACATTGTGCTGATCCTTCCGACGGTAGAAACCTCAGCTCGTTCAATGTCTGGTGCGAATGGGCTTGCCTCGTCCACTCCCCAAGTGTTGTCCGCGCAGGTGGCACTAGAGGTGTCAAGGGACAGACAGACATGCAGATAATTACTCATCCATGGTCAAGTCAATCAAGGAGCCTCCTTGACTGTGCATCGCCTCTTCTCCGATGCAGTTCGTTTAGGAGTGCGCCGCGCTTCCTCTACCTGGATTGTTAAGCTTCTCAGTTGTTCTACACCCAAATTCGGTGGGCTAAACAACAGAGATCAATTCGAAGGCTGTATTGATCACATCATGCATTGGACAAGATCTCAACTGGCGAATTAAGCCTTCCCCTCAACGCTAAAGCCTTTTAATTTACACCCAGAAGAGGCTACGGATGGCGTAGACGATGAGTCGGCCGAGCCCAATGCCAACCTCCTTTCAGATCAACACCACTATAAGTGACGGTCGAGTTCTTCTCTGTGTGATATCACGCGTCACAAACCTGGATATCCCTTTCGCAGTGCCGTAGCCGCCTTAGGGGTTGGAATGCACTACGTGTTGTCATGCATTGGACACACCGATCCTTGGTCCGATACAAAGTCGCCTTTGAAGATATCCCATGCAGTCGCGAGGCGGCCGGCCTACTTAAAGCCAATTGGAACCCCCCGGAGCGCGACTTTTCTCAATGACGCGACGCTAATGATTTCCCACCGCCGTGATGCTGTTCATGGCCAGACCTAAGAGGTTGGTGCGTACGTTGGGTCTCGCTATCGGCATAAACGCCGGGCGACTACAACCCTAGCCTCGCAACTGGCATTTCAGAGTGGCAGCATAGTCATCTTGTGAACTCGCCTGAGTATATACTTGCTGCCATGGACACATTCGTTCGCGGGTGAGGAGTGAACAATTTCCAACTGGATAGATGGCACAGCCCGCCGGCATTTTCTAGGAGGGCATGCCTTGGATTGGAGAGAACATCGATGTGTCGGAATTGTAAAGGCCATGTTCGGGAAAGGGCCACACAAATTTAAAAACACACAATGTCATCATGCGTGATAGGACGTTCTGAACAGTCCGAGTGCCGTCACTATAAATGTAGGCACAGGAGGTATCCAGTTGAGCACTGCGTATGGGATGGGATCATGGTACGAGGCGCACGAAAACGAGGTCAGCCCGTTCTGATTGTCCAGGGAATACCCAGGTTCCCGAATGGTCTGCCGCGTGGAACGCCGGGTTCTACATGGGGTATCTGCCGTTCTGGTATGCAATAATTTCTGTTCCCTGGATTGCGGGCCTCATACACCCTCAGAAGGACGTCCGTCTTAGGGCTCTGTATCCCAACGATCAAACGTCGTTGCCTTTCTAGGGTGCCGCCACCCTGAACTTTCATCGGTCTCCTTAGTTCTCGCATCTCCACTCCTGCGTGAAATCCCCATCTGAATAGCCCAGAGCCAACGATGTGAAGCATGTGTCCTTTCCACATCCACTCCCAGGCGGATGATGCTCCTGTGTGCGAAGTCGACGCTGGTGTAGAGGATGCCCCTGTGATACAGGAAAGAAGGCGGCTCAAAACTGCTACAGGAGAACCAAGTAGAGAAGCCGCAAGATATTGACCCATGCGACAGCGTTCTTATTGGCCGATAGAGCGGTAGCTCTCGCAAAGCGCTCATCTGGGTATTCTCTCTTTCTGAACGCGAGTCACCTCTAAAGCGGACTCTTCAATCGTCGTCCAGGAGCTCAATGACTGCAACATTAGGCTCCGCGGAGGCGGACGTTACCTTTCGCGCCATACGAGCAGGCGTGTAACCTCCTTCTCCATCGCTGTCCTCACCCTCGCCTCCGGCTTCAATGACCGGTCGCCAGGAGCCGTCCGCTGACACAAGCATTGACTTTGCCTGAAGTTTGCACTCCTTCTCCAACTGCGCGCGCACGCCAAAGAGAAACATGTCAATGCGGAGGCTGACCGGTCTGGCGTCCTTGAAGCAAATGGGACATTTCCACCTGTCGGGATTGGACGGTTCTGTAGATTTGGGACAGTTGCAGGCGACACGGTGGAGACATGCTGCGTTCGGTTTGGCAGGACGGGTGTTAAGCCACGTCTCCAGGTCGAAACATTCCATATGGGTGCACGTAGCTCCCCGCGCGGGTACCTTAAATATGGTCGCGCTGAAAGGATCAGCAAGGTCAACAGACAAGTCCTTAACCACGATGGCAATGCTGTCCCCGTCCTCTTCCAAGGTGCTCAAGCGTGTTCTGATCTTCTGTAGCGTGTCCTCCGCCCTGAGCCTGCCAAGCCCCAACACGCGACTCATAACTTCAGAGTGGGATAAGGTCTCGATGACTTCGACGGCTAGGAAGTACCGCGAGCATCTCTGAGCCTTGGGTTGGGTTACCACAACCTTAAGGGTATTTTGCCCTGCGATGAGCAGGGAAGTGAGCTCTACCGGCAGGTCCTTCCCGTTATGAGTATGGCGCCTGATATTGAGAGTCTTCTCGTTCAACTTGAAGAAGATATTTGGTGGCCAGGAACTCTCGAGCGTGACCCAGTCGGTTTCTGCTATGTCATTGACTCCGGACTTCGTTCGGCAGCAACGGAGCCGGTACCGTAAGGAGCCGTTGACATACTGGCTCACAGGCAGCAACACCCCAGGCGGCCTCCAGTCTTTGCATAATAGTTCGTGATCTGTCTGACTCACGACGATAATGAACTCCTGAATGTATATTTCCGGCCTGAGGAGAGTCGGCCCTACCGCGCATGATTTCACAGACTGGTAATAGCGCTCGTCGTCTCCTCCGGGACGGTCGTCTCCTTTGGAGTGTTTCCTGACCCTCTGTGGGCTACGCGCCTCAGCTTGATGTAAAGACATAATGATCGATTTCTTGTCTGTAGGGTCATGTGCATAGTCTGATCTGGCGATGATGTGACCTCGCGGAGGGATGAGGAGCGTTAGGCCCAACCGGCCGTGACCCTCATATAACCCTCCTTGTGTGGCCTCGGGCCGGAGATAGCTGGCTGGGGCTGCAGGTGGCCCCACGACAAACGCGGCCGGAGCAACCCTCCGCGGCTGACCTATGGATGATGGAGCAAAAGAGGATACCATCGAGGGACCACTCTGAAAAGGGGCTACAGGGAATACCGGAGGATGCTGTGGGGGCTGGAGCTGCTGTGCCGCGGCGGTTAGTTGCTGGTGCTGTCGCTGTAGTTCCGGAGGCCGCTGTTCGGCATGCACCATCTGTGCCTGATACGGCATCCCTTGTAGCTGTGGGCTAAAAGGCTGGAAATTCGTGTTCTGACTGGCTGGGTTGTCGTGTATAACAGCGTGTGGCGCTACCGTGGCCGGATCAATCGCATGGGAACTCTGCAAGACCAGGTTCGAAGGTACCTGTCGCTGAGCGGCAGGAGCTGAAGGGACCAAACCTGGCTGAGAGGGATTTGGGCTGGCACCGGGAAACTGGGGCGATGCCATCTGTGGTGATATGCGCAGTATATTGGAAGACTGGAGGGGTGAAGGGATGCTGCGACCTTGCAAGGTTGGCCTGGCGTGAGCTGCCACACGCTGTTGATGTCCATGTGCCCAGGCCCTGTCTGGCCCGGGCCGCGTAGACCCTTGGGGAGCTACCATTTGCCTAATAAGAGGGGACGACGGCTGCGCAGACGGAGGCAAAACGTGAGGTTGATGGGTCTCTAGGACTGTCTTGGCCGTTTGCCGGTAGAAGTGGACGAGGCTGCTGTTACGGTGCTCGAGATCTTGGTCGCTTTCGATAGGGTTGACAGTGATGAACTGGCCTCTGTCATTCATGTGAGCCCTCTGGTCCTGTCGGAACGCCTGCTCCCATTCGGTGCCAAGAGCCCCATCCATAACACCAATCCTCCGCCTAGAAGCGGTAAAAAATATGACCTGCAAGACCGGAGAGGCGCAATGCAATACACCGAGGAGCTCATCTACCAAATAGGGAAAGCGCCTGTTGAGAGAGATAGCTGTCAGGCTTGCCCAGGTCTCAGTCAGCCGGGCGAGGAAAACGCTAACCGACTCAAATGTCGCTGCATACTGTCCAGAGAACTGGAGGAGAGGCTCGATGGCCATTGGAAAGTGGGCGAAGAAACTGACGTGGGGGGCCGACAGCAGTGAATTCTTCTTAAGGACGCTTCCGATGACTTCGAAAGCTGCGTCAACCACGGCCGGAGAACAAGTGACGTAGCGGTAGGCTTCCTGGCTATCCAAGCTCCATACGGCAAACAGTTGGTGAAGTGCAATGTAGAAGTTATCTTCCTTTGTGCAGGCCTCCCGGAGGATCTGAAGCCGAGCTCGCTCCACTTCTGAAAGACATCGCTGGCCTCCACAATGCTGGATATGTGCATCAATATTGCTGGTGAAGGATGCGAATGAAGACGACTCTCCGGAGTAGCTAGAGAAAACGCGTCAGCACTGTTATCTTCAAGTGAGTATCTCCCGCTCTAGAGCGTCTTACGTCAACCTCCTCTTCTTGAAGGGATGCTCAAGATTCAGCGACAGTCGAGGGGACGGCACAGAGCGCTGCACGTCACCTGGACGTCCGACCGGAGCCTGCCTACCACCTGCCACATGGCTGGCGGCAGTGAGTGCGTGGTAGCTCGGGGGAGGTGCCGCCGACAATTCTAGGGCCCCTGGAGGTGATATATGCGAGCTGGAAGCGATGACCCCTCCGGCATCGTCTGAGTGGACAAATGAGCTTGCCGGCTGAGGATCCGCGCTGAGTGCTGGTTCGTGGACAAAGCGGACATCGGTCACGGGCCGCGCCTGTTGAGAAAGGTCGGGCTGCCTCATATTCTGTGCTGGCTGCTCGGCCAGCGAGTCGGGCCGGGAATGAGGGCTGTCCCGTGGGTTTGACACAGCAGGACTTGGCTCATCGCTCGGTGCCGGAGAAGGAAGGACGGTAGCGGACGAAGTCCTGATGGCAGTACCGTGTCAGCAAGTACCTGGTTAGAGGCTGCTGGGGAGGAGGGCATTCCCGCATAGATGGGCAGGCCTGCCAGCAGAAACACGAGCGGGAAGTGCGGGCGCTGTGACGAGGAACAGCGAGGGACTGAGAGAGGCGGATGCTTACGGGGGAAGCGGCGGGCGGATGGATTGCCGCGGGTGATCAGGTCGAGGTGTTGGTCTAACAGGCCTTGCGCCGGCCATCCATGCCGGCTGCCTGCCGCCCATGAAGGCATTAACGGTAGAATTAGACGACGCGACCTGGGTCTCGGGGTGCGCCGGGTGAGAAATGTGCCTCCGCTGTTGGTGAAGCTGCGACATGTTTTGAGGCGGGTTCACCAGATCGTCATATTGTCGTCGCGCCGCTTGGGGAGAGACTGCGGTCGGCAAAAAGTACTGTCGACATACCACGAGTGGGCGCGGCTCGCTTCCCCCCCATGGATAGCCGCAACAAACTCTCTTTCGCCTATTGCTAGACTTGGGCGACCTGCTCGTTGCTCGTTATAAGTGGCTGGATCCGTCAAACGGGCATGACCTGGGTCTTGGGGCCTTTCCACCCTTGTGTATCGACGTCCAGCTACAGAGGGGACGGTCGGCTGGCTACCTTGGGCGTAGGAAGATTGATACCGACGATCCGAACAAAGACAATGAAAGATACGTTGAGGATATAGGTATTTACCTTCCTGAGGTACTATTTCCATACCCTCGATGGCAGGTGACCTGCGCCTGCTCTGGATACCGGTACTTCAGATAGTTAAGCTTTGATTCGAGTACTCCACCCCAGACCAGGCCTGACCAGAGCCCATACAATGACGGAACACCCTTTACAGGACGAATCCGTATAAACCTCAGGCCCCAGGAGGGGGAGGAGCGACCGGGGCGGAATTATGTATTTCCGGACCGCGAAAGAGAGCTAAAGGCTCGGAGTGCCCGGTTTAGGTTCCTTGCGATTGGTTAAGGAACTAAGGTGCAGCTACCACGACAGACAGGACCGCGGGGTCCATGTACGTACGAACCTAGCCCCGTATTACATAATGTACCCCACAGTGCAGGACCCTCCTTGTGCCCCACAAAAAAAATCAGGCAGTATTAGATCGTGCCGAAGCTGCCAACGATTTCATCCAAAGCGAAATGTGAGGACGAGAGTTGAGGTCGGTTCACACGGAACGAACAAGACGCCAACGCTCTGAAGCCATGGCAGCAGCAGTTGAACCCCTCCCCCAGTTGAAGTTGCCCTCCGGCCCTTCTCCTGTGACTCCTACGCAGAGATACTGGAGATCCTTCGCCAACCAGCGATCCCACACGTCGACCGCATCATGGCCCGTTACCCACATCAGCTTCCCCGCCCCGGGTGGCAGCGCGCTCTCGACGTCCGCCACTGTCGCCGCCAGGAATAATGACCTCTTTGCGGTCACCGCCGGTCCTCGCGTTGACATCTACTCGATTCGCAAGCGCGAGCCCCTCAAAACTATCGGCCGCTTCGATTCGGGCGTCGCGCGGTCTGGTGAAATCCGCGCTGACGGCAGGGTGCTTGTCGCCGGCGATGACTCGGGCAAGATGCAGGTGTTCGACGTGGCGGGTAACAGCAGAGCCGTCATCCTGAAAAGCTGGCACGTTCACAAGCAGCCTGTCTGGGTCACGCGCTGGTCGCCTATGGATCTGACGATCCTCATGAGTGCCTCCGATGACAGGTCAATTCGGTTGTGGGACCTCCCCGCGAACGAGCCTACGAGGGCCTTTCTCGGCCATACCGACTATGTCAGGACCGGCACATTCATGCCGGCCGGTTCCGGGGTCAGCAGCAACATGCTGGTGTCCGGGAGCTATGACACGACAGTTCGTATATGGGATTCCCGCGTGCCTCGCGGATCTGTCTTGACATTCAAGCATGCCGCTGCCGTTGAGACCGTGCTGCCGCTGCCTTCAGGCACAACACTGCTCGCCGCCGCCGGAAACACCATCTCCGTGCTCGACTTGGTCGCCGCCAAGCCTCTGCGCCTCATTACCAACCATCAGAAGACAGTGACCTCTCTGTGCCTCGCCACGCATGGGCAGAGCGTTGTCAGTGGTGGCCTCGATGGCCACGTCAAAGTCTTCGACACGGGGTCCTGGAACGTGGTGGCCGGATCTAAGTATCCATCTCCCATCCTTTCCCTTAGCGTCATCACCGCCGGTGCGAACACCGAGGACCGGCACCTCGCTGTCGGCATGCAGAGCGGTGTGTTATCCATCCGCACGCGACTCACCGGTGCCGTGGCCGAACGAGACCGTGAACGCAGACGTGAGGCTGCCGCACTTGAGACGGACATTCTCGAGCAATTTGACGCCACCAAGACCAAACGCAAGCGCCGCGAGAACGTGCGCAAGACGATGAGCACGGTGGGCGAAAGTGTGAACTTTGTCATAGACGAGACCGGCATCAAGCGACCTAAAAAGGAGCAGAGATGGCAGAAGGATCTAAGGCATGGGCGATACGCCTCAGCACTGGATCGGGTGCTGGACCCAGCCACCAAAGATTATGCACCGCTCAACGTACTAACGCTACTCGTAGCGCTGCGGCACCGCAGCGCCTTGCGCGAGGCGCTGGAAGGCCGCGACGAGAACACAGTGCAGCCAGTGCTTAAGTGGGTTAGTGGCCACATTATCGACCCTCGGTACGTGAGCATCTGCGTTGACGTCAGCCTGCACCTGCTTGACCTGTACACCGAGTACGTCGGTGGCTCGGTTGAGCTGGCTGCCGGGTTCCAGTTACTGAAGAAGCGTGTCACACGCGAGGTTGAGAAGGCGCAGTGGGCGTGTCAGGTCAGCGGCATGGTTGAGAATCTCACCATGACTGAGATGTCATAAGGTGTCCTTACTGCAGGGAACTGCCCATATCGCTGGGAGCTCAATAGGTGATATATACCATGGCATTCTGCATTGCGCTGGCGTTACACAGGTTGGAAAAGTTGGAACGGGGTGGATAAGGCGTAGGTCGGTCGTGCTTTAGCCTACCTAGAATACGCAAGGTTTTTCGGTCACTTGGCGTACCTAGAAGACTGTTTGGGATCTCAAAGATCCTTCTTATTATCAGACTCTGTTAGGCTCGAGCTCCCAGTGCATTCCCACGACGAGCTGTCTCGGGGACAGGGAAATCGACGGGTTTTGGAGCAGGACTACTGGATGCTTGACACATACATGTTCTACCTCTTATCATTCGAGGTCGGATTGGGTATCTTGTACAGGCCTTCTCGTGGCCAGAAATTGTATAGACCAGAAAAATAGCTCGAGGCGACTGCATGGCCAGTCGCGACTAAGGACGCATTGTGGGATGTTCACCGAGAGAAAAGGACATAACCTTTACCAGTATATACCGTGACTCCTTGAAACTGCTTCCCTTGCCATATCCCTAGATCCCTGGGTCCGCCACCCACCTATATATTCCTAAAAACAAGTACCAGCGGCAGAGCTGCGATTCAGCACTGGCTTGACTGGGACAAGGACGAGCCGAAGAAAGGGGTACACTGCAAGCGTCCTATTGCCCTCTATAGCCATGTCGCCGAGCGCGTCCTGTACCGATATCTATCTTGCTCATCTCCTCCAGTAGGGTCCATTCGCCCTCACCCCCGCCGTGTGTGCCGCCGGCGGGCATCATGGCGCCGCTCATGATCGGGACTTTGGCGGGGACGGGTGGGGCACTGGCGCTGTTGCCTCGCGTGCCAGGGCTGCTCCCATACAGAGGAGCATGATTCTCGCTAGGATATTCGAATGTCCTTGCCCGGGTCATATGCCTGGGCGGAGTGTAGTTGTCCTGGTGTTGCGCAAGGGGAGCGAGGGGAGAAGATCCGCCCAGCGCTCCAGACATAACAGGCACAGCGGAGGCGCGGTTCGCCTTCTTCTGCAATCGATTCCGGCCCGAGCTTGAGGGAGTTGACTGATCCATAGCATCCGATGACATGTACGTAGGCGGTGGCAGCGCCTGCGTGGACTGCGGTCTTGCTGCAGCGATGCGCAGCGTCCTCCGCCCAGATGAAGGCATTGGCTGAGCTCCGCCTGGAGACACCCGGGGAATGGATGATTGCGCCACAGGCTTGCTCTGCTTGGGCTCCGGCTCGGGAGCCCAAGTGTCCATTGGCAAGTGATCTGACGGGTCAACCTCCTTGCCGTCATGAGTGATTATTTTCCCGTTGACTTCGATGTAATCGGACCGTGAGGCCTCCTTGGAGGCCGACGACGCCAAGGTTGGGTTCAGAGCATCGTACGAATCAGGCCCGAAAGGAATACCAGATAAACGGCGGCTGTCGGTCTCTGGGGCCGGGCTGATAGACTTTCGACGGATAGTATGCTGGGCGGTTGGACTGGGGCTTGGTGATATCGCTCGGGGTTTCATCACTTGCGGTGGCGGGCCCCCAGAATAAGTGATCGGACTGCGCTTATAGTTCTGTTGTGGTGTGGTGACGGGTTGGGGAGAGCTATTAGGAGGTCCGGATGAATAGCCGGGCGGGCGTTCAATCATCGTCTGTCGTCCCCTCGGCGGCGTTGCCACGGCCGGCTGCGTGTATCGTCGCTCCTGCCGCCTGTCATCGTTTATACGCGATGCTATCTCCTGCGACAAGTCCGCATCGATCCCGGGAACCAAAGAAGCAGGCACTGGCGGAGGGGCCGGCAGAGCGTATCTCGCCGTATTCTCTATTTGCACACCATCCAACTCAGATCGTTGCAGAGCGTATCGCTGGCTTGATTGGCTGTATGAGCCATATGCCGATTTTGATGCAATAGGGTGAGGATGATCTTTGCTGGCCATGTTAGGCGGGGATAGTGCATAGTCGTATGTGTCTTGCTGCCTGTGAGAGGCACCGACAGGAGATGGGCTATATTGACCAGAAGCGGCGCTACCCCTTCCGCCCAGGTTCAAAGGGGCGGGGCTCGGGACCATGCCGAGGTCTGCTTCGTCATACTGCGGCATGCCAGATCCGCTACGTCTCCGGTAAGGGTCCATTGGACTAGGCGACTCGGGCGCGTCTTCAACCGTGGGCTGCATGGACCTGTAATGAGGGTCATAAGCAGAGTCGTAGGAATGATGTCGTGGCGGAGACGGCTGGTGACGCTCCTCGTCGGCGTAGATACCAGCCGAGGGCGAGGTCGCCGGATCGTATGCTCTGTAAGTTGGCTTGCCAGGATATGAGTTGGAGGGGGCAGAATGCCTGTGGGCTTCGTTCCGAAGGACGTCCTTGCGCATGATGGGCGGCGTGATGTTCTGCGTGGTCATATCGTAGGCGACCCTGTACATTGCCATTTCTTGAGTGCTGCCGCTGTTGTTTCTGCTTCGATGAACAGGCGGTGGCGGAGGTCGGTCCTCCTCAGGTGCGGCCCACCTACTGCCATCCCCGGGTGACACAGCATGTTGCTCGGGCACGGCCACGTAAGGCGACCTAGGCTCGTGCCGTTCTGGTGTCTGCCCATAGTAGTCACCATATTCACGGCCATCGGGGTCATGGGCCGCGTATTTGTCGTGCCTCTCAATGGATCGATGAGGCTGCGCCGATATATCAGACCTACTCAGTTGCGTTCCGTAGTTGCTGCTGGATGATGGCGCGGGAGAGTGATTGACAGGCTGATGATATCGAGATGCTGGGGGTGTATTATACTCGACGGCCTGTAGCGGGGACTGGTTGGGGATGTACGCAGCGGGAGGATTCGGCTGCGATCGGGGCGGTGTCTGGATGTGATTCTGCGCCGCGTGCCCGGGAGCATGGGAAGGAAGGACAGAAACCTGGGGGGATGCGGTAGCGGATGTCGGAGCTGCAGCGGGGCCCGGGGGGTGGCCAAGGACCGGATCAGAGGGAAGTGGGCGACGCTTGGGTGTGCTCCTCTGCTGTGGTACTGCAGTACTAGGAGGGGGAATCGCATCATAATCGGCAAGGCCGGGCCTGGGTTTCGTGACAGGCTTATCGGGTTTGGGGCGGCTGTCATAGAATGTGATCTCGATGCGGATATCACCAGCGTATTTGCCCTTGCAGGTGAGGCTGTGCCACAAGTCGTTCTGGCCGCCACCAGGGACGATGATGTCGCGCAGATCGACCCAGGCTTCCCCGATGAGGTCGGTCTTCTTGTCGTCGTTGAAGACCGAGACCTTGAGCTGGTAATAGTCGGGAGAGTCGTGCACAGTGAAGCGCAGCTCCTGATCCCTACAGCATGAGGCAAGCGAACGCACGGGGTTAGCCTCGCGGGAAACACAGGGTTGCAGGGAAGGCAGAGGTTTCGCTTACCATCTTGGAGTCTGCCCGCCGCGGATGTCGGTGTTGGTCTTCTTGGCCTCCTTACCCAGCCTGGCAGCGCAGTAGGGATCCTGCTTGCCAATTGTCTTGCGGTTGGGAAGGTTCTTGGCGCGGTCGACGACAATGACCAGGGTGCCGATCTCAGGGCCGTCGATGCTCATGTCGGAGAAGATGCCCGCGGTATGCATACCATTGAGGGCGTGAGGCTTGAGTCGGGTCGACATCGTTGCAATACTGTCGGCACGGACTGTCTTTAGGTGCTCGGCCGGATCGGTTGTTGCTCTCTCGTCATCGGTGGACTTTGCAGTCTCGCCGCCGATTGCCCGGGGCTTTGTTTACTCGGCTGCACAGCCTCGCTGCAGAGCCAGCGCCTTGCTTTTCCGAGAGCGGGTAAAATTAACGACTCGACAAAGCAGCGTTGGCAAGGAAGAGATGACGCACAAAAACCAACGAGAGTCCAGGAGCTACGGTGGGAAGGGGGATAAGGGAGAAAAGAGAAAGTTGCTATCTACTGTCCGTGATGAATCAGGCACACCGCAAACATAAACAATGAGATACTAGCCGTCTCTCGACGGTCAGCCCAGCGAGGTGATAGAAGTAAGGGAGGCTTTTAGCGGTAGTGGCTAACGCCGGGGTGCAGCAAGCAAACCCCCTGTGACCCTGTGTGGATCCACGGTCTCCAATTGGCCAGTGTGGGCCGGTCTGGGGTGGCTGGACTCGCCGGAGGGGCTGATGAGCTGAGGGGCAGAGAGACGCAGGACGGGAATCAAGGAGGCTGGCAAGGCTGGATGGAAGAAGGTGGGATGGCATAGACGATAGGTAAGGTTATAGTACCTTAGGTACATAGTAGATACCTACCTTACCTGATAGGCAGGTACCTAGGTACGGGTGACGGAGGACAGAGTACTTCCCGCGTGCCTGCAGATAAATGACGGGGAGTACTCCGTACTGTACGGAGTATCGCCCAGGTCTCTTGTGCATATTTGCAGGCATGAGTAGGGTGCATTGTCTTCACTTCGGTCACGCACATGAAATCTCGGCCTGCCTACCTAGATATGGACATGCCGAGTAGCTCACCTCACCTCAAGAACCAAGTCCACAGTTATTATTCCACAGATATACAGGAGAGACTTCCGCGCAACCTGGACAGCCAGTCGGCGAGAGCCCTGCTGTGTAGACTGTTCGTAGATTCCGCTCCCGTGGGCTGAGACGGTTTCATCCGTCCAGTGAAGCCAAGGCCCAGCACAGACCAATGATACTGATACCACTAGGTATGCTGGAGCCGTCTGGAGGCCGGCGTGGCACGATGTGAAACTCGAAACTCGAAACAAACAGCGGCGCGGGTGCCAAGATCGCAAGCGGGACTCGACTGCTCAAGCCACAGATGCGGCTGTGCACCCTTGTCGAGCCTAAGAACGACGACCGACGTACACACAACTGTGCTGCTGCATTTCACTACGAGCACTTGCATGTGCATCGTAGGGCTGGAGCTCGCTGCAGATAAGACGCCTCTTTCCCCTCTGTTTCGAAGCACAGGGCCACTGCCTAGCTACAAGCGCAAGGCCCAGCACGCTCCATACGTACATCTACTCCGGAGGCGGCCGTGTGGGCCAAGACAGTGTCTGGCCGTCGTGGTCTCGCACAACCCGCGGACATGGACGCAGTAGCACCTATACCACCCACTGACGCCGGTTCGCCAGCTCGCCAGCCGGGAGCCCTCAACTATGTCGTCGGTTTTCTGCTGGTGGGGCTCGCCTGGGGTTTTACTACACCCTTCATACGACGGGCTGCGCGTGAACACCATCCGCCGCCCCATCCGGTGCTCGAGTCCGCCGCCGTTACGCGTAGCTGGCTGAAGACGAGGGCGTACCGCGCATTCTTTGCCGTCGTCGACCTGCTGCGTAACCCGCGCTATGCCGTCCCCCTCCTCATCAACCTCACAGGAAGCGTGTGGTTCTTCATTTTGATCGGGAATGGTATGTCAGCCTCGTTTCTCTCTATCGTAGTTGTCTCCTTTCCTTCTAGTCTGCTCAGTAGCACTGCTCCGAAGGGAATGGAAAAGGCACAGTCTGCGCAGTCAAGCAACACACGAACCTCCCCCCACACGGAAAGAGAGCCACGCTGACAAATATCACAGCGGAGCTGAGCCTGACTGTCCCTATCGTGAACACGCTTGCGTTCCTGTTCACCGTGGTTGGCGACTGGTGGGTGGAGAATAAGGTCATCAGTCGAAGTCGGTGCTCTCCCCGTCCTCGCCGGCTTGAAGGTCCGGTGATCACAGTCTGCTAACCGACCCCTTTCATATAGGTACGCTGATGGGAATGATCCTGTCACTCTGTGGCATTGGCCTATGCGTTCATAGTAAGAACACTTGAAGTTGCAAGCAGCTTGTCACTTTCGCTTCAAAAAGGAGAATGTATGCTCTTCTCGAGACTTGCGACTTTCTGGGCTTCGTTGTTTCCTGTACAGATACACGCAAGGTTGATGAGTGATATTAGAGCACAGCAGAGCTGAGCAGCCAATCCTTTAGATCACTCCTGTGGCCATGTCTTAGGGGTATATCTTCTCTAGAGTATCACCTTGATGGTTCTCATCTGCTGTCTTCCGAGATGGACTAACGGAACAGCGCATTTCTGCCGCATGGTGCCTGCGCCATGCTCTCGAGATCCCCTGCTCCTGGCAGTCGGCAATTTTTCCAGCCGTGCTTCTCGGGAGATATGCCTCCAAGGCATAGTCTTCGAGGCGTCTGCGTCAGCATAGACGCCAAGATCGGAGCGCATCCAGTCCACGTGCCAATATGTACAAAGAAAGGAGAAGATATCCATCACCGTAACAAGGAAAGGTCCATGCACTTAACCCTCCGTTACGTCCGTGTTGTGCATCGTGGTCCATCGCAATCATGTACTCGTCCACTGGAGCGATCGTCGGAAGGCAGTGCTCTACTCATCCTCTTCCTTGTCTCCCAGCAGCATATTATTGTATTATCGGGGGCTGGGCCCAGTATGGTGAATTCCCCGCGGCTTCATCGTCGTGCGCGTAACCAGCGCTGCACGCTGCGTAAGCTAGGGTCCTCAGCCGTCCAGCGGCCCATACTTCGGTCAGATGTCTGGAGTTCAGAGTAGATCGCTTCGTCGGTGATGCTGGAGAGTTCCTAAGGATGCATGTTAACTTCGGATCCGGACACCTCTCTCCGGTAAGACGAGTCTCAGACTGCGAACTACCAGGAAGAGATGAGGGCAATCTGCTTCATGGGATGGAAATGGAGGAGACAGACGTACAACTCTCAGCTGCTGGTCGAGTTGTCGAAGTTGAGATTCATTTCCCGAATGCGGTCTCCCGCCCGCTAGGATATGCTCTCGATATTCGACCCATCTTTGCGCAGCTGCCTGACGAAGGTAAATCTTTTGCGCCTCATGACGTCTCGAAAAGGCGTCTAGCAGTACCCTTTGCTCGGTGAGAACCACGGTGTTAGTTTCCTTTGAGCCTCGGAAGCCGCGTTCACGGATCGAGGGGAGGAAGACACACTGCTGCAACTCAGCCTTCCTCTGCTCCTCCGGACCGCCTCTCGCCTGGGGAACAGATGTGTCGGCACCGCAGTTCAATATGTGCTGGCCGTCAATGTTGCATTGCCTCAGAGCAGCCCATCCCTCAGTGTAATAATCGTCCATGTCCGTCGGATCAACCGGGGCCGCGGCTATATAGTATTGGATATTCTGGAAGTCAGCGAGGACTTCGGCGACTCGCGCCGTGCGGAACTCGTTGACTAGCAGGGGGGATTCTTCGGTCAGTGACCCTTGGACTTGGACTTGACGCCGAAATTCTCGCCCGGGTTCGAGGTAGGGCATCAAGGAAGACGTACGCCCACTCATTTGTGAAAGATAGGTCGGATACTACCTAGTAGACGCCCGAGAAAAGCAGAAGATGATCAAGGCAGCAATACAAAGAGGGACGATTAGATGGGAACGTAGAACGAAAGCCTACGGTAACAAATGAAGGCCTAGATCGGCGAATGGGAAAGCAAGACGGAAAGGGAAAGATTGGCGGTCGTCGTGCATCGGGAGACGACCCATGATGGCTTCAGGAAGTGCGAGGTTACATCCTTTTTGTACGATCTCGTTTGCTCAAGGTTTCCGAGACTTTTGCGTGCCGGTATGTGTGTGAGAAAGGGGGGGAGACGGAGGAGACGGAGCTCCCCTTAGTCTCGACGGTAGAAGCTCTCACGATGCTAGAAGGCTACGGCGTACTGGAGAGGCTGTACCTTGCGTCAACCCGGAGCACCCGCACGGCTGCGGGGGCTGCAGAAACATGGTAGTCTGCATCATCAGCTGCTACCGGGACATGCGAACGACTACCCTGGCTGTCAAATCGGAGATATCACTTGCGTCCTGGCAGTCATCCGACGAAGGCAGCGGAAAGCTAGGAAACCCTACCGAGCTGTGAACCCGGCTCTGCGGCCCATGACTCGGAAGGACGAACCCCTGAACGCCTGGCAATGGCCCCATGCTCATGCATGCACTTGTGTCCCTTTCGTTCTTAGCAGGAGATGGAGCCTATTAGTGGGCACGATCTCTGGAGTGTGCCACACGGGGAGGGAGTGCCAAAGAGCCTCTTTCTGTGGTGGCTTGAGGAGAAAGTGTGGTGGTACAGGGGTGCAGAATGCGGAAAGGCGGCGGCGGACTTCAGCGACGCCATCGAAGCTAGAGCCGCCCAATCTGGCAAGGGGATCGTCGCCGGACTGGGATTGCTGTTGGCGTCTTGTCGGTGCAGCTGGCTGGCACAGTTTGGGCTGAGCTGAAAGTGCGATATTCTTAACAAAACCTGCATTAGGTTCTGTCCCGTGCTCCACGGCCCGGCATGTTGACCACGCCGCCAACTGAGGGTGGAAAAGGGAGGGAGCCCGGCATGTGTCGAGCAACAGAGAGACGAATAGCAGAATGACGAACGATCAGGACAACGTTCCAGCTTCCCGGCGGCGTCCCGCTGAGCAGGCTGAGATCGTGTCTTCACTGGTCAGGGTGGCACGTAGGGGCAAACATGGAAGTTCCCGAACCGCTTTTCCGGGTACGAGTGGGTAGCCCGCGCCGGCGAGGCTTGCATGGCGCAAACGGGTAGGAGGTAAACGTCTCAGTATAACCGCCACGGATTGGGCGTCTTTCGTCCAGATGCCTCTTGCTACCTCAGTGGCGGCGTAGCAAGCCTCCCACTGGTTGCCCTATAAGGTTTAGACGACCACCAACGATGCGTGCTGCCGACAAACTGCGCCCCGCGACCGACACGGTCGAGCAACGGCTCCCCCCTACCAGCCGCAACTCCACTCGGAGGTGCAGTTCAGCACGAGCTAGGCCTCCCGAGCCTCCGTTTGTCAGTTGAAGAGATTGTGAGCAAGAGAGACGCGAAGCCACGGCTTTCACTATGGTCCAGGCCAGCCTTCAGCCTTTTGGCAGAGCCGCAACTGACCGAGCTGATCTTCTACCCCGTCAGATCTTCATTCGATGATTGAGTGTCCCGTACTCCGTTTGATATTATGACAGTGGTAAGAGGCTAATGACACATAAAGAGCTGTGACGGCTTCTTGTCCATGGATGGCGCCAGACAAGCAGCCGTTGAGTATTGGCACGCTCTGGCTGGTTCCATTCTGACACGCCACCCAGTTCCATCTACATCCTCATCCCGCTCAACCCAAGTTAGTCTTTCTCCGCAATGGCCTGTAACCGCTCCTCGATCTCGTCTTCGGTCAGAGTCCTGAAACCGGGGTAGGTCCCTTCCTTGCCGTCCGCCCTTGGGCCACCCACGATTCCGATCTCGATTTCGGTCTTCTTGAAGTCCATGCTGAGCACTGTGCTGAGGGTGGTGATGGCCAGCTCCACCACTTCCTCCCAGGTGCCATCAGCATGATCCTTGTTCTTGAGCTTCTTCTCCAGGTGATTCAGGGCCTCCTGCTGTTTCGGCCCTGCAGCAGTTCCTTTGTAACCAATGTAGTACCCGGCTGGGTCACACTTGAAGAGCTGAGGACCAAATTCCGAATCGAGAGATACCAGGGTGGTGGCGACTCCGTATGGTCGCATGTAGGCCTGTGTCGAGGGATAAGCAAGACAAACAAAGATGGGTGTGGTCAACAGGTGTTGGGCTTACTCGCTGAGTATAGACCTGGCTGATATTTGCTAGCCGCTTGGCGAGGACATCGCATGGCATCTCATATCCGAACTTGTATCTGAACTCCGCCGCTTCACCTTGGGCTCGCTGCGCAAATGCCCGTGCATCTGCAATAGAACCAGTCATGACACATCCAACCGAAGGCGAAATCTGGAATATGTGCGAGACGGACGACGCATCGATGAGTTTGTCCTAGCGATGCGGCTTAGCTGCGAAGCCGCCATGATACTAACGCAAGCCAACGTACCGGGACTTTCTTCTGCGACAGCACGACGGCACAGTCTTTGCCCCGCACGCCTATCGACATGATGTTTGCAGCTGTGATGGCTTTGAACGCATATTCTGGAGGACGGTTCAGCGGTCAGCCCCGAACACCTCTCTTGCAGCATGTCTGCCTGACATCGGCAAGACTGCAACGGATCATTGGGTTTGCGTACCAACTTGGTATAATCTTCCCTGTTCGGAAAAGATGGTGATGTGCCTGTCAAATCCTGCGCTGCCTGGAAAAGAGCTGGGTTAGCTGGGCGTCGAGCAGGCGAGGCTGCGCAGTCAGAGCTGAGCTGCGATGCAACGTAACGTACCCGACATCTTGGACAGTAAGGCGGCGTCGGCAGGACAGATGACTTTTCCGGGAGAGTTGAAATGATCGTCCTGGAGTCAAAGGTTTAATCTGTAAGCTTTCGATGGGGTGAAATCGCGAGAGGAGGAGGGCTGATGGTGGGAGAACTTGGAGAGATCGGAGCTTGGGTGTTGCTTGACAGAGCTCCCTTAGAATCGACGCGTTGCAAGAGCTTGCCTGGAGAAGGCCGACACCCTAAGCAGCTTATTTGCGCCTGAGGCATCAAGACTCGCTTACATAAGTCAGCTGCTAGAACGCCTCATGCTCTCTTATCGCTCAAAGAGGTCCAGGTAAAGGTACAGAAGTCAATGTCAGCTGCCCCGCGCTAAGATAAGCCGAAAATACATGGCCCTCGAGAAAAATTAGCGCGCATGTCGAACGACGCGAGGGCCAGCCGCCCCCAGAAAAAAAAAGGAAAATAGGCGATAGCGACCCTACAATGTAGAATTATTGTCGATCGGGCTCCAATATCGTCAGCTAGGCTCCAAGCAGAAGTGAGTGTCCCTGCAGTCGCAGGTATCTCAAGACAAACGCGATTGAAGGGCTCGTGTCATGTGTCTGCTATTACGGCCACCTACGCTCTAGTCGAGCCTTCTGCTTTGCCAGACTTTTCTTCCCTTCACCCTCCTCTCCTTTCGCCCGTTTCTTGCTATCATGTACGCCCAAGGCATGCCAACGCAGCGAGTTCCGGCGTGGAAGCGATTGGGCCTCAAGCTTAAAGCAGGTGCATCTGAGGAAAGCCCTGCTGTGCATGCCGCGTCTGCACACCAGCAGCCCAATTCTACCGGTTCCAGCATCCATGCCGCCGATGTTTCTGCACGATCCTCGAACAACAAGAGAAGACAGGTCCCTTCCGCCTCCTATCCCGCACCGGATCACACCGCCGCCAACAAGAGACCACGGAGGGACGACACCTACGAGTCATCGCCGGCTTTGAAGAGGCAGAAGTCAGTATCATTTGCTGACGGGACGAAAGCCGGAGAGCAGATTGCCGCTGTTGGGGAAACCCCGACACCAAAGAAGCCGAAGAAGCAGAAGAAGAAGAAGAAGAAGCCAAAGCCGTCTGCGAAGGAGAGCAAGCCGCTCAGTCTCGAACCCTCGTTAGAGTACCTAAGACAGTGGCACAACGCTCGAGAGTCGTGGAAGTTCAATAAGAACCACCAGACTCTTTTGATCAAGAGTGTCTTCGACGGTACTGCCATCCCTTCTACGGACATCGACACATTTTACCTATACATTCGAGACCTCAAGGGCTTCGTACGGACTCGGCTGTTGGAGACGGCGCGGGAGATCGGGAAGAAGGACATGGAGCAGGGTTCAGCGGGGTTTCTGGAGGGCACAAATGAGGTGGAGGTAAAGCAGCAACAGTACGACGAAATTATCAACCGCCTACTCCAAGTCCAGCATGACGGCAATGGCAGCAGTAGCAGCAACAGCACGGCAACTAAGAGAAAGTTTGACGAGCTAGCCTTCCTCATGCAGCAAGCGGACGAAGAGGTCAAGCAGCGGGTGCTGAAGCGGATGCGTGCTGAGCTGATCGCGGATGAGCTGTCGGAGAGCGGCGAAAGCTCTAGGTCGGGGGGAACGACGATGTCGTCGTCGGAGTCGTCGGAGTCGGCGGGACGGGGCGTTGGCGATGCCACCACTGAGAAGCGCGTCAAGTTAAACGATGGCTCCCAGCAGAAGGTCAAGCGACGAAGAAAGATGCGCACAGGAGTTGATGACGACAGTAGCGATTCCGACTCGGACGAGTCTTCCAGCTCCAGGTCGAGCAGCAGCAGCAGCAGTGGCTCGTCCGACGATGAGTCGGAAGACGACGAGATGGAGCTGGCGCCGGGGAATGCCGCCTTTGAGACGTCTTCATCAAGCAGCTCGTCTTCTTCCTCCGGCTCGGGATCCGAGTCTGCATCAGATTCAGACGGAGATGAGTCTGATGAAGACCGCGAAAGCGAGAATGACGACGATTGAGGGGACTTGCAGGCCACATTGCTCTAGAACAGGTGTACCTCTACCGAAAGAGCTCTTTTCAGCTCTTTCTTCTTTAAGCGTAAGGCGATAAGAATCATAGGCGACGGTCGGATCTGGGACTGCCATTGTAGTAAATACCATTTCGCCAACACCGATTGCAATATTCACAAAAGCTTGAAGACTATTTACTTCGAATCAGTCGCGTCGTGACTGTACAGCGAATGTAGTGAGAGTCCTGCGACAGCGCCTTGCGCCAAAACTCCTATGCACTAAAATCCCCGTCAAGTGTGACCTCCCATAATGCTTCTCATGTGAGGCAGGGCGAAGTTGACGCCTGATCTAAAGAACGTCTGAGTCGTCGATGTATCACAGCGTAATTTGCAGCAGATAGTCAACTTCCAAGACCCCGACAACCTCGCCCCCGTCAAGCACGGCGATGATCGATTCTGCATTGCAGCCTTCAGCGTCGACACCGCCCGGGGTCTGGAGACCATGGATCCAGTCGACTGCCTTTCGAGGTTTTGTGTCTGCGGCGAGAGAGATGAAACTGCCTCGGTCGACGACCAGCCACGGCAAATCTGTAATGGGGAGGGGAAGGTCCGCCGAGTCGAGGCGTCGAATCCGGCCTGGTGGTATTACGCCCTCGCGGATTCGAATCCACCCGCTCTTGGAGGCATAGCCGGCCTTCAAGACGTCTCCCGCGGTGATGGGGGCGCTTCCAGTGTCCTCCAAAATAGCAATTTCTGACCATGGAACGGCATGATCCTTCACACTCTTCGGCCTTCTTAGCGACGCGCCGATGGCGCCTCCCGGGTGGTTCTTGGCGAAGACGGAGCCGACGCTTGGGTGCAATTCTCGGGAGCAGACTAGAGCCAGGGCGTCGCCGAGGGCGAGCGCGACGGTCGTGGATGTGGTGGGGGCCGAGACGCCGAAGGACACCATCTCCGGCTCGTGGATGGGTGCGGGCAAGAGGATGATATCGGGGCGATGCTGCACCAGCTCGCAGGTGTCGGGTCGAGTGTGCGAGGTGAGAACAATCAGGGGCAACGACCTGTCGATATGCGGAAGAAGCGTGAGGAGCTCCGGCGTCTTCCCTGAAAATGTGATGAACAAGATTGTGTCATGACGCCCGACGTGGCCGAGGTCGCCGTGGAGGGCCTCTGTGGGGTGGAGAAAGGAGGCGTGCAAGGCAAGGCTGTTGAACGTCGCAACCAGTTTCTTTGCTATGTGGCCAGATTTCCCCACACCAACGACGACCAGCTTGCCCTTCTGCCCCTGGTGGCGGGTGACGGCCTCGACAGCTTTGTCGAAGCCGTCCCTGGCCGTGGAATCCGCGGCGTACAGGCTGGTCAGGCTCTGCAGAGCCGTGGCCTCGGTGTTCAGCGCATGGACGGCACCGGCTATCCGATCCTCGTAGCGGTGACTGCGCTCGTCTGCAGAGTGCCCGGGCGCCTCCGCATCTAGATCAAGCTCCTCTATGGGACTACAGAGCCCCGATGCATCCGGCGTTATGGGGGACGGCGGAGACGGCGGCGGCACAGCCGGTCCCTGCGTGGCACCCACCAGATACACGGCGCTGTTATGAACGGGGCGGTGCTCAAGCATGGCGGCGGTAACGGCTCGACGCCGGAGGCAGTGAAGCAAGCTGCGGGAGAGCAGGCGAGCGGCAAGTGAGAGGTCAAGTGTGAGCTCTTCGCCAGCTGGCAGAGCCTGGTGATGTAACTGCTGGCCAAGGTGCTGACCCCTGGATGGGATCTCAAGTTCCCATGGTCGAACGGCGTACAGGCAGGAGTGAGGGTGTAGAGTGGACTTGGGGGAGGCGTCTCTCAAGAGCACCGGGACGTCGAGGGGTACGGGCCGGAAGTTGTTGGAAGCAAGAAGGGGCTACCAAGCGGGCGGCGGTGATTCATAAGCTGCAAAAGGGGGGAGAGGGGAT
The DNA here is from genome assembly GCA_030052745.1 of Pleurostoma richardsiae. Lineage (NCBI taxonomy): Eukaryota > Fungi > Ascomycota > Sordariomycetes > Calosphaeriales > Pleurostomataceae > Pleurostoma > Pleurostoma richardsiae. The sequence goes on from JANBVO010000025.1 coordinate 84,126, forward strand.
ATAGAGTACAAGTGGTAATTAGGTAGCAGCACCACCTTGGAGCTGCAGAGGGGGAAACACCAGCAATGTGGGTCGATCGTCTCGCCTTTGAGACGTGAAATGATTAGGAGAGCGGCCTGCCTGGAGATCGAAAGGACCTGAAAAGACGCAGGCGGGCGGAGGACCCTGATCGGCCGAAGGAGGCGACCGACTGCTACGAGAAGCGTAGCCTTTGCGCGGCCAGCTCTAGCGCCCTCGCCACTGCACAAGGGACTCCGCAGCGCGGGCGCGCAGAGTCGATGCGATAATACATGGCAAAAGCCTTGGGAGATTAGATAGCGGACAGACTGGACACGCTAGGGAGGTTGAGGAGGAGACTTGGGAGACAAAGGGCAAGATGGGCGATAGCGTCTTCTGCACCGTGTCTCGCATCATGCGGCGCCGGCCATTCACAAGAGCCCGCCGGATTACCTTCCAGACTTGGCGGGGACCCCCCAATCCCACATGCTTGAATGCTTCTGCACTCCAGCTGCACCGGGCCCCTGATTGGGCGATCGTAGATGTAGATGGGGAAGCCAGTCAGTCAACGGCGTCGCTGTCGAGATCGAGCCGGCCTGCCTCGGCCCTGACGGGCGCTCTGGGCAACAGAAATCATCGCCCAGGGACCGAATTTCCGAGGGCGGAAATCAACACTGTTGTGATGCGGCTTTACAAAGTGCCCCAGACGGGAGAGCAGTTGCGACGCGGATAATACTTGGTGTCACGGTCGTGACATGCCCGATTAATCATACCCCGTGCCTTCCTGTGTTGGGTTCTCGATGTCGGCCAGCAATATGCAATAACTACCAGGTACCTAAGGTAAGGTAGATATAGTTCCAGTTACTGATAATTACAGGACAGGGAGCTCTTTGGGCCGAAGGTGCGCGGCGGACTCTTCGGCTTCCGAGCCAGCCTCCTCCGACTCCGACTTCAAAGCGGCACCAGACGGATCCCTGCAGCACGCTGACCACCTCCCGATTCTTATCAGGCTCCATCATCCAAAGGAGAGTTCGCCTACGGATGTACGGGGAGATGTCTGGTTAATCAAAGCCATTTCCTTGTTTTCGTCCCCTGGCAGCGCATCCCCGGAAATCTGGAGAATGTTGGATCTTTAGGCACAGAACCGACCTACACTGTCTTAGGCAGCCGGCTTCCTCGAATGTACACGTAACCAGCCGGCTGTTGCCCTTCCTCTGGGCGCTGAGCCTATCCCGAAGAAAGGACAAACCGAACAGACTTGCGTAAAGCGTCGTTGAAGCTGGCATATAACTTTAGCATCAGTCTCTGGTCGTCACAAGCCTTCCCCCGTTACACACACGGGAGCAGAGTCCAGACAGGAAGTCGCCGGAGATGCCTCACCCCAAACGCCCAAGGGACGACAAGCAGTCACTGAATGCCAGATAAATCTAGGTAAAAGGCACTAGACTGCGGTGTTCCTGCGAAGGAGCTTGCGAGATGCTGATGCTACTAGGAGACCGGGATCATTATTTTCTGACTTGCTGGGCTTCGCGATCCTGTGACCCGAGAAACATCGCAATTAACATATGGGCCAAACAGAAGATGGCGGTGAAAGGGATCTTGAACGGAGACGGACGAATCAAGGAGCAGTGCGACAACTGCTTGATGTTCCCGGCTGAGTGGCAGCAGCAAGTTTTTGCCAACTCCTGCTGCAACGCTTCTTTGCCTCACCCACTAGAGTCCCGATACGACTCCCATCCCAGAGCCTCATCACCTAACCCCTGTTCTGTCTCTAGACTCCCTATCTACCAGTCCATTCCTTTTTCCTACATGGTGGGGTATGTAAGCAGGTCATATAGGGAGAGCCTTGTGCCGCACCGGCACCCATTCTCAAACTCAGCTCCTTCAATCCAAGTGAAGCTGGACTGTTAGACTTCATGTCTGCCTAACCCATTGTCCCCTCTGACGCCAAAGAACGAGGTAATACCAGAAACAGTAGGCCAAAACCGCACCACCGCTGTGCAGCCGAAACACCGTAATGTAGCCCAACCTCAACCACAAGGAAAACAACCAAGGCGGGTGGTATCGTCGCAGCCAAAATCAGAGATCAAGAGTCCTTAGAATCTCACGAACGCCAAGTGCTGAACAAGAAGTGGCCCTTGAGCAAAGATCTAACGCCGACATCGGTCATATTGAAGCATCCCTTCTTGATGCTTATCCATCTCCCTTCCCTTTCCCTGACAGCCTCCTAAAGCTTCCCCACAATGATGGAGGCTAGGAACCATGAGGTGGCAAAGCCAACGCCAAACAGATGAACGGCTGCAAAAAGCTCGCTTCATGAACGGGAAGGTTCCCGTAACACCGGTACTGTCAACCCATTCCGCAAGGTAGGTGGAATGTTCGCTCTCGAGGCTACCAAGCCCCTGTGCTTCAAGTAACTGACGATAGATCTATTTCGACCCAGTCACTGAGGGGCCTTCTTCAATTCCCTCCTCATCACCTCCCTCGCCTTCTTCCTCTCCACCTCACAAAGCACGTTGCACGAGGGGCAAACGAAGCCGTGCTCGCGGATAGACACTCTGATGAGGCATTTGGTGCAGCGCCACGAATAGGCGCTCACGTTGCGGGTGAGGACCCAGTCAACATTCTCGCGGCCGTTGCGGTGGAATAAATCCTCGTTGTGATACTCGCGCAGATGATCGCGGAAGTGGTCCTTACGGTAGAAAGGACTCTGACTACGCGAGCACGGCTTGTAGTCGCAGTAGAGGCCTGTGCCTTTCGACTTTGGTTTATGCACCTGCTGGTAGTGCCGGTCCAGGTCTGCCGACCGCGCAAAAGCTTTCTGGGAGCAGTCCCCTAGCATGCACGTGTAGGCCGGCTTGTACCCTGGATCTGGATAAGGGGCACACGACTGGGAACATGAGCTGCTGCATTCAAGATTGAATTAGCGCCTCATTGCTGGTTAACCTTTTGTTGGGGATCGACCAAGGCAATGGGCTGATTTACCTGGGCGAGGCAGCATTGAGGGGAACGGTTGTGCTCATGCTCCGCGGAATGCTCGGTGACGTGCTGTCATCAATTGCGGCTGTCTCAGCGTATGCCGAGAAGGTGTCAGGGCAGAGTGGATAGTTAGGTTCGCCGTTCACGCTGGGAGTCAGCGGGCTGTAAAGATCTGTTGAGCCTGAGAAGTAAGAGCTGTCGCTTCCGCTAGAATATAGCGAGTTCGTACGTGCCATGTCGGTACTCTGAGAAACGTCCGACACACCGTTGCTTTCCCAACGGACGGAGGCGCCAAAGTCTGGGCCGGAGACTCGATGAAGTGATCCCATCCTCGGCTCTTCACAGCCTTTCGACTTAGGATCGATGGCCAAGATTCTTGAGATGGGTGTTTCTCTGAACCGTTCTGTGTTTTCCGGCTGCGGATTCTGAGGGTAGTGGGAAACAGCTCTCAGAAAGTTAGCAAGCAGTTGCGACTGCCGGTCTGAGTATACAACAAGATGATCACGACGGGCTTCTTAGGAGCAAGCGCCGGCTAGATGAGATTCAAGGTGACAATAGCAACGTGGGGGAGCGGGAGAGTCGTTGAACAGAACGACTGTGCCCGTTCAAAGACTGACGGTAGCACATTGACCTCGCATTTTCTGGCTTATTGTCTTGGCAGCGATAATCGAAGGGTTTGAGGGTGGCAAACGATGCCAGCGGGTGTTGCTGTCGAAGAGGCTATAAGTAAGGTTCAAAGATACAACCTTCGTATACGAGTTTCTCACGACGGCTCCCCGAGCAATCCGAGGCTTGAAATCGAGAACCTCGTCCTCTTGTGAGGCAAACGCTCATGGGCTGTGTGTGTATGTGTGTGTCTGTATATGCGCGCGCGCAATGTTTAAATGTGCGTCTTTATGCGAGTTCACATGACGGACATTTGCCCATGACAGAGCTTCACAACATGTACGGGCTTAACTATGGGGCCTTGAGGCGAAGAAGTGCAGGAATCCCATGTCAACGGACAGATCAAGCGTTTGGTTTCGAGGAACAATGAGGGCATGAAGTTGTAGAATGGCCGGCATGCAAGAGCCAGAGGCTCCTCTGCAGGTGGACTTGAGACATGGGAAGATTGATGAGGCAGGCGAGGTACAGCCGCACACGACCGAGACCCACCAGTTTCTTGACCGCAACGGCCAAGACAATGCTGATATTGGAGCGTTTGGTGGGTCATGAAGTAGACAAAACTGTAGAGGCAACAGTTTCTTGGCACAGATGTGCTGTCCTGGGCTCGGTGAGCAAGTCCGAAGGGGAACGTGTCGGACAGGGATAGGACATAGTGCATCCACACTGCACCTGTGCAGACGCAGGAGACGGTTCGGAGTGAGGCGCGGAAAAGGCAAGCTACCAGAAATGGCAAGCACCAAGTCATGCTTAGCTGCAGCGAGGCCATATCAGTACCCGAGAATCCAATAGCTCTGGCCTCCGCCTCGACAGGGCTGACAAGAGTAAAACGGCGCGGACACAAGCTGCGACGCCGCCGGAGGAGAGGAAGGAAGGCAAACAGATGACCACCTGGCGATGCGTGGCTCGCTTCACAATCGTGGTGGTCGAGTCACGACGCAACGTAAAGCGGTGGACGGTCGCTCGTCTCCTCCGCCTGCTTCTTCTTGTTTCACCACACCGCATTCCTTTTCCTAGAGACATGATGCGCCACTCGGCCACTAGAGTTCATACATGAGGCCACGGCATCTCCCCCTCTGTATGAGCAGGTTGTTTGCTCCTCGACGGTCGACGTAAGCTTGCCATGATTTAGTATGACATCAATGAGACGATCTGCCTTGAGTGACGGGGCTGCATGGTAGGTACCACGAACAGTCCCCTCGTGGGTACTAAGAAAGAGAGACTGGAGGCCGAAATTGCGACGCGGTGTGTAGGATATGCGTCTATGTGTTGTTTGTGTGTGTGTGTGTGTGTGTGTGTGTGTGTGTGTGTGTGTGTGTGGAAGCATCAAGATTGATGATGGCCGCCTTTCCGGAGGGGCTGAGGCCAGCCTCAGTGTGGCTCTGCACCAGGCTATACCTTTCTCGATGTTAGCGCTCTTGCGTGTTAGCCGCATACAAGTGAATACCTCCCTCGTTGCTATCTGAACTGGTAATATCACCTCGTTAATTCGATTATCCGTGGGGGGAAAATGCCCATCAGTCAGCCCGACCGCCTCACCAAGCCTCTAGGACTGTTTGCCTACAAGATGCCTGACATTGGCGCACAAATTATTTCTGACGTGGATGCCGACGAGGCGAAGTAGGAATTCGAGGCTTTCCTTACAAGTCTCTCCGTTGCCTCATTGGCTACGGGACCTGAGAGAGACTGAAACAGGGCTGCCGACGACAGTGGCAGGCCGGCGAAGGTCGGGCTCCCACTCTTCCTGCAAGGTCGGACTGTGCTCGCTGAAGTATGCTTCACCTCCCCCAACAAGAGCAGCTGTATCTCTGATGCGCAGAGTTGTAATTTGCGTTGCCGAAATCGTACACCATCCAATTTGCAATAGGCGCTTCTGGAGGGATACTCAGGAGTCAGCACCTTGCCCGGCTATCGCACTTGGGTGTTTGCGGCAAGCCGGTCGTAAGGAAGTCTCTCATCGCCTCGTCCTGTCCAGAAGTGCATGTCCGCCTCGGAGGGGAAATAACCGGAAACGGAGCACTGGTCCTGTGCATTTCGTTCTTTCAGTCTCGTGTGATGCACTCCCGGTGACTCATAATACCCAGGGTGGACGACGCTGATGAGAATCATTGATTGTCATTGCGGATGCCGTGGTAGGTTCTAGATTTCCTAGTCATCCGTGCACCGTGCGCAGGATCGCACGGCTAGGCATGTATGTGTGGCCAGTAGGGTAAGTCTCCATCGGTCGCTGGGCCATCCCGGCACAAGCGCAATGCACACCATCGCCGCAGTCCCGCGCTCTTGCCAGAGATAGGCAGGGCGGTAGGGCCATAGCAGGCAAGCCTGGCGCGAGATGGCTGCGTTGCATTACCGGCTGCGGCTGGGTGTAGCATTGCCGGGCTTGCTCCGGGAAACCTCAGAAGGATTCCTGGCAGCCATCAGCGGGATATCAGAAGCGCAAGACAAAGAAATGAAAGAACCGGGTAGAGCAATTCTCGGAATGCGGTTTAGGACACGCAGGAAGGCAACCGCACTTATAATCGGCGACGGCTCTGGACTTCGTACACCCCCTTTGACATCTTGGGTCTCAGTGATCCCTTCGGACTTGGGCACCAATGCATCCGTGATCGCTTTGAGAGTGAGCGAGCCACCGAATAGCGACCTCTGAGTTGTGGCACATGCGGAACGGAACCGCACACAGTTCCAACCGCGGATACCGTACCACCGTTGTCGACATTGACTGCGAACCTGCAGCAGGAGAGCCTGCCCGGGCGTTGCGATGGCTCCTTCGCTAGTTCTGGCGCCAACCTGAAGATCGTATAGCCACAACAAATACATGGATGCAAATGACACGTTTTGCGATGAGACTCCCAGGAAGATCTTGAGGCGGAATTGTGTACGCAAGAGGCTGGACAGCCTCAACTCTGCAAAATCACCAACTGCTGGTCAGCGTAGACATAAGAGCCTGCTAGACTTCGGAAAATGGGGACAAGACAGAAGTGAGAAGACACAGTCAGCCCAGCGTGAATTTGACAAGAGCTAATTGATGACCAGGTAGTAACCTCATCCCCGAACTCCCAGACTGCGTCCTTGCGAGGAGAGTTGACCTCCCCAGAACGAAATTTGCTGTTACCTAATACAACAAACTACAAGCGGAGCAGGAAAGCATTTGAATCGGTAATAATGCTTATTTATACATCGTCCTCGAGGAATTTATAGGCAAACTTAAAGTCTGCCTTCCTCCGGTTCATCCTAAGCCACGGGGGTTAGCACCGAGCAAGTGATCTAGGGGTTTCGTGAGAGAAGAAGATCGTACCAAGTGCTCTCATAATCAAAGAACCGATATGTCCCTTGCTCAAACTCCTCTGTGATGCTCTTGGGTTCCTCATGTCTCTGGAACCATGTCTGATACTGCTTGTGAAACCGCCATGACTGATCCTTGAGAGCCTTTGCAGCGAGATATTGCTGATACGTCCCTTGCTTGTAGTAAAACACGTAGAACAGTGTATCTGGGTCGATCCGAGAGTAGAGCCGCGGATCGTCGAAGATGGAGAGCGGTTCCCGGGGATATGCTACCGGAGTAGGGTGATACACATCTGCATGGTAATTCCGTGGCGCTTCCGAGTCAGTCGCATCGGGAGCACTCGCCTGCGAGGCCGCAAGCATACGCTGTGATACAGACGAGTTGACCTGTGCTGACTTCTTTCTGATCGCTTCCAAGGATTCCACGAGGTCTTGTAAAGACGCGGGGAGATGATAGATCGACTCCTCAGGCTCTTCTGCGATGGGTTTGATGCCGTTCGTGACACCGTTCGGTATGGGGTCTAAGAGAGTAAAGGTCAGTGACGAATGAAGACAATCCGGTTCAGTTGCGGCCGTACCTTTCGGAGCTGCAGCTTCAGAAGCATTCGTTGCTTTGCCTGCAGCGCGGCCAGGCGGCGTCTTAGAGCTCAAAGAGGCAGGCGCGCTCGTTGACGGGACTGGGGTGGTTGATGTGGATTTTTGGTCCACTGCTTGGGAAGCCCCTGGTGCCGCCGGTTGCAAGGAGGTTATGCTTGGCGAGTTCGCTGCGCTGGTCTTGGACTGGATCGATTGCAACGGCGTAGCACCTCCCGAGGCTGGTGCAGCGCCGGGTGGGGGGGGCAGTGGTGCTATCCCTACGTTGTTCTTGTCGCTTGCAGCTGCTGCCGCGGCTGCTGATGCATATTTCAGGCCTTCTCCAGCCGGCCTGGTCGGCACGGATGCAGGCTTCATCACGGCGGTCGTCGACGACGCACCGTTCGTGATGTTTTGTAACGGTGCATGCAGTGTTGCCAAGGTCGGGAGCGGTGACTTGAGCTGTGCGGATGGTCTGCGGCCACTCGAGATACTGACGTTGTCCGCAGCGGTTCGCGGTTTGCCACTCGGTATGCTGCTTGACCTGCTGTCGTCGATGGGATCTTCTTGTATCGACTGGGTATCTTGGGAGGATACCTTGTCGTCGGTACCCATGCCAAAAGCATCCTCGTCCTCGTGCAAGTTCAGGTCGTCGTACATGGTATCATCCTCCATGAAGTCGTCCTGCATACCGTCGGAAACGTAATATCTTATGGTCTCTTCGAGCTCATTGACCTGCTCCGGCTCGACACCTCCGTTTTCTAAGGACCGTCGGATCAGCTCAAGCTTCCCCTGATGCCATTTGTGTCGCTCGATTATCCGCTCAATCTCTGCCATTCGATCTGCTTTGGCGCTATGGCTCTTTCCTTTCTTCATCGTGGCCTGTATCGACTCGCTCTCGGCCTCAAGGCTCTCAATTTGCTGTTCCAGTTCGTCTACCATGCCGCTTAGGAACTCGCTCGTATCCGCCTTTGCCTGTTCTTTCGGATCTAGCTTTGCAGCAGCCGACAGTCCTTCCTTCGAGTACGCCTTGGTCTTCATTGCCTTTTCGACAGCCTTGAACTTCTCCATTTGCTGCACAGAGCCGTCAGTGCTAGTCCTATAAGTTAAAGATCACGTTTTGCGGTCCAGGAGAGTCACACCGTCTCGATTAGCCGCCGGTGCTCCAGCAGAGGAGCTTTGTCCTTGATGTCGTTGCTGGCCGCCCATGTCTTGATCTGGTCGCGGAGCCTTTGCAGCTTTTTGATCTCGCGCTTAAGGTTGTCTTCCAGTTTCTCCTTTTGCGCGGGGTTGTTTGACTGCTCGATCTTCTCGTATATGGCCTCGAATTCGGCGACGCCTTCGGCGACCTTCTTAAAGCATTTATCGACCTCCTGCGCTAGTTTCCTTGCCGCCATGGTGTCGGTTGCCGGATGGATACTCTATTCCAGGGTGTCTAAGGGTAGTGGTGAGGGCGCTGATGGTATGGGTGATCGAGAAAAGCTCGTAAGGGACGTCTCTGAGATCCGGCCAAGCTTGCGTAGCTTTCCAGGTCGCGGCTGAGATAAAACCGATCAGCTCTCAGTACATAGAAGACGATCGTAGCCTGTAGAGCTAGGCCAGCCGCAGTAAAGGAGGCTGGATAGCGATGCCTTCTTGTGTTTGACGACCCGCCAATGCAGATGCTAAAACAGCAGGCTGTTTGCTTGGATGCGCCGACGTGACCTGGTTGCTGTCAGGTTGGCGGTCGAAGAACAAGACCAACGAATGCGGCCGGCGTGGCGCTTGTACCAATCAGGACAGCCTTGCTAGGGCGATCCAGGAGACTCTGCGCAGACTCCCGCTCAGAGGGCAGGGACTTGTCCATTTGAAGTTCGGATGGGATCTCCTTCTTCAGATTGAAGCGCCTAGCGTAAAAAATGGATAGTTTTCCTCTGGTAATTTCACAGGAAGCTCGATATAGATTCTACGTGACTATCGTGGCAATGACCGTCGATACCTCATCGCGACTGCCGTTCAGATGCCGGACGTGGTCGTTAGAGCCAGGTCATTGACCAACAGTGGGTACCGGCTGACTCAGTTTGCATTGACGCACTGCTGAAGAGCTGCTGTTCGTACTTTGTTAAAGTCACAGGATGTGGCACGTGATGACGCCCTGAACCGCTCCCCTGCATTCTGATCTCGCGCTCTCACGGATGCTACGAAGACTGTGATATGTATATATATGTGTCTTGCTTGAATATCTATCGCGCATTCTCTTTCTCCAGCCGCCCTCATTGTTCCAATTTCAGTAGGTATATTAGATCTCACGATGAAAGGTTTGTCGTCTCATCTGTCTTTCCGCAGTGTTGGACCGCTCTTAGCCAACTCTCGCAGCTATTCTCCAGCGCGTCCTCTCTGCTTCCGTCACGGTGGAGAAGGAACTTGTGTCCTCTATTGGAAAAGGCATTTTAGTCTTTGCCGCTGTCGCGCCGGGCGACACGGAGAAGGAGGCTGATTCTCTCGCAGCCAAAGTGCTAAAGTTAAGGTTGTGGGACGATGAATCAGGGGGCAGGGTAACGGGACCGTGGCCCCTGGCAATGCCCATGTTTCTTGTCTAACTCCAGCATGTCCCAGTGGAAGAGAAGTGTTCAGGATATCGACGGAGAGGTCCTCTGTGGTATGCCATCTTTTAGATCTTCTGATGTTTACTCCAGGTTGTCTAACTGAATTAGTCTCTCAATTCACCCTCCTGGCGTCTACGAAGAAGGGCAGTAAACCCGATTTCCATGGAGCCATGGGTGGTGATGAGGCGAGACGGCTGTACGAATACTTCTTCCAGAAAGTCCAAGACGGTTATTCGGTGGACAAGGTCAGGAACGGCGTCTTCCAGGCGATGATGGAAGTGGCCCTGGTCAACGATGGGCCGGTGAGTTGCCTTCCTTTCTAATGCCATGCTATAGCTGACAAGAGAGTAATGTCAGGTTACGCTGGAGGTCACCACTGGTTCCAAGTCGAATGTCGACAAAGCTAGCAACTTGACCAATGTTCCAAGCGCCATAAGTGCACCTGCAACTGACTGAGCTGAGCGATCGGTAAGAGCCAGGGAAAGAATCTGCCGGGCGCCCGAGCATCCCGCGTCGCTGTAGTCACTGGTATCTAATGGTGGTGTACGGAATATCGCTCGGAAGCGATCCTTGATGCAACTAAGGACAGCCGTCATGGAGCTTCCACTGCGGTATAGGCTGTGTAGGCATTACGACACTGTGTTTAGATAGACAGACAGGACTTTGGAGGGGCAGCAAAGTTTCTTTGGCTGTCCGCTTAGTGGGCCTGTATAAAGAGGGCCATCCTAATCGCAATGCTGACAGAAAAAGATATCTGTACCCAGAAGAAGCCACAGCGCCTCCTGTGTAGTGTAGTGAATCTTTGACACATCGAATATGCGTACTGCTCTGTCTGTAGAGTAGTATTGGGGACTCAGGAACTCATGGTTGAGCGATACCGTTACCTACCGACCAGCAGGAGAAACCAGCTCTCGCCGCGTGCCCCTGGTGTTGTGGAGACGCTAGTAATAGTCGCTGACAGCTTGCAGCTTGAGCTGCCCCTCACCTAGATCTTCCCGTGCAGGAGCCCCACGATCCGTAGAACCTTCAGGAAGCAGCCTGGCCCAGTACACGACAACAACCAAATAGAACAGAAAGCAGGCGTTGCGCGGAGCATTAAATAATAGCTTCACCCTCTTCCTTCCCTACAGTGTAAGAGTCCGTTGTACAGGAGGTTTCATTCGAGAGGTCGTGACCCAATTTGCTGACACCGTCTCAAGACGAAGAGCATATTCTCAAGAGACGCTTTCCCCGGTCCTTGACGATTCCCTCTCTCACTTCGTCGACTTCTGTCACAATTCGCACTCTCAACCGAACTGTGGAATGGCGGCCAGCGAGACCAAACCGGAGCGCAGCCGCGTCTTCTTCGACATCAAGATCGGCCCCAAGACTGCCGGCCGTGTCGTCTTCGAGCTGTATAATGACATCGTGCCTAAGACGGCCGAGAACTTCCGTGCCCTGTGCACTGGCGAGAAGGGCCTAGGAAAGTCTGGAAAGCTCCTCCACTACAAGGGTTCCATCTTCCACCGCGTCATCAAGCAGTTCATGATCCAGGGCGGTGATTTCACCGAGGGCAACGGCACTGGCGGCGAGTCTATCTATGGCGCCAAATTCGAGGACGAGAACTTCCAGCTCAAGCATGAAAAGCCCTTTCTGCTGTCCATGGCCAACGCCGGTCCAGGTAGGTACTCCCTCTTTCAAAGCGTTGCGGCGCCGCCCCGCTAACGAGACTCGACGACAGGCACAAACGGTTCACAATTCTTCATCACGACTGTCCCCACTCCCCATCTGGATGGGAAGCACGTAGTCTTCGGAGAGGTCATCAGCGGCAAGTCTATTGTCCGACAGATCGAGAACCTCAAGACCCAGTCAGGCGACAAGCCCATCGTCGATGCAACCATAATCCAGTGTGGCGAGCTCGGCCCCGACCAATTCGCTGCCGCCGACAACTTGAAGCAACCTGACGCCCTTGGCGACCCATACGAGGACTTCCCAGAGGACGAGTCGGATTTGGACGCGGAGAAGATCCTCAAGGTCGCAGCAGACTGCAAGGAGTTTGGGAATAAGGCCTTCAAGTCCGGAGATGCCTCCCTGGCGCTGGACAAGTACCAGAAGGGCCTGCGGTACCTAAACGAGGACCTAGACCTGGACAAGGAGCCGGCTGACACCAAGACCAAGTTGGACGCCTTGCGCTTCACTCTCAACAGCAACTCAGCCCTGATGAATATGAAACTTGGCGCCTGGGAGGAGTGCGTCCACTTGGCCAGCAGCGCCCTCGAAGTCCCCGCTATCACGGATGCTGAGAGGGCTAAGGCGCTGTACCGTCGAGGCTACGCCTACGTGCGCCTCAAGGACGAGGATAAAGCTATCGAGGACCTCGCCGCCGCCAACAAGCTCGTACCTGGGGACGCCGCCATCTCCAGCGAGCTGGCCGCCGTCAAGAAGCAGCAGACAGCACGGTTAGCAAAGGAGAAGGCCGCCTACAAGAAGTTCTTCAGCTGAGGAGCTGGGCCCCCTTGTGTGTTCGGGGAGCTAGAAGGTATTAGGCATATCTGCGTTGGACTTGGACGCCGGTGTTGCCGGAGCAGGGCGTAAGAACGGACGGGGAAAAGCCTGTGAGTGAGTCCGTAGGCTGGAGCATAATTTTGAGCCCGCTCCTGAGGACGGGATCTTCAGTGCGCCCAAGTATTACGGACATTTCGCTCACGTAGCCAGGTAGCTTTCAAAGTCACATAGGAGGCCAGTGAATGTAAAATCATTCAAGGTAATAATCAATCCATTCTGTCAGGCGACAGGAGGAGGTATCGCCGGCCTTGTGAAAGCCAGAAAAAAGAGGGGGAAGTGCTGTCCACTTCCCCTTTCCTCGTATTTTAATGGTATATGAAGGAGGCTACGTTCTCACGCCAAAAACCCATCTACGACCTCGTCGTCTCAAGGGAATGAATGCCAGAACACCATGTGAAAGCGGCGCGGATAATGACAACACAATGACCATGATGCCGCCGTGAGCATTCTCCAATCCCAGCTTGTCGCCTTCGATGCTTCCCCAAAAGACGGCCGGTCCCATCCATCACTGCTGCTTTGTCGTGGACTCTTCATCGGCGCGCTGTTGCCACGCCTCCGGCAGCGCCGCGGCGCCCAACGCCGCGGCCCCCCAGGCCACTTTATTACTCGTCCCGCTGTTGCCATCCTTATCCCGACGGCCCTCGTCCTCCCTTCCCGCCGCGGGCGAGCTGTTGCTGCACGCTTCGGGTGACGCGGCCCTGCCTTTACGCCGGAACCCGCTGAGGAATTTGCGAGCATGCTTGTTGCCGTTGCGCAGGGACCGGATCGTCCCGCCGGCACCCGACGCCTCCGACCCGGCGGACACCTGCCGCTGAGCACTGGGGTCGCGGCCACCCATCCACCGCAGGTCGCGGAACATGGCCGCCGGGCCACCACCGTGGGTGTTCTCGACCTCGCTGCCCGAGGATCCGGGCGGCCACTGTGGGCCGACATCGCCATGGTCCATCCAGGCAGGCGCGCTCCCATAGGACAGGTTGACAGCATCGACGAGGGTGGCCCGGTCCATGGCCTCCGCGAGGGCCACCTCGGGGTCCAAAATCGCGGGTTGGCTGGCTGTCTCCGCAGCGGCAGCTGCGGCACGGGCAGCCTCGATGCGGGCGTGGCAGGTGTCAGAGCGCTCCTGCAGGCGGGCGCAGATGAGGTTGAAGTCGAGGAGCGCACCGTCATACAGGTGCGACTCCGGGGCTGAGACCGGATTGGATGCCATCCACAACCGCACGAGGGCGGCGAAGTTGCGCGGGTGATCGACGAGGTAAGGGAGCGAGGGGAAGCCCTCGCGCGCTGTCGGTGAGAGGCGGCCAAGGATGGTGATAGGTGTAGAGTACGACGCGGGTAGGGCGTAGTTGCCGCGCTCAGCCGGGATGGCGCATACCTGGTCAATGAAGGCCTTGAGGGAGGGCCGGTGCGCATTCAGGAAACGGTTCATCGGCTCCATCCATGTCTCCTTCTTGCCGATAGCAGATAAGTTTGCCAGCGCCTGCAGCCCCTTGGCGATGAGCGTTAGCGTCCGCTGGGCGCGCGGCCGCGGATGGTCGCGAAGCAGGCCGAAGAGCTTCGGGTTGAGGATGGCCGGGCAGATAAAGCGCAGGAAGAGGAACCCGGACACGCTGGTGTAGGCGACCGTTCGGAGAAAGTCTCCATACCGGTCCTCGGCCACTGCGCGGATGTACTTGAGGATGTGCCGCAGCTCCGGGGGTAGCTTGGCTGCGGAGCTGGCAATGCAGTCCCATATCTCGTTGGTGAATTGCATTAGCTGGCTCCAATGCTGCTGGAGGTCCTCTCCCGGTTGCAGCTTGCCTGGGTCGACCTCGCAGTTGGGGTTGATCTCGTTGATCTCGAAAATCTTGTCAGATAATGTCTCTTCGAGGTACTCTTTGCCCATGCGGCGCATGTGGAATTCTAGGGCCTGTGTGAGGAGGGAATTCCCTCTGAATAGGAGGTTAGCCTCGCCGGCTAGAGACTTCCCCATGTCTCGGACGAGTGCCTCTCTGTCGCTCGCAGACTCGAGTGAGTCGTTCGACTTTAGTCTCTTGCTAAATCGCATCTTCTTCATGGCGGTTTGGCTGCCTATGCCGTCTATCTCGTCCTCGACTAGAGCCATCAGCCACTCACTGGCGCTTCCTGATACCTGGAAAATGTTGAGAAAGATCTCGGCTAGACGGCGGAGGTTACCAGGAAGAGCTTGAGCAATCTGTCCGGTCAACCCAGTGCTGAAGTTATGAAGCACTTCGGAGAGAGGCTGATATTCTTTAGCCATCAGCACCACCAGCTCCTCATGGCGAACTCTAACGAGCATGGAGCCAATAGACAGCGTTCTGTCGTCGTATATCTGAAACCATTGCTCATGGTCCTTTCCCCTCTCCAGGTTGCTCAAAGGAACGTCGACAGTCCCGCAAGGAACTTCAACGAGGTTCCCAGTCTTTGGGAGTCCCATGGATGCTTGCAGTTGATGGCTGATACTCTCCATATTGCCATCGACACGCTTCAAGACTACAGACAGAAAAGGCAGACTGGATGGTAGATCAGAGAACTCGCACTCGTCTCTCCAAAAAGGATTCTTCGTTTCCATTTTTGTGGTTGTTCGCGCCCGCACTTCTCCGTCGAGGATGACCTCAGCCAGATAGTTGCCGATCAGGGGATCTTGCTCTGATTTGTGATAGCGATCATGCTGCCCGGCCTGGGCCGGGTCTAGAGTGAGGCTTCTTAGTTTCGCCTCAGTGACACGCAAGCTGATTGTCTTCTCTACCCTGAATGTCTCCGCTACCTGTTCTGCGCCGAGGTCAGACAGTTCACCAGGCTGCTCATCGTCTTCGGAGTCGGTTCGGCATACCTCAGGCACGGTGAAAGCCCGAAGCAAGACGAACCAGACCTCGAAAAGTACCCTCGAATCTAGAGCAATATAGACGGGGCGAAATATCGACAGGTGCGTCGCTGTAGCCGAGTAATTCGGGAAAATCGCGATGCAATAGTCCTCATCCAGGACGGACTTGTCGAGTTGCTGCACAGCGCAACGGTTGAGTTGGGACACGTCGATCACAGACAGCACAGTGACATCATTTTCTGTGATGAGCTTGAACTCGCCGTTGTCTTGGAGGATACAAGATACCTTCCTCCAAGACGTGTGGTTGGACCGTAGGTCGCGCGTCGATGGCCTCTTGACGATATGGCGCGGCGATGTCGCTATGCCTTTGTCCCAGAGCATGACCTTCCCAACCTTGATGATGCTAGCTTCTTTTGAGGCAGTCGAGGAGCCTCTACGCTTGAGCTCGGGTCGGCTCTGCGTCGGCGCACCTCCCGCGGCCGCAGGGAGCCTGTTTGAGGGGGGTCGAAGCTGCTGCCAGCAGATCAGCGCCGCTAGCCATAGGTCGAACTCCTGCACCGGCAGCGGTCGCAGGAGTAGTTGGACGCCTAGCAGCGAATTGACAAGCTCGAGGCATCGTACAGGCAATTCCGAAGCAACCACAGGAAGAACACGACAGCCGCGCAGGTCTGCGACGAGTGGCACGTGGAAAGGTCCGTTTTCGCCCGGATCGAACATTAAACTGCCCTTATCCTCGTCGATATAACCCACGCCCGCGTACCAGGGTCCCCCAGGTTCGTTCTGGTATTCGACCTCGCCCCGCATCCGTCCACAGAGTGTCTTCATGAGCAGGAGAATCTTGTTCGCGTCGTCGGTGGGTATTGGTAGAGGAAGGGAATCGACAGAGGGCGGCGCAGATATGAGAGGAGAGGTCGGTCTTGAGCCTCTTTTCATAAGTTTCGTCCTTGTAGATGACCTCTTCTCCTTGACACTCGGTGCCCCCGAAAACAGATCTGGTGACCGCGTGCGCTGTACCGATGGGTAGCCCATGGACTCTGGAACCGGGAGCTGCAGCGGTGGGGGCGGCTGCCCTCTCCGTTCCTCGTTGACGCCCGGTAGTGAACCGGAGGAGGAGAACGAGCCGAGTCTATGTCGGCTGGCGCTGCTCTCGAAGGAGGGGGGAAGGTGCTGGCGGAAAGCACCGTCCATGGTATGGGTGCGTGGCCGAAAGACGGGTGGCCGGGGCGGGGGACTTGAGGAGGTACTATCGAAGGAGCTCGCCATTGCGTCGTTGAACACCACACCCTGCCGGCGGCTGCCGTTGCCGCTGCTCGAAGTGGGGACGGGCCCGGCGCCCGGGACGGATCGCGGGGAGCTCTGGGTGGACATGGGCCCGAAGACATGGGTGCCGGGTCCAGAGACGGCGGCCGTAAGGTCGTACGGGGCACGGTTCGTGGATTCTGGTGAGAGGCTGTCGAGGGCTGGCGGTTCAGGTGTTACAGAGCGTATCGTAGCCTGCGTACTCGCGAGGGAGGGACGGAACGGGTGCGTGCTGCGCATGTTACCTGCAGACGCCCTCCTCTCCATCACCCGCTCCAAGGGTTCGGCAGGCGTCGAGGGTATAGACGGTGTCGAGGCGCTAGGCGGGAGGGCGCCGCCGTCCTGGGGCCGCCGCCCTTCCATCTCGGGAGGGAGGATGCTCGTCAATCCTCGGCTTCGCCACATCCACGCAAAGTGTGCATTGGATTGCCTCCCCTCCAGATTCTGGTGTCTAATCGAGAGGAGGTATATGGGGTCTAGAAGACAGGCTTGATAGGTGGTAGAGTTGGTGGTGTATGAGCGCACAGGTGCGCGGTTCGGCGGTCAAGAAGCGAGCACCCGGCGAGAACAAGTCCGGCGCCTGTTTTTCCAACGATGGTTTCCCTCAGCTTCCTGGCATTGCCCGCATCTCTCCCAGGCGCCAGTCAGACTTGTCACGTCTGCGTGTCTCGAAGGGGTCTGCAGCGATCGGTGAGGCAAGGTCGGATACCGCCCTGGGGGGGGGATGGGGATCGGCGTCGATGTCGGGAACGGCGACCGAATGCAGGGATCGCCCTTTCGCGCTCTCCTTGTTCTGCCTCCGTCAAGTACTCTGTCTCCTTCTTTTTCTTGTGTATACCAGGCAAACGCTCGAGGTGCTGCTCCTCATCCTCACGTGCAACAGGCCTGACCAGAACAACAGCTACAAATCTGGGCAGCGGAATCGCGGGCTTCTATGTCGACGGCGCCACAGGCTAGGATCGGCACGCACAGGGCGATTTGGCGTGGAGAGCGGGGGAGAGAGTTGGGGGCTCCGTCGTGGAACGAATTATTACCTAGGGACTCGGGCAGATCGAAAGTTCCACTCTCGTCGCCTGGCTTCGGTCAATGATCAACATGGGAATCTTCGTACAGGCTTCCACGACCCTCCGTCTCGGCTCCGTGTAACTTGTTCTATGTCCGGACAGCAGCAGCGGAGAAGGGGTTGGTGTCAAGTCATTGAGACGACAACGGCGCCGGATATCGTCTGCCAAGCACGGAGTAGTATTTGGTGTTATGAGGCCGTGAGGTGCTGTTGCCAAAAGCAGGAAGATGATGTGGGTAGAGACTAGAGAGACGGGAAGCTTGCTCTTAAGAGCCTAGAGCAAAGCTCCCAGCGCAGCATGCTTTGACGGATGGACGGAAGACAAGGAAGTGTGGACTTTGCGAGAGCCCCGGGCCGCCTGTGTCTCACAGTACTACCGAGTACCTACGACGGATCCGTACTTAGTCCTCAGCACGAGAGAGCCACGGACAACCAGATAGGGTTTGAAGCGTCGCGGGCAATGCGTACTAAGTAGGTAGGGATGGATCGTGGATCCACAAATGGGGCACAAGCTCCTCTCTAGATACATGTCTAGACTCCCGGACTGGTCTACATCTTGTTCTCTGCTCCCACGTAACGTTATATGTATACACGTGTACAAAGGAGAACAAGTGCGTGTCAGAATCGCGCGAAGAAGAGGAGCAACGTGTGCCTGGACCGGCTGGACCGGACAGGGACCGGCAATAGGCGTACGCGGTGGCCTTATTCCGGTCATCATCAATCTTGCTGCGCTGCAGTAAAGAGAGAATAATGAGTGCCAGCTAGCCTTGCCGAGAGCGCCCCTGGTGGGGTTTCAAAGCCGGGAGGATTCCTTCCCCGTCCTTCTTATTGCGGAAGGGAGAATGGAGCAGGATCATCTCCCGTTCTGGCACTGGATCCTGGGACTCCCGGCGAAGCTGAGAGGTGAGATGGGAGATGACGGAGGGGGCAGTATACGTCCGGGATTCAGCTGGTCTAGGTAGGTAGGTGGTTAGCCCACGCCAAGTGAGCAGCAAGAGAGACGCCAGGCGACCGATCGCGACTGTGACATCTGCCGGCCTCGCTGGTGCATCTCTGCCCCCCCCGGATGTCTTCTCTTTTACTTATTTATTTTCCTTTAAAAAAAAAAAAGAACCCTACTCTGCCCCGGCGAAATAGATCGAGACGACAAAGTTCCTGCAGGGTCGGTCGGATGTTGCTGTCAGGTCCGTGCCGTACCTGCAGCTCTTTTGTCCGGACTGATCCATCAAAATGAAACAGCAAAACGACACGACGACCTTGACTACCTAGGCTCGGCGATGATGCATGCTCTCCTGCTAGCATCCTTAATTGGTAGATAGCTCAGCTGATGACCGCACTGATTGTCGTTTTCGCGCGATCGAGATTATCACGATATGGCGTCTGTGCTCGCATCTCGCTTGACCTGCCTCACTCAACGTGTCCACAGTGCACGGACCTGGATCCTCTTTCTTGAGTCTCGTAGCATGCATGGTATGTATGACGCATCCATCTCTCTTCTCTTTGGACCTTTTAAGCTGAATTGACAATGATGGCCTTTCATCATAACCTGGCTAGCCCTAGTATATCTCCTAGTCTCTTATTAGACCATGAGCTTGGAGCTCCTCCCTCCCCCACAAGACCTCCCGTGATCCCAGACACCCTGTCCAATAGTTCCCTCATCCCGGCCTCTCTCGCGAGGCTTTGTCGTTAGTGCCTTGCCGCGCTCCTGTCACACCTCCGTCATTCTGGGCAGAGACGGCAAACCTGGCTCCAGGGACAATCACCATGGTGACGACCTAAGGTCGACGAAGGTAGAGATGGACGGAGCTGCGCCTTCGGCCCGGCTATGCATGAGAGGCGTGAGGCTTCAATCAGGTCAAAGCCTTGTAGATGTCTACCGATCCCGTTGTGGAGACGAGGACCTCTCTGTCGGCCCGTAGGAGATGGTCCATGACAGGCTCAGCGAGACAGCCTATGTCTTACCTTTAGCATCTCTGTCCCCCTAGGACCCGAGCGTAAAGACATCGGGTGCGCCATCGTACCGCAGTGGGACAGTTGATTCGGACTTGCTTCGAGAGGGCTTGCAGATTACAGCAGCAGAAGTATGAAGCTAACATAGTTAGGGGGGTGGCTTCGCGTACTCATTCTATTCTGTACGTGATTCTTCTCTAACTGTATCTTATGCAGGCCATGTGGACATGGGAATAGCAGAGGCCACAAAATCAATACCGAATTTGTGTGGTCAAATCAGAACCCCTCGCCGACCATTATCGTCCTTCCTCCTCCGTACCACAGGGCCCCATTGCGTGCCTCCAGCCCTTTCTCTTGTCCCACGATCCACTCGCCGACCAATTCAGCACCAGGCTTGTTCCATATCTCCCTCTCCAGCCAGGCGTTGATCTCATCTATCGTCTCTACCCATCTTCGCCGCGCCTCCGGTGTCGCATGGTCATCCTGGGTCAGATACCGCCCGAGCGTGATGTGCGCGCTAGGCACCACGTAACGTGAGGCAATGTTGACGCCCGTCGTTTCGGCGAGCGTGAAGACATCCCGGCGTAAGTGATGGTAGGTGTAGCCGTCGTTGACCTGGTGACCCGGTGTGGGCTCGTCCCTGCTCTGAGGCAGTGGTACCGGCGGCGGGGACACGACGGGCTCGCCGGCTGCAGGGAGGAAAGACATCGCAATGGCAGCGAGGTCGTAGGAGAGCATAGGCTTGACCAGTCGGGACCGGTTGGAGAAAGTGAAGTTGGTCAGGGTCGGGACCGTCGACCTCATCTGGGACACTAGCGATGCAATCTCGAACGGCGTCCGGGAGTGGTCGATCTCAAGTGTCGTCATGTGCATCCGGTGGAGCGGCATGAGCCAAAGATCTAGATGGAGACTTAGCCAGGGGCCACCCATTGACCGCACACGTCGTTACGCATTGGGGATATGAGCAGCAGAGCTTCCCGTGGTATGAAGAAGGCACTCTCCGATATCCCATGCCAACACGGGCCATTTTATGCCCATCAACCGCAAGCATGTGCCCGTGGTATCCCGAATAGGGTTTACGGCGTCACTCGCTCACTTACTGGGTGCTGCTTTCTTCAACATGGACTGTAGTCGGGCGGCAAGCTGGAGGACATGTTCCGGAGGCCGAGCCCAAAAGACCAGGCAGTTCCGGTGGTCTTTGAACCCGGGCTCAATATTGGGTTGCTCTATACGGAGGAGGAAGGGGTCGATGAGCACTTCGTTAAAGTCATCGGAGAGAAATTTCTGCTTCTGCTGGGCATTCCGGGTCACCCGGTGGGTTGAGTATAAGGATTGAATCCCGGCCTATTGAGCCGTTAGCTTCAATCAACAAGTGCTGGACGCGGAGAGGACACAAGGTAAGGAAATAAGACAGTCTGAACCAGAGGTGTAGGATTCCTCGGATTGTCCATGTGGAGGGTCTGAAGCAGATGGAACCAGGTTACTAGACGGGGTTCTCGTCATTGTCATCTGGCACTCGCTCAAGCTACTCCGTCCTGCCCTTCATCGACATCTGCGTTCTCCTGCTTGCTTCTTTCATGGCCGGATACTTCGAGAGCCCTTAACAATGCCGCCGCCAAACATTTTTCATGTCACCCTGTGCTACAGAGCATACAAATCTCTGCGGCAGGACCCCATTGCTCTGGGCCTACTCCTCTCGACAAGGTCGGCGGTGCTGCATCTAGTATGGCGACTTTGACCCCCTCTGTCCTTAAAGACACCAGATGACTAGCACGATAAAAGTCTTCCAGTTTCGAATTTTCTTCCTCGACAAGGGCTCGTGTCCATTTCGCGCGCAGATGTGGGACGGCCTTTCGTTGAAGACCATCCGCCATACTGTAGACGTAGGGATGTCCCATGTCTTTTCTTTCTTCTTCAGAGTGTCTCAGTTACTCTACCCAGAGTCCATATCTAGCGAGCTGCACACTAGAGAGTAGGAAACTAGCTGACAGGACTCGGGCAATTTTAACCTCGAGCATCTCGCGCTGCAGCGGGCCACACATGCAGCTAACCTCTTGTCATGCCCTGTCACCTTTGCACACGACTTCTCTGACATTCCTCTTGCTCAAAGGAAGCAAATATCATTCTGGAGGGGAGACGCGCAAAAAATACTCCGAGTTCGACATTCAGGATACTGACCGGATCATTGTTGCAAGCCAGGACAAGGGCATCGTACGGGTTTTGCCCTGGCTGTATCGTTACGCCTGACAAGTCCTCCAGCTTGTTTTTCGCGTCCGTGGGTTCCAAAGCGGAAACCATGTTAACAGCGCCTGCTAACCTCGTGACAGTGATGACTGGGAGTGAAAGCCAAATCAGGAGAAGGTGTCGACGATGAGAAGCAGAACCAAAACAGGCGGCATCTGACGACTTCCAACGATGGCTGATTCGACCGACGCCGTTGGGGGACGCCAGAAGACAGACCCACACACCATACCTACTCATCAGCCACGCGCTCGGAATCAGCCCCAGTTAACTTAATGAATGCCACATGAGGCTTGGTTCAACATCCTCGTATCTTCTGCCTTCTCCGGGAGATGGCCAGAAGAGGTGATCATCAAGCTTCAGCATACCTTGACGCTTCCTCCTTATTCGATGACGCCTCTCAAAAACCGAGTTGCTAAGAATAGCAAGCTGAAGTCCCTTGTGACGATATGTCGCTGTCGAGAGTTAGGGAGAGAGATGCTGTCCAACAATCGCTCAGGCGCACATATCATCTGGTCATTTCCCCCAAGATGATGGCCTGTCGGCCGTTTACATGGTCTGGACACCTTGAATTCCTCCATGTGGCGTCACATATCGGATGGGTAATTACTGACCTTGTTTCTCTAAGTGGCCTTCTTGAGGATGATGCAGAAAATCCAGTGGTCTCTGGCATTGACAGCACTTACCACTGAGCACGCTCATAATCTCGCCAGAGTCGGTCAGCGAAGCAGCAGTTGTAAAGTTATATCTCTAGTAGGATCTTTGGAACTATGTCGTTCCCTTAGCATGTTTGTGGCTGCCGTTTCGAAGCCTGCCTGACGAGCCCATCTTTCGCTATCTCGCCTTCTCAGGCCGACGCCTCTTTCTTCCGTTCGACAAACATCTTTGTTAATTTACAACAGCTCCCTTCAAGTGAGGCAGCGAAAGGCATCGCATTGATGACTTATGCTAATCACATGCGGGACTCTTTCAACTGTGGTCAGTGTCTACCAGTCTGGCTGGGAAGCCCAGCTCGAGCGTTCATGTTGTTCACTCCAAGGCCCAGCTTGCAATCGTTATATCAGTCCGATTTCGTCGCTTGCTCAAGTCTTCCAAGACTCAGTTGAACTGCATCAAGATCTTCTGTCTGCTGCTGCTTGGTCATTATCAGCTTATCTTGACATGCATTTACCTTCCTATATCTTGTTTCCTGCGGGCACGTCAATTTCGAGCCAAGTCTTTCACGAGATATGCGCATTGGGTCACATCAATTCTCGTTTCTTTCGTTTCAGGGATGATTGAGATTTGGAGAACGTTCATCATCATACCCATCTGCGGGACTAAGTATAACCATGTCGCCTCTGGGTTCCTTCTAAGAGCCTCTATAGGACTGGTCACGATGCCCTGCTCATGCCCGGTCTGCCTTGCTTTTTTAAACCGCTCTGCCCGACGCCGATCTGACCACCTCGAGTCTGCATCCCCCTGATCTCTAGAGGCCAACCCCAGATACGCTTTTCTCCCGCCCGTCCACTGCGCTCACCTTCGGTGATTCTTCGACGCCGCCTGTTCGGTTCTCCGTCCAAGCCACCATTCTCATTCACTGAAACCGCCGGTTCATGGTTTCGTGCCCTGCTTTACCGTGCTCACGTCCTGGCTTCCCCCTTGACACCGCCGGTCCACTGTTCCTCTCCGGTCCTCCTTGCCCATCATCAGTCAGCTCGCCCCGGCCACTTTGCAGGCTCCCGTCTACTCTAGTCAACCCCCGTTTGGACTTGCCAACCTGAAGCGTGTTCCGGAACCTTCCGCAGCAGCAAGTAACTAGGGTTTGCGAGAGTTCCTTTCAAGAGGCTCTACGCAGCTCCCACACAAATCAATCTGCAGGAAGCAGGCTCTTTCTTGACGTGTACCTGCTCTTTTCTTCCTCACCCGGGTTCTGACTCCTTCATCTCCGCTCTCAAACACTTCCTCGCCACTTTCCACTCTCTGCAGCCCAAGACTAAATCCACAACAATACACATTGTTTCCCTCGTTGCCGAACTTCCGTCACCTTTATTGCATAGTCATCTCTGCACCAAGATAAAGTCACCGCTGCAGCTCCGCGATGCCTCCGCGTAGCAGGCTCGGGGGCGACTGGCCGTCCTCAGATGCCGGTGCTTCGCGATCGCGTCGCGCGCCTCCAACCACTTCTGACGGCGCCGGTCTGTCGCGCGCTGAAGAGTCATCTGTCTGTGAGAATAACTCTAGCAAGAATATTCACCCCAAGGTCTGCCACCCGGACTCTGTCTTTCTTGAGATAGTGCGTACTTGCAGCCCCTTTGGAGTACGGTACATCACGGAAGAAGGCGTTGTCGCTGAGCTAAAGGTTGCGACCCTCTGCTCCGGCACCGAGGCCCCGATTTATGCACTGCGAGGAATCCAGAGAGCCGGCCGTGCTCTTGGAGTAGGTGAAATCATCAAGTTCAAACATGTCATGAGCTGCGAGATCGAAGCCTGGAAGCAGGCGTACATTCGTCGTAACCTTAGCGTGCCCCTTATCTTTCGAGACGTCCGCGAACTTGGAATTCTCAAGGCGGATAAGGCGTAAGTCCTCTACATGTCTTCGATTCAGACGAGTTACTGATGAGCGACAAGGATGGTGGCAGACGGGCATTATGAGGAAATCCCGACCGATATCGATCTTCTGGTTTTTGGGTCTTCATGCGTTGACTACTCCAATCTCAACACCACTAAGAACTCGGAGAAGAAGATGGCCGGCCCCGTCAAGAGGGACAACTCTGTGTCGCAGAATGCAAAGACATCTATCGCTGCTGACACAGGAACCACTGGTCCGAGCGCCGAAGAGGCTCTCGAGCCCAACACGGAGCATGAGGATCCGACTGATCCTTTCCCAGCATTTTTTGATGAATTTCCAAAGAAACTCGGGACAGGCAGAGCTTACAGTTACACGCACGTGCCACTAGGCCAAGCTGACTCCAAATTCATGGAATGTTTAAGTCTAGCTCTCGAGATGAACGACGAGAGGCTCGGCGGTGAATCGGCAACAACTTTCTTCGGGTCGCTCTGCTACGCCTTCAAGGTGCGCCCAGCGTGTATCTATATGGAAAATGTCGAGGGAGCACCATATGACGTCTACCAAAAATTTTGGCTGCCCAAGGCTGGTTTCGTCGCCAAATACGTCAAAGTCGACAGTAAGGAATTCCTTATGCCTCAGACGCGCATGCGAGGATACGTCTTCGCCGTTGACTACCACCGTTTCCAAGAAGCCTCGGAGATGCTTGTCGATGGCTGGATGTCAGCGATGCGTCGTTCAAAGCACAAAGGCAACATGGTCCCTCTAGACGCCCTGCTATTGGACTCGCATGACGAGCGTATCAAGCGCGCCAAAGCACAGATGGAGGACAAGCCGGTGAGAGCTCGGCAAGATATAAAGTGGGAGAGTGCGCGTACAAGACATGAGACTGTTCGGCGCACCGAGGGTCTTTCCAACGACAAGCAATTCAGCATGCTGGAAGATGTGCGCGGTCTACTGATCAACGTTCAGCCGAACTGCCGTTCATGGATATCATGGCTGAAGAATCAGCCTGTCCGAGTACTAGATCACCTTGAAATATCATACGCCAGGGGTCTCAAGGTGGGGTGTGATATCCGTTACAAGGCCACTGTGCTTGACCTCAGCCAGAACATCGACCGCACACCCCCCATCAACGAAGAGAGCCTTGGAACAGTCGGCTGCATTACTCCGGACGGTATCCCATTCCTCAGCGGCCAGCAGCGTCCTATTACGGGAATCGAGGCCCTAGCGCTTCAGGGACTGCCGATTGATGAGCTGATCCTGTCTACAGAGTCACAGGCTGATCTGCAGGACCTCGCGGGCAACGCGATGACAGTCCCGTGTATAGCGACAGCGTTGCTTCTGGGGGTCGCGTCTATCGTTGTATCCAAACACCCGAGGGCTTTCACGTTGGAGCCGGGATCAGCTCGGCCGGAGACTTCTCACGTTCATATAATGCCGAAGGTCAACTATTCGAAGGCCGCACACCCCGCCAATCTTGACGGCGTTGTGGAGCAGTTTGACATGGTCAGCATCCCCTGGGGCAGCGACTCTTGGAAAGGAGACATCGGCAGGATACTGAACCTGCATCGATTGGGCCGGCGATACTGCTTTTGTCACACCAAAGGCGTTTTGAATGTTAGACGTTGCGGCGCCTGTGAAGACACTGCTTGCGAAGCGTGCTGGGGCAATCCCTCTCATGTCCAGGGACCGACCGAGTTACTAACCATCGAGCCCATCAGCCCGGAGAAGGTGAAAAGTGACTTGATGAAAGACTTCCCTGGACGCATTTGCATTGCGGTGACGGATGTCCCCTCGCTCGACTCATTTGGTTTCCTCCACTATAAGGGACATGTAGACGGTGGTCTCAACAATACCACCACGCTATGGAACCAGATCGTGCGCATCCTGAGATACCAGGTCTGCTATCTCCAAGACGTCAAGATTACCGAGGCAATAACTGTTCGATACAAGTCCAAGAGGACGGTTGTGCAAGCAGTCATTGATCGCGGCACTCTCACATGGTACATCTTTATTAGCAGAGAATACGCAGGCCTGGAGACGTTGGGACCAGATTTTGACATTTCCCAGCCGATCGCGCGCTACCAGTGGGCGACCAAGTCATGGGAGCTGTGGGTGCCACGGCCCATGAATGTCGGGCTCTCTATCGAGGACCAGAACGATGCTCAAGCTGTCAAGGTCTCCTGTGATGAAGGCAGCAGTCTCCCGCCGGAACTTCCGGGACAGATCCTCAACGAGATCCAGGATCGACTCGCAGCCGTACAGGGTATCTACTCAAGCCGTGAGAATTGCGTCGGCGCTGAGAAGTCGTTGTATGTGAGGCTGGAGACACGAGACAATCCAACGAGGCTCTATCTATTCAAGGATGTCCGTCAAATCGGACCGTTTAACAAGGACGGAATTGTCATCGCTAAGACGTGCCGCCAGCTCGACAACTACGAATATCGCGAAGTCGAAGTACATTTCCCCCCCGGATCTCAACCACACAACCGCAGATTCGAAGAGACTCGAGGATACATCAAGGGATATTGGGCTGCCATAGCTTCGTCTTCGATCTACTGGGGCCCCGTACGTCCGGGTGGCGACGCTCGGTACGATCACGTATGGTTTGCATCAAAGAGTCAGTTTGGCCAGTCTGCTGCTCAAACGCAGTGTGACATGTCGCATGCTCCAGTACTGATGAGCGGTGCGGTCCCATTGCTCGATTTTCCCGTGGATCCAGCCATTATGGCTGGATGGACGGCCGGACAATCTGATGCGGCATCATGGTTCCGGATCCCACCCTGGCAGTTGCCGACTTTCGTGAAGCGATTTGCCTTCGTCTTCTCCAAAGTCTTTGCTGACACCTCTGGCGACAAGCGCATCTCCCACTTGGAAGGGCAGAAATCGATACGCTATTCAGGAGAGAGCTGCCCAAGGTGCATCACCGCACCTCCCGCCTCTCGATGGCTTGAAATAGAGGACAAGAGAGGCTCGAGGAGGTATGAGCTGTTTGAGGACCCGAATGACACGAAACGGTTCGAGGAATTTCTGAAGAATCTCCCCGAACCTCTCACTGCGGAAGTTCGCATGGTCCGGCTCAATAAGAGTGCTCCCTCGCCAGAATCTAGCATCGTCGTGATCCCCGGTCAAGACACTGGGGGAGCTTTCCCTCGAACCTTTTCTGTTGACGGTCAGCACGATTCACTTCTCCTTTTCCAGCTGAGAGTAAATGTGCACTCTCTTGCCCACAGAGCTCAGATGGCACTGGCGTATCCAGCTAAGCTTCGACGCCGCGAGACGCTTAGCACAATGAGGCTGTTCTATCAGGTCGAATCTGACTATCAACCCAAGCACTCCTACACATTCAGAGACTTTCATGAATCTCTGAAGCCTACCGATCGCGCCGCGAGCGAGCCGAGTGAGCGTGAATTCGTTCAAGATGGGCTGTGTCTCGGAGAAAGTCTCGTCCATGTCTCACAGTGGAAGAGTTTCTGGAATGTGAAATTCCCATCGATGGACATTATGAATTGCCAACTATATAACGACCAGATGTCAGCCGTTCTATGGATGTTAGGTAGGGAGGCAGCACCTCGGCCCTTCAAGGAGCAAGAGATTGAAGAGTGCACCATTCCAGGGCTTGGTCTCCGCTTGATAGGCAAAGCGACATATGAGAATAGAGGCTTCGGTTCCTGTGGCTCTAGCCGTGGTGGAATTCTGGCTCACGACGTCGGCTACGGGAAGACCGTCGTCACCCTCGGTCTTTTGGACGCAAAGCGAAAGTCTAACGACCACGAGGCAAAGTTCCCACCACAGCCACTCGATGGTTCTGAGAACCTCTCTCATCGGCACATTGCTCTTTCCGGTACGCTGATCGTAGTGCCGGCTACAATCATCGACCAGTGGCGCAGCGAGATCACGAACAAGCTTGGCACAGGATGGAACGTCCTCATCTTCCGAGATTTCAAGGATTTTGACAAAGCAACACGCTCGGCTCTGCAGCAGGCCGAAATCCTGCTCTGTAGCCTTCAACTATTCACGAATGACAGGGAGGATGGTAGAGGCAAAGGCTACAGCTCTCGCCTCAGGAACGCCGGATATATCAAGCGGCTAGCCGACCTATCGGGGCTCAAATTCCCTCCTAAACTTACAGGCAGAGCTTATTACGACTGGTACCGGATGGCTTGTGACCGGCTTGAAGATGTTGCCGATGAGTATGATACTCTGAACCGCCGAGGTGCCCCGTCTCACCTCATCGCCGAGCGAATGGCCGGCTTCATCGCCTCCAAGAAGCAAGAATACCACTCGCAACAGCAGAACCTACACCAGCAGAGAATTGCTCCCAGCTGGAGAGGCTCAAAGCTGCATGTGGACGGTCACACCGACGCAACCTCCAGCTGTGCTTCCGACAAGGATATCGACAAAGTCATTTACGCTCTCCCAAGC
This sequence comes from Pleurostoma richardsiae, assembly GCA_030052745.1. Lineage (NCBI taxonomy): Eukaryota > Fungi > Ascomycota > Sordariomycetes > Calosphaeriales > Pleurostomataceae > Pleurostoma > Pleurostoma richardsiae. Next base: position 113,099 of record JANBVO010000025.1, read on the forward strand.
AATCACGTCCTGGAGATGTACTCATTTGGGAGGATAATTCTCGACGAGTGCTCATATGAGAACGACCAGGTTAACGAGTTCCTAGCGAACGCAGTGGCCCCCTTCAAGTAGTGCTTGTCAGGGACCCCAGACCTACACAACCTCGGCGCTATCTGCAACATGGCGAATCTCCTCGGCTATCACATTGCCAAGAGGGTTCCAAATGTCATGCCTGGCTTGCCGAAGGTTACGCATTGCAACCCAGAAGAGCAGTTGGCTTCTAGCGAAATGTACCGGTCATTCCGAGCCATCAAATCGGTCGACTACAGCATCTCCCGCCACAAGAAGGGGGAGGAGTTTGTCGCGGACTTCATCCGTTGCAATACAATTCGACGGGACACGTTCGAGTTTTCCGAGAATGTTGTTCCGGTTTCGCTGTCCTTGCCGGAGACTATTCTCTATCTTGAGCTTGAGTATTCGCTCCATGCCTGTGGGGACACGGTCGACGGCCTTCCGGATGAGATGATGCGAGCCTTGAATGTGGCCGCGGACAACACCCTCCTTGGCGTCGCTGAGGCGAGAAGGCAGCTTTTCCTGCGAGCGTCGTGCGATGCCAAGAGTTTTGTTCATCAGCGTTCTCTATCATCAAACAAGCTTGAAGACGTTCTCGCGGCCGCTGTAGACCTCTGCAAGAAGAATGTAGATATGCGCGGGAAAGCCATAAAGGAAGTGTTTGACCAGCTAATCTGGTTGCATGACCGGGTCAAGCAGAGAATGTCGGCTGATTCCCTGAAGGCCAAAGACAAGAAGTGGCGGGACGCGGACCAGTCGGTCGTGTCTTGCCTTCGAGCTATCGAGAAATGCAAGGCCGTATCGCCGGACCCGAAACAGACGATCAAATTCGGTGGGAGGGCATTCAAGCTCCTCGACGTGTTTCTGCACGGTGCCAAAGATGTCACCTGCCGTTTTGATCAAAACGACTGGAGTCCACACTATCCGTCACCGGGACCAGGAGTGTTCACACCGATCGATTGGTATAAGATAGACGAAGCAACTTTGAAGGTCATAGACAAAGATGAGCTCCATGAACTGGCCCAAGACAAAGTTTGTTCGATGGCTAGAAAGCCGAAAGTCCCGGCAGCCGACGTAGGGCATGCTTCGTTCTGGGAAATTGATGAAAATTCGGTCACGGAGAGCCTACGTCTGCTTGGTGAGATTTCCAGGGGTGGGAGCAGGGAGGAAGAGATTACGGCCGGTCTGATTGAGTACATCGCCAGACCAGAGAGTGTCAAGCAAGAAACGCCGGACCTGGAGGACCCATATAAGGGGAAGACAAAGGAAGAGCTGAACATTCTGTGCCGACGAAATGGATTGGAGCCCAAGTCAACAATGACTAAGGCACAGCATGTTTCGATGCTCAGAAGCCATGACAGTGGCAAACTGCCTTCTTCTGCATACCGTAAGGATCGTGTCACAGGCTCTAGGTTTGGGATATATCCTCTCAAAGGCAAGGACAGGGTGGTAAACGGCACCCGGGTGGAGGAATCCCTCAGCGAGCTGATTCAAACGTACGAGACGTTTAGAGAATTGTGTGAGCTATTCGCTACGGATGCCCGGGGATACTTCTACATTCAGTCCATCATGCGCCTTAACGGCTTCTCAGACGACGGTACAAAGAACTGGGGGAACATCATATGCGATACCTGCTTGGCAATAAGCGCCAGACAGGACATCGCGAAGAAGGACCAAGCTTACCTTCTTCCCGCTTGCGGCCACATCATCTGCCGCCGCTGCAAGGAAGGCATTGGTAGGAACGGTACCCGCCAGTGTCCTGTGGCGGACTGCAAGACCAACTGCAGGAAGGCTATCCCAACCGACGCAAACCGGTATCAATTCCCCGAAGACAATCAGGACGTTGACTTTGAGGAGAGCAGTAAGATCAAGGCTGTAGTACAGTACATCAAGGAAGCGCCAGAAAAGGAGCAGTCGATCGTGTTCGTCCAGTATGAGGAAGTCCGAGGCCAGGTCGCCTCTGCCCTCACGAGGGCTGGCATCTCTTACCTCGGCGGCCGCGGCGAGCTCACATCAGAAGACATGGAGGAATTCAAGAAGGGCGTTCACCAGCGCTCGGATGGAGCTGTGTCCGGCGCCAGAGTTCTCATTCTCAGGGTCACTAGCATCGAGGCGGCAGGCGTCGACTTGATCAACGCCCAGAACATCATGTTTGTCGGTGCCTTGAATGAGCTGGACCAGAGGAAGTTCGGCATGTTCATGAGGCAGGCCAAGGGGCGCTGCCTTCGCCGTAGCCAGAAGAAGAGGGTGTACATCTGGCATTTCTGCAGCAAGCTGACGATTGAGGAGCGCATCTTCAAGGAGCAGCTCAAGATGCCGGTCGACCTGGATGGCCCGGTACCGACGCGCGCCATGGTGGACAAGAACCGCCTTGGCATTCCTGCACCAGATTATGCTCCTTCTTCAGATGGCGCAGCGGACGCCGACATCTCGATGAGCGATGTGCAAATTGGTGTGAGTGCAGATGCTGATATCTCAATGGGCGATGCCCCGGTTGACACAACTGGAAAGGCCGACACCTCGATGGGCGATACATCAACTTCCGTAATTGAAGCCGCCGACATCTCGATGAGCGATGCGCTACCTGAGGCGGCCAGTACAATGGCTGGCCCGGTGGTGTAGGACGGAGCTGGTTGAGAGATGACTGCCAAGTAGCCTACCTTGCTACTGTCTGTCATGGCGAGCGGAGCTGTACTAGAGATCTACGGTCAGATTTTCCAACGCTCGAGGCGATTCTTCCAATTATCGCTGGGCGATTGGTCACAACAGTCAAGACTCTCATACTGCTCATGTTGGGGTCTTTGCGATGGCGTGGCAGTGTGTGTCTTAGTGGCGGGTGACTTCGATGTAACTGAAATCAAGCCGATGCTAAAAGTTCGGCGAGAGACAGGAACATCTTCCCCGCAAATGAGACCTCAAGAATGGGCGAGGAACGAGGAACGGAAAGGGACAGCTCTGGGCAATATCCTCAGGTTCATGGTACACCGCTGCTGCGTGAAGAACGTCTGGCTCAATGGTGAGCAGACTTGTCTGCATATTGTGTGGGAATATCTTGTACGCCCTCTATGGCCGGTCTGACAATCTGAACTCGACCGAGAGACGCAGAACTGGTAGGGAGGAATGACTATTCGGATCATGGCGGTCGAGGAGACCGCAAGGAACATTCGTGAAATTGTGTGGAATGTATGTAGCAGGTCGGAGAGAGAAAAGCACAAGAAAAGGGCATACAATTCAGAGTATTTCTAATATATCCTGCTCACGAGTGGCCATCGTACATATCCGTGACAAGATAAGCGCTGATCACGAGACACTGGGGATTCCAGATGTCACTCTATCGCTTCGAATAGCTAGAATGGATGCTGACTGCTTCAAGGCCGCTCAACACAGAACCAGTTGGCACCGAACCAAATATAATACCGACCGGCCAATGCCGTGGTCCAGTGTTTCCTTCACCCCTCCCATTATATAAACCCATTCTGCAAGCCATACAAACCGTTCACAGCTTCGACTCTTTCGGCCGCTGCGGGACCTGCACCGAGACCCCGCCTCCGCCACCGCCGCTTGAAGGTGAGGGCGAAGGTGCGGACGAGAACACGACCTCCTGGCAGTCCTCAACGCCGATGCCGTTCGCGAACTGAACCACCACAAAGTCTAACGTTGAGCCCTCCGGGCCGAGCGCCACCATTGGCGCGTGCCACGTGCCCGCGCCGTACGTCACCGCCTGGCCCGACGTGGCGACGAACGCGCGCAGGCCACGCAGGTCGGGCAGGCCCCGCCCGGGGAGCGTCTGCTGCTGGTCGGATGGATGAGACGATGTCAATGAAGACGGCGAAGGAGACCGCGCGGATGCAGATGCATCAGGCGACGACGGCACGGGAAGGGTTGCGTCCACGTCGCTTGGCGGCAGGCTGGGCGCCACGACGACGAGGTACCTCATTTGGGCGTCTTCGGGGTGTGCCGCGAGCGGGATGAAGGTCTGGGTAGTGAAGGGGTGGCGTTCTAGGATCGCGACGCCGAAGAAGCTGCCAGGCCGCTTGTCCTCACTGCTGGAGGCGGAGCAGGCACCGACTGGTCGGGGCTGTAGCGGGCGGGAGGCACAGACGAACATGTTCATGACGGCGGCACCGGGGGCGCCGCTGGGCGCCTGGCCATACAGGTCAAGCATGCGCGTGACATGCTGATACTTGATGGCGGAGCCCTGGTTGGCGGAAACGGCGTCGAAGGGGAGCGGCTGCGCGGCCGCGGCGCCTGGGGCAACGGAGGGGTGGCGCGAGGGATGGAGATCGGGCCGAGGATTCTCGACGACAGCGCCAAACGGCGCGAAGGCCTCTCCTGTGAGAGGCCCCGCAGTGACCACGATGTTTAGGCCGTTGAGGGGCACGGTCAGGGGCATCTTCGCTCAGAGGTTGTGGTTGAACTGTCGTCTCCAATTGCTCACACGTGACCGATCTGTGAGGGGGGACAGTATTCGGGGAGACCCCATTCCCCATTCCTTCGAGTTAGCCATAGTTAGTGCACAAACGGCCTCAGCAGGACATCGTTGGAAGCCACAGTACTCCCCTAACAGCTTTTATCTTGCCGACTTCGTCAACGAGATTGATTCGCCAACTTTCACGGGCCCTGCAGCGTCGTTGCCTACCTAGCCATGTAAAGACTCCCTCTACAGCCTCGAGATTGTTGGTCAAGCCACCGTGAACATTCGGTAGGCTCGATTAACCGGCTCGCGCCCATTCTGCGTTGAGTGGATGCTATAAATATCACAGGAACGCGTTCCGCTGTATCAATTAATATATTCTCGGGATTTTGGCCTCTTGTGCAGATTCCACGCCAGCGATCGCTTACCGGGGAGCACGCATGGCGGGGTGCTGTGCTGTTCTTGATTAACGGTGATTCTAGGTTCTATGCCTCGTCTACCGCGAAGGCGATGGATGCTACACGCCCTGCCACAAGGTCATTCCCATCTCCTGGACAATTTGTCGGTGACTTGCTAAAATCCGGACGGAATCCTGCATAGATATTTGGCGCAGCTTAGTTGGTCCTGTACGAGGGACAGAACCAGCGCCTTGTAGCAACAAGGAAGCACATGTAGCATGACAAGAGGTGGTTACTAGCTCAAGCTGCGGTTGTCAACTACTAATACGTATATTGTTGAAAGTAGCCACAATAGGAAACAACAAGGAGCGCACACTGGCGTATGTCTGCTGTTCTGTACGCCTCCATGGCTCTTACATGATACGGAGATGATGTAGAGCATATTATAGGAGCCATCCGACTTCGCAATAGGCAGCCACCAGAGAAAATCGGCTGACATCGCCGCGTCTGTGATGCCAATAGGTGAGAAGAAATGAACGGGAGGCGGAAGGAGGAGTGATGGAGTCAAGGAAGGCCATGGTGGGTTCACGTTTGCCAACCAACTCATTAGCCGAGGATCCTCGGGTGTGCTCAGAAGCCGAACCAGCCGCCGTTCCTCCAACAGGCCGTGGCGCTGGCCGAGTTTGTGAGGGTCGTGAATTGGGTTTGCCTACGCGTGTCAAAGAACGCAGTCAGCTGCTGGCAAGGCCTTTACTTTGAAACACCAAGCCCGGAGAGGGGAAAGTCAGAACTGAACGTACCCGACCCAGACAATACCAGTTATATGCGTCGTGCTGTATGCAATATTGGTCTGAGTCACCTGTGTCGGATTGCCCCTGACGATGGTAACCGTTGCGCCAGGCGCATTGCCGTCTGAACAGACTGTTGAGGCTGCCGGTGTGCTATCATTCATTCGTCAGCCTTCACCAAGTACTTAATTGTGGTCTATGACAGGCAGCATATGAAGAGGAAGTTTCGTGAGGCATCCATTGCTCGAGGAGGCAGGGAGCTTACACCGTCGCAGTGACCGTCCTAAAAACTAGGCATTTGTCTCAGCATGTGGCGCCGCATCTCATGCGAGTGCAGAACTTACTGGCTTCCGTCGACGTGGTGGCAGGGATTGTAGTCACAATCGTGCTAGTGACCGTGAAGGTAGTCTCGGTGACGGTGATTGTCACTGCCGCGATCTTCTGCGCTGTGGCTTCTTCTCGCTGCTCCAAGTCTCGTTTTGCTGTGTTGTCTCTCATGTCAGCACACGAGCCGCGGCCATGGCTTGCCTTTAACCCCCTCAGGCGGTCTACAGCTGCTCCCGATGCAGAAAGTAGGATTGGGGGAGGACACACTTGATGGATAGTGGCACGATGCTGTGGATGTGACAGTAGTCTGCCAATAGCTTGTCTTCTGCGCGTCGGTCTGGGTGCGGATAACTGTTGAAGTGAGTGTCACGGTCTGCCCAGGCTGGAAGTTGGTCACCGTCCTCGTGGCGCCATTGCAAGCCGCTGTGACGGTCGATGGCACGAGGATAAGTGTTTGGGTTTGTAGAACGGTCGTCACGACAGCTGCAAAGACCTCATTAGTACCACGCCGGTCGGTATCGAGCTATCTTCTCTTTCAAGGGTGTTATACTCTGTGCTCTGGGCGTGCTCGTGACGCCGAGAATGATTGTCGGAGTAGCCTGAATGCGCGGTTATTTAGCGATGTAACGCTAACACGGTTGTTGAAGCGGGATCTTGCATACGATCACTGTAGTCGTCTGGGGAATCCCGACGGTCAGGGTGATGCTACGCTGCACGGCAATCTGCTGGCCGGAAACGATTATCTTCCAAGTTCCTGAAGACATCTGCGAATACGGAATGCCACTGCTTCCTGTCAGCTCCAAGAAGGAGGCGGCATTGACGACAAAAGCTTCACCATGTCGAAGTGACTTGGGCTCCGGAAGGGCTGGTACTGATGGCTGAGCATGCATATTGATCGCCATTCGGTGCGACGAACACAGGGTTGATGGATTCAGCACTACAGCCTATCCCAGGCTTAGTAGCTATTCGTGTACAAATAATTGCTGTGGGACCTACCTTGGAAGACGGTAATAAAGCTGAAGTACTGATTCGAGGATCCGTCGATGTAGTACGAGCCGCCGTTGGAGTAGTCAACACCATAGCTGGTGCAGTCCGCCGTCACGCCGGAAGCGAGTACTATCACTCCGAGCAGTGCCCAGATGGGTCTGAACAAAGCGGCCATGATGACTCTGCGTTTAAAAAGGCCTGATATGCGAGCGCTCTCGGTTCCGCTATCAGACACTGAAGTAGAGGTCGTCTGAGGTCGTTATGTAGGAAATCATGACGGCGCCAAGACACCGGGAATCGTCAACAGTATTTCGATGGAGTCCATATTGCTCCAGCGCTCCTTTTTACCAATAATAGCATAAATACCACCCCAGGGATGTCCGATGAAGTCCGAAAGATTATTATTTTGCCCGAGAGCACCGAAGACCGGGTGAAGATTGTGAGGTCTCGGTAGACCACTGAAGGCCCATATTAGCAGGCGATGTCCCATAGTGAATGCAATTAGCCTGTGGCGGCGGTACCCAAGAACCAAGATGCTTGGTAGCATAGACGACTCGTCCTTTGGGACGACGCATAAAAGCTGGGATGGGCTGGGTAGAGAAGACTGACACCATGTAGGTACTGTACACGGTGACCATGGATGGCTCGAGCTCTTACCGGATAACAGACGACCGGGCTGGAAGAGTGGACAGATGGGTAACTTCTTCCAAGTGGGAGGCACACAGACTTGCGGTTTGTCCACGTGGTGCCTGCAGGTACAGAATTCCCTTATCCCGGTTACTTTTGTGTTGAAGAGCGATGTTGGCAAGTTAGCCCAATCTCGCATAAGATTCCACTATTTTGCTTGGGCTGAATGTCCATGATGGTAGGCCCGTATTGGCCCGTGTTGAGATTGTGAATATTAGTTCTGCCTATATATTCCAAGCTACATGATAGTGGCTGGCACCTTGGAAGCGGCCATCATCGTCCAAGTAAGGTCGCTGGCATAGGCGAGCGAGCACCCGACATAATTGTTTTCGCCGGTTTGGCTTCACAGCTAGACCGAAGTAGGTGTAACTGTAAGCTCATCCCACGGCGCTGACGAGAGTGGCCAAGGACAGCTTGCTTTCAGTGCGTGGCTGACGAGGACAGACACAACTCTGCCCTCGCCGGCGAAAGAATCGGCGAAAGAGGAGCATGTCGACTTTAAAAATATGGTCAACGCAGCTCGATAAGAAGGTCTGAGCTGTTAATTGTGACGCCTCCTGCATAGAATCTGCTTAGATTAGGTCCCTGGCGCTGTACAGGCATCATAATCCCAGGGCCCAGATGTACGCCTTGGCGAGACCCTTGGCCACTTGCTGCCAAGGCAAGACAGGAAGACATAGCAGATATGGCTGTGTTCAGGATGCCGACAAGAAGGCGGCTGAAAGAACCCCTGCCACTCGCACCGGGGCCAATTCAGCAGAGCATTCGCTCGGTCGACACTTTGTCTGTGTCTGGCGTGGGGTCATCCAAGACGCCAACCGGGACTGAATTGGTCTGCAGACCAGAGGACGAAGTTCTAAATAGATTCCTAAGCCTCCAGTTCTCATAAAAAGCACGATTGTGAGGGCTGGCCCGGGAAGTATACGGCAAAAATAGACTGCCCACGCAGAGGAAGCTGAAGCAAGAAGTAGGTTGAGATTGAAGGCCACTGTCAGCCTGAGCTCGATGAACCCCCTTGACGTATCGCCATCGTCTCAAAACACGGGGAGAGGGGAGCCTGGTAGGTAGCCGCGTCTCGGGTAGTAAGTTCTGGTTTAACATCTGGGTCGTGCCTAACTTTCGGTGGGGAGGGGCTTCAATTTGTCAGATAATGAGGTGCCTAGGTGGGATACCCACCCACGTACATAGGCGAGGACACGCCTGCCGTGCGCTGGTTTTTGTCTCTGTAGCCGAGGCCGGTGAGACCGAGTTGGCTGGCCATCAGGTCGTCCAGGAGGTCGTCCTTGGGTACGCAAGGAACCGGTCCGAGACTGAAGTTGAACCATACCTGGACATCGGCGCGGGGGCGGGGGGAGGGGGCCCCACAGCTCTCTCGGCCGGTGATGTGATGCTCGGTGGAAACACGGAGCGGAGACCTGTGAGGTAGATGAGGGGTATCCCGTAATACCTCTCTGTCCATAAAAATGCCCTTACCTTGACTGACAAGCTGAACGCTCCTCTCCTCCCTCTCCGACGATCCGCCATCATCCAGCTCGATAGACAAATCGGAGAGATCGGAACGATAGTAAATACTACATCCTGGTTTGGCAACTCTCCCGCTGCGAGGCGCAAACTTAATTCGGAGAACTAGCAGATTCGCCAGACGCGTCATGGCTCCAACTTCCGTCGCCATCATCGGCGCGGGCATCTTTGTCAAGGAGCAGCATCTGGTAGGTGACAATATAGCCGTGTATACCCTGTAGACATCATGAACACATCGACATCTTGGCCTCAAACTCTAACACTGTCGCCACCCCAGCCTGCGGTCCTAGTGACGCCGCTGCTCACCCTCAAGGCCATCTATTCCCGCTCCATCAAGTCTGCGAAGGGCACAGCCGAGCTCGTTCCTAGCTCAAATGGCCCAGTGGACCTGTATTCGGCCGACTCCGGTGCCGGCAAGGAGCTCACGGACCTCTTGGCCCGGGACGACATCCCGGCGGTGATCATCGCGCTGCCGATCCGCGACCAGCCAGAGTTCATCGAGCTCGCGCTGCGGGCTGGAAAGCACGTTCTTGCCGAGAAGCCCGCGGGGCCGACCCTTTCGAGCGGCCAGAAGCTGCTTGAGACGTATCACAGCATCGCCAAGGAGAAGAATGTGACCTGGGCCGTGGCAGAGAACTTCCGCTTCGTGCCCAAGTTTGTGTGGGCGGCTGCTGAGGTCAAGAAGCTGGGCCGCGTCATCGGCTTCAACTTTAGGATTTTCAGCTTCGTCAAGGAAGGCAAGTCACCCGGCTGCCCCTTGGATGTGGTGGTCCTAGCGCGGAGGAGACGACGCAGACACTGACAAACATGTAGGCGGCAAGTACTTCGAGACCGAGTGGAGGAAGAACCCGACTCACAACTACGGATTCATCTTGGACGGCGGAGTGCACTCGACCGCTGTCGTCAGGATGCTCCTCGGCGACGATGCTGCTCAGAGCGCCATCGGATATTCATGCCTTGCTCAAAAGCACCTGCCGCCAGTGGATACGCTTAGTGCGGTCATCAGGACCAAGGCTGGCGCCGTTGGATCTTTCAACATCTCGTTCGGCACCACTCTGAAGGCCAGCGAGTACTCGGTCGCCTGCGAGAACGGGAGTGTGACCATTGACGGAGACAAGGGCTACGTCCTCAAAGACGGCCAGAAGGTAGAGGAGCGTAACTTCCCCTGGCAGAGCGGTGTCAAGGAAGAGGTCCAGGCGTGGGCTACAGCATTGCAAGAGGGCAAGCCCAATCACCTGCAGACTCCAGAGGAGGGATTGGCTGACCTGGAACTCCTCGAGGCCATGCTCAAGAGCGCCGACGAAGATGGTGTGTCGAAGGTTTTGAAGCTCCAATCGTAGCGTAAAGAAGAAGGCTTGACGTGCAAGGAGAAGAAACTGGCCTGTTTACTTTAAAGCTTGCTTTCCTGCTTCTCGTGCAAGATACGCTCAAGACCTTTCCTCATCGTGTCGTCCATGCCCTTCACGCTCGGCCTCCCCGTGTCACGGTCGACGAAGACGTGGACGAACTCGCCTACACTGCGCACCGCTTCCTCGCCTTTCTCAAACAGGGCAAGCTCATACGTGACGCTGGACTTGCCCAGCTTGTTGACCCGCAGAGCCAGCTCGGCCACGGCAGGAAAGGAGATAGAAGCAAAGTAGTCGTTGTGAGAGTGAACAACCAGACCGTATTGGGTCGACTCGGCCGGCCTCAACCCGCAGTTTTCGATGAGATACGTATTGATGGTTGCGTCGTAGAGGCTGTTATAGGTGACATTGTTCATGTGGGCGTACTGATCGTTGTCCGCCCAACGGGTCCGGTACTCTAGAAGGTACGGATAGTCGCTGCGTTTCCTCCCCTTGAGCTGATCCTGGTAGCTAGACATGTCCAGAGACGACGGCGCTACGTTAGAGTCGCTTGCGGAGTTTCGATGTCGAACGTATTCGCAGGTACAACGTCACAACGTCGCTGTTCTTTGCAAGTGAAGCTGAAATGGTTGCCTCGGTACTTGTGCCTTGCCTTATCTTGGCCAAGGATCGTTATCGGGCACCGTGGAGGGCGCGCTAGATTTCTGCCGTCGCTGACCGCCTAAAATTGTCCTTTGGACCAGCCTTGCACACGCCTCGTTCTTCCTGCAGAGACAGTTCGAACTCTTAATACGGGACGAGACAGGAACAGGAGATCCATAGGCTGGGATTTCCATTACTTATGTGCAGCAACTTGCTCTATGCTGCTGGCCCTACAGCGACAATTCTACTCTGTGCTGCGTAGGCAACGTGGACAGATGGCGACCAACGCAGCCATGGCACTCGTCGCCGTGGAGAGTCCTCTGACCGCAACCCCGCTCCCGTCTTCGAAAGAAACTGACGCGATCAAGAGGAAAGACGGCATAGATATCCTGCCAGACGTTTTGACGACGCCGATAAGTGGACCAAGGGCATACTACTTCGAGGACGGTTTGCGCAAAGTTGTTCCGTACCATTACACATATAACACGAGCTGCAAGGGGCGATGGCGGGACAGGGAGCTGATAGAAGTCTTCAAAGAAGAGTTCAGAGACAGGCCATTCGAGTACTATCACAAGGCTATGGAGGACGGAACTGTCTCAGTCAATGGCAAGACGGTTGGGCCGCACTATGTGTTGAGGAACGGCGACACTATCTCACATACCCTTCACCGACACGAACCGCCCGTTACAACAGACCCAATAGGTATAATACACGAGGATGACGAGATGATCGTTATCAACAAGCCATCGGGCGTTCCTGTGCACCCCGCGGGCAGGTATCACTACAACTCTGTCATCGAAATTATGAAGGAGGATCGGCCTCCCGGATGGTTTGCATATCCGTGTAACCGCCTCGACAGGCTCACGAGTGGCATTATGTTCATTGCCAAGAACGCGAAGGCGGCCGAGCGTCTAAGAGTCCAGATCATGGGGCGGACAGTACGGAAGGAGTACATTGCCCGTGTCAGCGGGAAGTTTCCGGATGGCGAGGTCGTTTGCAACCAGCCAATCCTGGCCATATCGCCAAAGCTGGGGTTAAACCGCGTCAGGGCCAATGGAAAACCCGCCCGGACGGTCTTCAAGAGACTGGCTTATTATCCTCCGCCAGAAGGCGAGCAAGAAGCAGTCGCCTCAGCAGGAGCGGCAGACGGACAGCCATGGAAGAGCAAGAAGGGCTACTCCATAGTTCGATGCCTTCCAGTGACTGGGAGAACGCATCAGCTGCGGGTTCATTTGCAGTTTCTGGGGTTCCCCATTCAGAACGATCCGATATATGCCAACCAGAAGGTCTGGGGCATCGATTTGGGGTGCAATGACTCTGACGCCTCGCTGAACAGCGATGAGGACATCATAAGCCGCTTGTCACGGATGGGTAAGGAAGATGTTGCGGACGCAGTCGCGTACTACGATGAGATGGTGGACGAGTACCACAAGAAGAAGGCCGAAAAGATGTCTGGAGAATTCTGTGAAGTATGCGAGACCCCGTTGTACACGGATCCCGGGCAGCACGAACTCTCGCTGTGGCTCCACAGCCTTCGATACGAGGACGCTGACGGCTCCTGGAGCTACGTCAGCCCTCTGCCAAAGTGGGCGCTGCCTCCTGAGGGGACTAGTGGGCCTACAGAGGTGGGCGGCATGGAGGATCTGGTCGATGCTGTCAAGGACGTCAACACGGAAATAGCATGAGGCGAGGAATGAATGCCCTGGTGGTGGTGTGGTGGTGTGGTGGCGATCGCCAGGCCGCACGCGGGCGTATCGCGGGGAGGAGCAGAGTGCGCCAGCGCCTGACGTGGGCGATGAGCCCTTGATCGTGGCCGTCTGCAACCTTAAAAGCATATCGCGCCCGCGATCGGCAGAGTAGCAGGAAGTGTCAAGAGGTGTCTTACACACCAATCCAATCGCAAATCTATCCTCCCCCCCTCCATGAGGATACATAGTTAAAGAGGCAGAACGAGCGGGCGCCTTGCCAAGACCGGGCAATAAAACTCAAAATGGCCGGCAGGCAATTGAGGAGAGTGGAGACCAGCCGACCTTTTGCCGCTTGCTCGCCCTCGTGGGCCGGACGCGGCACGGAGGAATCCATCCATGTGGTCATCAGGAGCATGCACGTCGGATTAGGAGGCGTTTTCGCTAACAAAGGGCGAGCCGTGCGAGACATCATACTCCCCAAAGCTCTGGCAAGCCACGGGGTTGTGTTGGATGGGTTGCCCGGCAGTACATCGGAACGCGGTTGAGCCGGCGCAGCGCACACACAGACGCGCACACACACACACATGCACACACGGGGCTCTCTCTCACACCCACAGCGCAGCGCGCTGTGTCCGGCCTTCTCCGGTGGGTGGTTCCACAGTCGCCTGCATTGCCGGATCGAACAAGATCGAAAAGCCCGCGTCTCGGAGGAGCATGGGCGTTCGTGCTCGGGCCAGTCGGAGCTCCTTGTTGGGTGCTGTGGATCGAAGAAAATCCCAGCAAAAGCCACGAGGCCTGCCGGGACTCGGGAGCCACAATGCGCCACGTTACCGCCAGTTTGGGTATCATGCCGGGGATCAAGTGCTTTTCTTTGTCCCCTGCTCTGCGCAGCAACGTCATTGTCAGGCCATCACGCCCTCCAGGGGGCGCGCGCTCGCTCACCTGTCAATCAGCCCTCAACCTCCAGGGCCAGTTGCCGGGCTCAATTGACACTTTGACAGCACCTGGGCCCCCCCCCTTCTCTTTGCAGAGTCCCTGGCGTCAGGAATGCAGGGTTATGCCGCGCGACCGTGCTCTACATCCCCGGAGTCGCCAAAAGCAGGTGCATCCCTCACCCGCTGCATCAGGCGGCGCGGGAGCTGAAAGGTAAGACACGCCCGCGGGTTGGCTGATGAGGTCGCCCCCGCAACATCTCAGAGCTTCGCTTAGCCAGCTTCGGCTGCTTTTCGCTGCATCGACTCTTCCCAGCAGCGCGGGCTGCACGGTAGTTGGTCCGCTGTCCAGAGATCCATCTTTCCTCTGCGTCTCTGGCCCAAGCCGCATTGTTCAGTCCGTTCGGATCTGTGCTTGCTCGCTGCGAAGGAGGACAACAAGACATATCCGCTCTCAAGGGATTGTACTCCGTGTCCCCGTCTTCCCGCGCCTGGCTGCTCCCCATTCCTCGCCGGGCCAAAGGCTGCCCCCTGCTGCTCTAGCGGCTGAGGCGTCGAGGAGCCCGCGCAACTCGAGGCGCCGGAAGACCCTGAGGCGAAACTAGGCTACTTCTACACCGTGGCCCGGGAGGACAAAGAAGGGCCCACCTAGTGTCCTGCTTGCCCATCATGCCCTAGACCTTCGGGGAACATAGCCAGACGCGTCAACACTAGCCCACCGCATTTGCGATTTGCTCCGACTAGAGCCCATCCTGTTTTCGCCGCTGCAGTAGACTTGACCGTGCGCTATCCAGCACTAGCCCCGGTCTCATCACCCCTACGCTCCCAGGCTCATCGTCGGTATGAAGTGTGTTTCCGGATGACCCCAACACCAAGACGGGGTAGCCTGAACTTTAATGCCTGGAGCGCTTCCGGCGTCCCTCACCATTGGGATTTGGAAGATCAGATCTTTCGCTCATCATCCACACGTCGGCGGGTCCCCGTAGGTTCGTCATCAGGTGGGATCCGCCGCGTTAATAACACCACTGGCATTGGCGGCATAGGCGCTTTGGGTGTGGCAGAGTGTCGCCAGCCATCCCGAGGAAAACCCGCCTTAACAGCTGGTTTCGTACCGGCGGGTGCTTCTTCTTCATTGCCTCCCCAGTGCCAGCGGCATCTGTAGGCGGTTCTGCATGCGTATTAGTCCCCCTTCATTCTCCGTGCCAGGGACAGTGCCTTTCTCTGTGCTAGACTGGGCCGGTACATAAACAGATCACCGACTTTACTTTCCGATAGCGAGCCCGATGCTAGACACCACTACCCCCCCTGTCACACAAGCCACCTGAATGCATTCGTCCCCTCTGGGCCACTTGAACCTCTAGAAAGACGGGGCCAAGTAATATAAACTCATTGATCCTGCTGGAGCCCCCTGGTGGAACTGGGAAAGGAATAGCTGAACCCACGGCTTCACCTACACTAGACAAGACACTACTACGCGTCTTTTCTGCATCCCTAACTTGCCCTGCTACCTACCTACCTCTCCAACATCAACGCCATGGCTCCCTCTGCGACATCCCAGACTCGCAGCCAAGCAGCCATCCCAGCACAGAGCAATAACACCAGAGAAATGGCGCAATCGCCCTCCGCGGAACCCGTCAAGTCGGGAAAGAGGAAAGGTAAGCTGCGGCGAAGCATGGAGCGCACTGCTCCAGTGCAATCACATGCGCATGCTGACGCGCGGACCTCTCTCAGGGACCCGGAGCGTCTCAACCCTGACTCCTGCTCAACTTGCTCGGAAGCGAGCAAACGACCGGGAAGCCCAGCGAGCCATCAGAGCGCGGACGAAGGAACACATTGAGAAGCTAGAACGCGAGATTGAGGACCTCAGGAGCCAGCAGAATCGTGACGAGGCCATCCAGGAGCTCATCCGCAGGAACAAGGAGCTGGAGAAGCAACTCCGGACCCTGCGCGAGAGCATGGGCATACCGCACACGCCTCAATACCCTCCAGCAGGTGAGTTCTACGCAACGTCTGAGCGTAACTTACGCACCTTCGCGATATTTCAAGCACCCGGTGCTGACGGTTTTGAAGAGAGCCTGTCGGTACCCAACTCGACCGTCTCGAGCAGAGCGTCCTCTTTCGGGCAGCACTCCGCACCCGCCGACTACAAACCTCAGCGGCAAGAGTTCGCCGGACAGTACCTCTCTACTCCTGAGCCCAGCGAGAACTGGTCAGCGTCTATCCCGGTCTCCGTGCCGCCTTCCACGGTCTCGAGTCCCTCGTCAACAGGGCCCGTCGAGGAGTACAACGGCTATATCCCCACCAGTGTGCCGCCCCCGCAGATGATGGAAGCAGTTGGCATGCCGCCGGCGCCGGTCCACTACCCACAGGAGGTTGAGTACGAAGAGGTTGACAGAGGTGAGCTTTACTAGCCCTACGAGGTTGATACGACTCATGAACCCTGCAATTACTGACTCTTCACTCCCCAGACCACGGTTTCCGCAGGACAAACCCAGTGCCGATGCCTCAGGCCTATTTGCAACAACAGTCCTGGAATCTCTACCCGGTCTACTACCCACAGTCGCCCGCGATGTAACTCACCTTCAATGGTAGATCCCGCGCTCCGGAGTCTCGCCGCCGTCTGTTCAGAGACGCCCTTACAGGCGCCGACCGGGACAATCTGCCCGGGAAAGAGAGACTGGACAGCAGTCACAGGAGTGGCGGCATCAACTCCGGGATGGCCCTGGGCCGGAGGTTCGACCCTATAGGAAGGTGTTTGGCAGACGCACATCCCAACACCTTCCATACCGCCTCTTCCACCGGAACTCACCAACCGACACTTCGCTCGCCACGTACCTCCGGTGTACCTCCGGCAGCCGGGATCCTTCAGGCATTGTCGTGACGTGGGTGCGTACATTTGTGCACGATACAGACGCACACGAGACACGCATACATACCACACAACGTTTCCTTCTCAGATAGGCTTCACCATTACGCAACCACCACTTAACAGCACCACCGGCAACTGCGTCATCTATCGCTTTCACTCTATGGGAGTTGTCATGCAACAATCCCCTGTCGCCGGCCATGCTCCTCCCTACTAGGGGAGTCGAGGGCCCTCTCACTTCGCTGAGAGACACGACGGCAAGGGAGCAGACAAGACAACTCACAACCCGCCTCACACGGTAGCACTCGTGTCCTTACATGAGTGCCACCTCTCTCGAGGCCCTCTCCGCAAGACCCTAGACCAAGCCATCCAGTCGCGCCGCAGGGGTGAACGAGGCATTGGCTGGCCAGCCGGCCGCATGCCAACGGCCAGCAAGAACGCCGTTTGCCGGCGGGCGGGACTTTGCCGGCGGGGACGGCAGAGGTGGGGAGAGCCAACGAATACAGACAAATTTCTCTGCATCGAGAGGAGGCTAGGGAGGGGGGTGAGAAAAATGATGATTAAAAAAAAAAAAAAGAAATACACTACAAGACGGCTTCGGAAAGAGAAATGGATCCAGTGCCTAGCGCGGTTTCTTTCGGGGTTGCTCTACTGTCTACACTAACGTAGGTACACCGCAACGACGCCAAGCTTGGGACGGAAGAGGCACTTTTTCTTCTTGTCCCGTCTATAAGATCTGGACGACCAAGAGATGGGATGGGATGGGTTGGGATGCAGCGGGAAGGGAATGTATGCATGGAAAGGAGAATTGCGGGAAGGCGGTTTCATTCAATGGGAGTTCAACAGTGCCGTTTGCTTTTGCTTTTTTTTTTTTTTCTCTCTTCCTCTTTTTCCTTCTCTCAACGAGGCAGACACGGCAACTGGCGGGACGGGGTCTCTTGAAAAATCGCGAGTCCTACGGGCATTGGGTTTGGTTTCGGCATTCGGGCAGGCTTCTAGGTCGATAGAATAGTGATACCTTGGGAGGACTTTTCTCTTTTCCTCTTTCTTACCTGACCTTCTCATCTTTTCTCGCTCGTTCTCATGATAAATATCCTGTCTAGTTCTGTCATTGGTACTGAAGATCTTGCTGATCGCGGTTCCTACGCCTACTTTATTTTCCAAGCTATTCACGGGATCGAGCTGCTTTTGGACTAGACAGAGGAGTTGGCACGCATTTGACACAAGATCTGGCGGTGCAAGACCGACTTTTGCTTTTTTTCATCTCTCTTCGATTCGGGGCCATGACAGCATCTTGACGGCATCGAGCTGACGAATCAGATAGGCGAGAGATCTTGGTGCATTCTTTTCTTTGCTTTTCTTTTTTTTAAATCTTTATTTTCTTTGCGGATGGCGCTTCTCGGGCAGAGACAGCGTCAAGCCGTCTTCTGCCTTCACACGGTACACAGTAACACACTCTTCTCGCACATAGACCGCCGGAGAAAACAACAAATTATCAGGAACCTCTAGAAATTGCCGTGTGACACTCTCCGATCCGATCAATTGTGATGTGTCAAAACCTCGTGTCTTGGGCGGGCGCTGCACCCTGCAGCACCGCGACCAACAGCAGTTGATCGCTGCATCAGCGTCTGTCGATAAGAATGACGGGAGCGCATCATCAAGGGGACTCGGCGGTATGAGGCCAGTAGGAGGCAAGAATGAGACAGAGGAACCCTCCCACCCCCCAGCAAGAAATGTGCCGGCCGTAAAGAGTGCGTGGTCCGTCGGCCTCATCCCTGTTGGGCAGCGAAAAGGAGCCCACTCTACTAATGCAAGATGGACAGGTAACAACCCTGTATCGTGCCGCGAGGCATCGGAGCATCGGAGGCTGTCCGACAACCTCCCCCTGCCTGAAGGGGCTTCCCTACTGTACTCTACATTTGTGACCGTGGATGAATGTGGACGTGACACCCGGCCCTGGTGAACATTGTCGGCATAGCCCGCACGCATCCAAGGGAGCAAACTCTAGAATGCTGGTTTATTGCTGTGTTGGATAAAGTTGCAGCTTGCGTCCGCAACAGGTAAGCGTCGCGAAGAGGACCAACTCTAGTGACCGAGCCTCCTTTTCTGGACAACAATCTCGGCCCCCTGGTTCCTTCAGGATCCTAGGTGGTCGGTACAGGCCTGGACCAGCCTGTGACCGAGTGCCCATTTTCGTGAGGACCGGAAGTGGGCAGTAGGGCAAGAGAACACCCACAAGCTTCTAGCCTGGAATCACCGCGCTTGCTCAGATGACCGCAGGGCCATCTCCACGTAGTGCTCTGTAGCACGTACACGCAGAGCCACCAAGCAGTGGGTCGGTTGCGAGCCCAGGACTCCGCATGCAGGAGAACATTCTGACCGCTTGGCCGCCCTTAGAGGGAGCGTGCCAGCGACACAACTCAAAACCCGAGACCGCCATAATCGGTGTCTGTTTGGATTGGGCTCTCGCGAGCCCGCCCCAACATGCAGATCGGCATCTGCGAGACGATGTTGGCGACCGGAACTGCTCTAGGGCATGTGATGAGTTATGACGAGGGAGATGCCGCCTGTGACAAAGGCGGTTCCCACGACTTCTGCCGGCGAATACAGGGCGGCGGTGTTGGGCTTCTCATGTGTGAGAAGAGGCCCGAACACGGCCTCTGGAGCCTTACCTAGAGTACAACCAACTGTACGACGCTCATTTTGCGAAAGGGAGGTGATCAGGGGAGCCACATGGCGATGCCCGCTTAGTGCGCGCAATGGTCGCAGTTGGTATGCGGAGTTGGGCTCGGGTTGGCTTGAGATCGCAGTCTAGTATTTGGCGAGAGGGCTCTGCCGGAAATTGAGCCCAGACCTCCTTAAATTCCAAATAACTCGAGGAGGGAAAAAGCTTAACTTGGGCTGTTGCGCATCACGAAGTCGCTGTACTCGAGTCTCAGATATCGCGTCGCCCAGCACGAGAGTTAAGGTTGGCTCGGGGTGGCGCTAGGTGGCTGATCAGAGGGTTGTCTCGCCTGTGCCGCCCGCATCTGGTGAAAGCCCCCCAGAGCTCTAGGGCTTGGAGGTGTGGTAGGACGAAAACGTCCTGGGTTGTGCGTGAATGGAGAATGGACTGTCTTGGGTGTGCATGTGCGATCCACACGGCCTGGAACGCCAGCCTCCCTGGCGGTGAGACATGGCCGATTGATGGCTTGATGGCTTGGCAGTGGTCGATCACCGCCGCCATGGCGCAAAGTTAACAACTGATGAGGCGCGCACGGCACACGTAACTGGACACGGGCGTACGGATCATGCCGAGAATTCCTCAGTCGCCACCACATCCCGGCTCAGCTGATGTGCATTCTGCTATCAGTCAGGCAGTCAATCGGCCGAGATCCTGCCTCCCACATCAAGCCCGGGTTGTGAAGCTCAACTCGGCCTCCACGAATGGCAACGCAAGGGCGCGGGTGTGCGATGCGCGAGCACTTTGCCATGTCCCGCCAGAGGCATGCAATCTCAAACGTCAGACGGCGGTAGCAAGAGGCACTAGAGCGACTAGTCAGCATCCTTTCATCTGAATGTGGAAAGACCTGCAGAAGACCTGTGAGCCGGAGACGCGGGGCCTTTTCCTCCTAACGGGCTAGCTCCTGACGGTGCTATATTCCAATCGGATCCGTCTCGTTGGCGATGGGAGGTGGTCCGCTGTCCCTTCACTGGTCCCCAGCAGAGGAACAATCATCGAGATCCTCAGTCACTAGTAACTACACCGTATTCTCTTGCCCGCGCTGGCGGAGTTTCACCAAAAGTCAAGCCATGAGCCACAGATCCCGTCAAGCAGCCGCCGGCACACGATTGGACTGGGAGAAGCGGTGACGGTGGAGTCTGTCCGTGGTCTCCTCTTCATGGTGGGGATCATGACTTCAAGGATCATTGCTGAAAGCAGGGTCCGTCATATCATCGAAGGAATATGGGCTGATGCCCGGCTCTCATAGCGCGTCCCATCATCCGGAAGTCCCGACACACACCAAGGGCAGCCTCCAACCAGGCACTGCCATTGAGCGTATGTAGACAAGGCCAGGGGCCGCCGCCCTGGACCCAGAATCTTCTGGGCCTGTCAGTCAATTGGTAATGGCCCTTACCCGGTTTGGCTTTGCAAAACTTCTCCTTCTGCGAAGGCGAATCCGGTAATTCCTTCGAGAAGTCAGCTGCAGTAGTCTTGACTTTCGGCGCTTTCGGAATGGGTCTGGACGCATTGCGGGCTTAGGAGCCCGGGCAGCCTTCCTCGATTATTCCGGATGCTTAGCACTAGAAGGACGCCGGCCCCCGGGTGTTCGTGGGATATTTTAGGTTTGCCGAGCTGCAGGGGACGCGGTGGACGGGCGGCCGATGCGGTCGGGCTCCCGGTGCTAAGCAAACGGCAAGGCCCGCGAAAGGACGCGATTGCGTCTCCTGCTTTTCTTACTTGCTTGACTCGTTATACATGGCGTCAGTGTGCTCGGGTACCGGCTGAGTGGTTATGGGTGGTCGCCGGCGTCAAGTAGATCGAGGGGTAGAATCCACCCGGAGGGCTCGAGCAGCCGGCGTCCCGAGTCAGGTCGTCATGCTTCTTCAGCCCACTAGCTGGAAACCACACTTGCGGAGGAAATCTGGCTAGCAGTAGTCGCACAGATCTCAGATCCTAGTGTTTCTCGGCTTAGCAGGCTCCTGCTATAGGGAAAGCAGTAGTCGAATCTTGGACGGGAAAGAAGGATTCCGGGGAAAGTGGAGGTGCCGGAGCTGAGAGCTCGGGGGTCGGCTCCGAAGCGGCGTTTGGGCGCTGCCGACTCGGCTGGGAAGCGGAAGAGAAACGGGTGAGGCGCATTGAGGACCACGCGCAACGGCCCGCGAGGCGTCGCGCAGCAGGCAAGGCAAGGCAAGACAAGACAAGACAAGACACGGGGAGCTGTGGCGCACGGCTCACACGGTGAAGAATGCCATGAAGATGCGATTGCATACTGATCTGCGACAGGCGTCGTCGGCGTGGCGCGCGGTGGAGATGCACTACGGAGAGCGGAGAAAAGCAAACGGATCACCACAGCGGCGGGGGCGGGGCGTTTGGGAGGAAGAGATGCTGGGAGGAAGTTCGACAGCGAAGCAAAGACCAGCGATTTCCAAAGAGCCAGCGATGTGAGGCCCATGCTCGTCGTGCTCCTGCTAGAGGGTCGATTGGCTGGGTCGCCCCTTGCTTTTTGCGTCTTGTTTCATCGCGGCGGAAATTGTTAACGCAACGAACCACTCACCTCACAAAGATGGCAATCAATATCCGAGATGCCATCCCTATAGCGCCGAGCACACACCGGGACTCTCGCTCTCGATATGTGCCACGTCGACAGAACGGGACCCTGTCATGCTGCCTTCAAGGGCCTTGATCGACCCTCTCGGACGGCACTGTCGAAGAAACAGCCACCGTCGGGGGATCACAAGAAGGCGCAACGTGCGGCTCGAGAGGAGCGATCGGCCACGGGTTCCGGTGTCACCGACGACGTTGATTTAAAGGTCGTGTCACCGCCCACGATGTCTCACGGGACATGTGTGTCGCCGGAAGGGAAGGTGGTACTCGCAGGCTGCACGCAGGCCAATCGCAAGCGCGAGGTTGGCCCGATGTGATTGTGCGCGCTGCTTGGCTGCCCTCGCGATGGTTCACGTGTCTGCGAGCGGCCATTCGACCATCCAGTCAAGCGACCAATGGTCGGGCAATGTGTTGCTGGTCCTGCGTCCCAAAATGCTTCCCCTGAACCCCTCATTCTTCTCGGGGCCTGTCGAGAATCGCTGTCAGCCACACGATGCCTCATGTCACGGTCAGGCGCTGCAGGGGTCGCTCGGCCGCTCAATCTTGCCATCATGTGCCGAAGACTGCCCCTGAATGCCGAGCAGCCCATCGTACTTAAATCCACCCAGGACTCCATGCAGTCGCCGTGAGCCATCGCTATGACGATCGTCAAGTCTTTCTGTCTACGGCGGGCAGCTGGGTATCGTGGCCAGAACCGGGCTGCTCTCTATATCGCAGCATGCGGTCATTCCTGTCCCTTGCGACAGCACTTTCGCTCGCCCTAGCCACGACTGTTCTCGCTGCCACCGCCTGCAATGGCAACACCGCGCTGTGCTCTCGGCTGTACAGCAATGTCTCGCTGGTGGGCGCGCACAACAGTGCCTTCGTCGGAGAGCTGCCACAGCAGAATCAATACATTTCGGTGAAAGACCAGCTCGACATTGGCGTCCGGTACCTTCAGGCGCAGACTCAAGAGTTCCTGGGCCAGATACGGATGTGCCATACCTCCTGCTTGCTTCTCGATCAGGGTGATCTCGAGGACTACTTGACGCCAATCAAGAGCTGGATAGACTCCCACCCGAACGACGTTGTGACGCTGTTGCTCACCAACCCCGACGCCATCCCCGTGTCCGAGTATGGAGCCGTATTCACCAAGGTCGGACTGGACCAGTACGCGTTCACGCCGAGCACAACACTTGCCTTGAGCCAGTGGCCGACGCTGCAGTCGATGATCAACGCCGGTACAAGGCTGGTTGTGTTCATGGGTGAGTGTCGCATCTGCTGCTCTCGCACGGCAAGCATGGATAAGACTCCCGCGCTCGAGGCTGACAGCACCGGGACAGACTATCACAGTGACACAACAGCTGTACCGTATATCCTCGACGAGTTCTCGTACTACTTTGAGACGCCGTACGACACCACGGACGCGAGTTTCCCCCAATGCACTCTTGATCGTCCGGCTGGCGCGGCAGCTGGTGGAAGGATGTTCATTATGAACCATATGCTGGACGTCGAGATTTTGGGGATCAAGGTTCCGAACCGATTAGAAGCACCGACAACAAACTCGGAGAACTCAATTCTGGCTCAGGCGGATCTATGCGCGTCTCTGTATGGCAGAGTACCCAATGTCGTCCTTGTGAGTCCTCGGCTGATTCTGCTATGCGAAGAAGCAGAAGCCCTCCCTCGCCTCATCTAGAAATCGCTGGCTGACGGGTTTTACCTTGCCAGCTTGACTATATTGACAAGGGGAATGCGATTGCGGCCCAGAATGCCCTCAATAATGTGTAGTAATGCGACCCGGGCGATTGAGAGGCGGACCAGGTCGAGCGACATGATCATGTTACGGATAGAGTAGGGCTTAGGCTCAATCACTTCAATCGTTTCAGAGCCCAGTAATGTCTAATACAATCTCCCGAGATCATAAGGCTGCAGTCCCGTTTTCCAAGATATGCAGCAAGCAGGCTGTGAGAATCCTTCTCCCAGGCTGCAAATGCCTCGGTGAGCATGTGCGCCACGGGCGGAGGTAATTCGTTGAAACGCAGCGGCAGGGCGGTTTCACGCTGCTACTCGAAATAGCACGATAGCGAGATACACCTGAATCCCATCCAGAACCACTGAAATCGCCCTTGTTTCAATGTAGCGAGCTATCATGACGGGTTCGAAAAGAGACACCGAGAGGTTCAAGCACTGCCCATCTGGCAATGCCCTCTTGTAAGGATCCGATAACGACCACATCGCAGTCCTGTGCCCGCACCCTCGCGGAGATGCAGGACCTACAAAATGGCTCATAACAGCAGCGTCAAAGATCTGTTTCGCTCCCGTTTGCTCCTTTCTCGTTCTCATTCCACGTTGTTGCATCTCGATCATTTTAGGCTGCATCAGACACACACAGTGCCCGAAGCCTGCCTCCGCGGCCAACTGCCGAGACCGGTAGTGTATGGTTGGCAATTGTTTGCACAGAGGAAATGGCTAAGGAAGGGAGCTGGCTTGCAAGCGATGGCACGTACCAGGATGTCATCAAGACTCTCTGCACCGCGGACCCTCGACTCCGGAACAGAGACCCCAAGGCAGTCACGCAAAGGACCCCCTGGCAGGACAGGGGCGTCCGAGCCGTCCACCTGGCTCTGCGGCCGGGCAGCAACACCTTTGAGAAGCCTGCTGCGTTCTCCACGCCGGCAAGCCTGGATGGACACCTGATCAAGAGCGTTTCGAAGGCTGGGGACCGCAATGTCTACATCCTAGAGGGTCTAGGGCCAGGCTTCGTTGCGGTCCTCGGATCCCGATTTGGAGTCCACCCGTCTTTCTTCCTGGAGCACGAGCGTGTCATTGTCATGAACCGCAAGTCGCAGGGTGAGAGCGACGGCATCGCCTTGCCGTCGATGCTGGAGACACGCCAGCACCTCTGTCTCAAGTACTTCGAGATGCTTCAGTTCGACAGGCAGCCGACAAGCTTCCGCCTTGTATGCTCGGATACAGGCAGGCATATCGGCGTGTCACGGGCAGAAAGTGACTTCTTGGACGTGGGGATTGTACGCCGGAAGTGCTCGATGTGGACGCGGAGAACGGAAGGAGGTGGCTGGGACTGTGAGCTGAATGACACTCTCCTCCCGCAATATGTGAATAGGCGGCTGACAACTGAAAGGTCTCGTCATATGCGATCCGCCTGTCAGAAGGGTGCGCACTGGAATAGAGTACAGGGACGAATACGACGTGAAGACTTGGCCATATCAAGGCGGCTACGTTGATTTCGTCCCGCAGTCCGCTCAACTGAGCGTACGGAGCGGTTCTCACCCTGGACCACCTAGGACGTCAATGCTCGATGACCTCGTCTTCTATCTACGGACTCACGCGACGTCCATTCTCGCCCCTGAGGTTGATGGCTCGCTAGACGTCTTCTCAGACCCAGATGCCGTCGTCGGCACCTTCGTCCGCAAGATCATCACATCACACTACCTCAAACACACGGAACACCTGCGGGCGGCACTATCCGCCACGCAGCGAACCCTGAGCCGCAAACATGACCTGGCGAGCTTGCCGATGGAGAAGGTCGAGGAACTCTGGTCCGATGTGCAGGCGTGGGAAAGGCGGATGGGAGAGTACTGTGAGGACCTCGAGAGTATCATGCTCCAGCTGGGCATACCGCTTAAAGCGCCAAAAACTGCGGTGCCGTCCTACCATGGCTACTCCGCCTGCGGCTGCGATCGTGACCAGCAATCTGGAAGTCACACTCCGTTTTCTACCTTCTCCAGAACCCCAACAATCTCTGCCGCAAGTGAGGTTGGTAACCACAGCACCACAAACCTTCACTCCCTAGCCCCAGCAGCCCAAGGCGAGGAAGTGGCTCGTTACAGCCAATGCGACTCAACTTACAGATGGCTCGACTCATCCGCCGACTTTCAGTTCCTGCTGATGCGTTTCCGCGAGCTGCGTCACCGCACAGAGTGTCTCAACGGCGCGGTGACGGGCCTGGCCTCCATCACTGGCAACCGGCAGGCGTGCCGGGAGCAGCAGCTGGCGCTGGAAGCGGCACGGCGGTCGATCCGCGAGGCCAAGAGCTCGCGGGCGGTGACACTACTGGGCCTCGTCTTCATCCCGCTGGCGTACACGAGCAGCGTCTTCTCCATGTCGACGCCGTACGGCCCGGGCGAGGACAAGTTCTGGCAATACTTCGCGGCGTCGGCGCCGCTGATCCTGGTGGTGCTGGTGGCGTACTATGCACTGGACATGGGTTACGCGGACGATGGGACCGGGTGGAGCGTGGAGACGTTCTTGGGGAGCGTGAGGAGGGTTAGGAGGCGGAGGATGGGCAGGAGAAAGGCGGATATCATTGAGGGGAGGAAGGAGACGGGTTGATGATGGTTTGTATTGGTTGTGACTGTTCATGAAACTGATGTAGCCATCAGGGACTCCGGAGTTGTCTACAGCTTTACACAGGTCATGATGGCGTACTAAGGAGAGTACAAATAGCCATTAGATATCCATGGTCTTCCTACCAAGGGTGCCAGACAGCTGTATCTTGCAATTTGATAGCTATCCCACCGGAAGGCCGGTCGACGCGGCGAGAGCGCTCTTACTGTGAGGAGGTCCTCCGGTTTCTTCAGCAGCCTACCTCAAAAGACGTCATAACGGCGTTGGATGCTCTGAAGATTCTGAATAGAGTTCTGACGAGAGCTATGGAGAGGGTTTCCAAAGGACTACCTAAATGAAGGACAGAACCTTCTCAACTCCCCAATCACGGCGTGGCAACCATTGCAGAACGCGTGGCAAGTCTAGCCCTGGACCCCTCACTGATGAACGGGATGGCGGTTTCGAGTGAAGTAGGCGCCCGACGAATATAGATGTGCCGGCGGCTACAAGACGAATGGGAGACAACAGTCTGGGGGCACATCTTGGCAGGGGGTTGCAACCACAAAAAGAGGTGTGAGCGTGTCTGGGTCGTTTTAATTCATAATTCGGTCTCGTTTTCATCGTATCTTGTCTTTTCCGTCTTGTATCGAACATCTCAGGGGCGATACACTCCTGGTGATAAACCCGAAGACGATTGGAAACACGATGTTGTCCAGCCACGCCCACAAGCTGCTGAGTCTTACAACGGCTCTATTAGGTGAGTGCCAGCGCAAGTTAAGCTTAATTTAGGCGTGTTTGTACCGGTAACTTTATCCCCGCGCAAACGCTGACAACACCATCCAATGCCCCAGCTTTCACGGTTTCATCCGCTCTCGCCGCAGACGTCAACAGCACACAGGCGACCTTCCTCTCGCCGGCCGGCAACTTCGCCTTTGCGCTGACCGTCCCGACCGACGGCGACAATGCGGACCTGTACTTCACCCTGGCCATGTCGGCAGCCCTGTCGTGGGGCGCCGTCGGCCTCGGCAGCAACTCCATGAGCCACGCCCTGGTGCTGATGATCTACGCCTCCGGCTCCGGCAAGAATATCACTTTCTCGCCGCGCATCGCCTCTGGGCACTCCGAGCCCGCGCTCTACAAGGAGCTGGACTACACCGTCCTCCCGGGCACGGGGATCGTCAACGGCACCCTCGTCTACAGCGCCGTGTGCCACAACTGCCGCTCCTGGCCGGGCGGCGGCGCGCTCGACTTCAAGGGCACCGCGGAGCAGGCCATCTTCGCCATGGGCCCGGCAGGCGCGGCGCCCAATGATGATCGCGCCGCGCCGCTGCGGTACCACGCGCAGTACGGCAGCTTCACCATCGACATGCGCAGCGCGGCAGGCCCGGCGGCCGCGCCGGTGCTGAGCTCGGCGAGCAGGAACGACGGCACGGCCCTGCTGGGCGGCGGCAAGTCGGGACAGCGGGACTGGGCGGCCACGATGCACGCTGTCATCATGGTGTTCTGCTTCGTGGGGCTGATGCCGTTCGGGATCCTCATCCTGCGCCTGGGCGAGTGGGTGCGGTGGCACGGCGCCAATCAGGGGCTGGCGGCGGTTGGGGTCATCGTTGGCTTCGGTCTGGGCGTCAGGACCAGCCTGCTCTATGTCCGGTCCAAGAAGTTCGACACGGCGCACCAGATCATTGGCATCATTGTCATGGCTTTCGTCCTCGTACAGTTCGGCCTGGGCTTCTTTCACCACCGCATCTATAAGAAGACTAAGCAGCCGACCAAGTTAGCCCCTATCCATGTCTGGCTAGGTCGAGTCGTCATTGTGCTGGGCGTATTCAATGGCTTCCTGTGAGTCTCTCATTGACTCTCCCCTTTCCTCAGACATATCAGAGCAAACTGACTGACGATCAAATAGCGGCTTCCCTCTCGCCCTCGCGTCGAGGTACAACTACGTGTTAGCCGGCCTCGTGATCGCCATCGTCCCGATCATGTTCTTCATCCTCTTCTGGAAGCGCTTCTTCCGCCGCCGCCGCGAGCGCCAACAAGCCGCACCGGCCCAGGGCAGTGGGTACGATCCCGAGCCTTGGAGTGACGCGTCACCTCCCGCGTACGGAGGCGGGTACTCAGGATCGCAGCGCGGCGGGGATGGCGCGGCAGGGATTGCGCTGGAGACCCTCCATGGTGCTCATGGGGTGAGGAAAGAGGAGGCGAACGTGAGCACGAGGGATCTAGGGACGCACCAGACGCCACGGGAGTGTGTCTGAGGCGGCGTCGTGGTGAGGACTACCTTAGGAAACAGGCAACCCGGAGTTTGGCGGTTATCTTGTTCTGGATGAACTGAACTGTGTGCGTGTTGATCAAGTCGGTGCTCTTATGGGGAATCACGGCGTTCGGCGTTCGGATGCTCTTTAGATCCTTATCAAAAGAAATACGCGTGTGATTGCGGAAGGATACGGCCTCAAGGCATATGCTATACGCGTATAACAATACTGTTCACTTTCTGACTTTGAAGACGCGGTATATACGACGTATACCTTAACCGCTGATGAGGGTTCCGTTTGAGACGTGCCTGTCAGGTGTCAAGGCGTGGTGAGCACTCCTTCTAACATATGGTCCGAAGATCATGGAGAGCGTATATAAAGAATTCTATACGTATGTACCGTAACCATGCGTATGCGTGCGTCGCCACGTTCATAATGATCTATTATCTAGGTATGCTCCATCGATGCCAGTCTCTCCCCCTTTATGGCCTTCCACCCCCGACGGCCCTTTCACGCTCCTCCTCTTCCTCTTCCTCATCGTCCCCTTCTAACCAGATCTCGTGCCCATCGCCCTCTCTCACTAGCCAACTGGCTAGCCATCCCATGGTAGCCACCGCGCTCAGCCCCCACCAGACCGCGCCGACGATCCCCTTCGACAGCCCTAGGCCGTATAGGAACCCGCACATCATGGGGCCGACCGTCCGCGCCGCGGAGCTGACGCTCTGACCCAGGCCATGGACGGTACCTAGCACGGACGGATGCGGAGTGCAGTTGTTGATGAGTATAGTTTGCGCTAGAAAACACGTTCCGTCAGCATATGCCATAGAGTATGGATACCGTCTCCTGGGGAGCACTCACCTGGAAGCGCAAATGTCCGCCCTATGACCTGGATGAACAGCACGCCCGCGATGGCCACCCACGCCGCGGCGCCACCCTTGGGTCCCGGGGGCGGGCTGCTGGCGGAGCTGGGCACGAGCGCGAGGTACGGTACTAGGAAGTAGGCCACCGGGAAGCACAGCAGGAAGATGCGCCAGGAGCGGACGGTGCCGAGGCGCGCCGACAGGGTAGGATACAGCAGCAGCTGGAGCGCGATGCCTAGGACGCCAAGGATGGCCATGGCCATACCAACGGAGCGCGGCGGGAGGCCCATGCCACCGGTGAAGACAAAGGGCGGGTGGCGGGTGAGAGAGCCCGGCGGGGGCGGCGCGGAGGGGTCGTAGACAGGGGTGGAGAGGAAGATGAACCACAGGGAGTTGAAGGTGCCGATGTGGAAGGCCATGAGGAACTGGGCTACCAGAGTGAGGGAAACGTTGCGGGTGAAGATGCGCCGGAAGGGGAGACGCTGCGTGTAGCGTCGGCGGCGATGCGAGGCGGACTTGGATGTCGTCGTAGACTGGACGGAGGCGTTCGATATGCCGGAGATGTTGCGCGAGTGGCTGTTCTGCTGCTGCGTGGGCGTTATCGGGGACGTCAGCTCGACGTCCACGCTGACGTCGCGGGATGCGAGAGGCGTGTACGCGACAGGGGACTTGTCGCGGGAGAAGCATCTGCGCATGACCGAGGCGATCTTCGCGCCTAGTTCGACCCCGATGTCACGCCTATCTCTACGAGAGTCTAGGGTCTATATGCCAGTCGAATCAGTAGCCACTTCAGGAGAGAGCTGGAGTCATGGTCACACTCACCTCTTCCAAGCAGAGCCACGCTGCGAGGCCCGCGGAAACCAAAAAGAAGGCGCTGACGAGGTTCGGCGTCGCATATGGGAACTTGATGAAGAAGGCGACCTTGCCGAAGAGCTTGGGATAGCTGCCCGCCGGGTCGGAGAGGATACCGCCCAATATGGGTCCTATGATGACGCCGCAGTTAAACGTCATGGGCAGGAGGAGAAAGGCCCTTGACTGGTACTTCTTCTCTCTGATCGTCTCGTTGATCATGGTCCTCATGACGCCGACATTGCCGTTAGTGATGCCGCCAAGGGATCGAAAGAAGAGGGCCTGCGCGAACGACGTCGAGAAGCCGAAGCCTAGACAGGACACCATCGTGCCCGCGAGCCCGATGAGGATCACCGTCTTCCTCCCGAACTTGCTCGAGTCGGCGATGCGGCCCCACATCATGGCCGTGAGAAACTGTGCTGCAGTGAAGCTGGCATGGAGGATGCCTGCTTGGCTCGCGATGACGGAGTCGGGGAGGGACGGGTCGAACCACTTGAGCTGGTAGAACATGTACGCCTGGAGCGACGTCTGCACCAGCGGCTCGCTGAGCCGCGTGAGGGTGATCACGACCAGCTGCTTTTTCCGCGGCAGGTCCTTCCATCCTATTGGTTTCTGCTTCTTCCTCTTCGCCTCCAACTTGCTCAGGTCCTGGTCTTGCAAGGCGGTGTCGAGCGACAGCCCATCCCGAGCTTGGGTCCTCTCTGCGCCGGGGACTCCGTCGAAGACGGTCGAGGTTGCGTCTCCGCCTATCTCATCTGCCGAATCCCGCGAGCGCTCCTCCTCCTTCTCGAGAAGACCGGCGTCCTCGGCGTCTTCTCCGGTGCTGCCCCTGTCCGAGTCTATCTCGAACTCGAGAGGATCTCGAGTCTGCATATCCTCGCCATCCTGTGTTTCTTTCATCGGCCACGATATGCCAGCGGTCTGCAGCCCCAAAGGCCGGGGATCAGAGGGTCTGGGGTGACCGAGGCACAGAGACGGCTAGATCGGAACGATGCAATGACTAGCGAATGATGTACGGGTGTAAGTTACCTGGGTTGGGTGTGGAGTGGAACACTCAACAACGGACGAAATGCTCAGGAACGCGTGCCAAGAACAGCTTGATCCTTGGGTTAGAGAAAAGAGGGAAAAAAACGTCGAGTGCAGAGCCCACCGCCAGATCATATTTCGCCTTCGCCTCGCCTCGCCCGGCCTCGCCTCCGGGCATAGGACGCAGGACGGAAATCGGGCATGTCACCGTCCCTCCCCCCACCCGCAAAGAATTTGGGCCGAACACCCGCCGCCCGCGTGCTTGGCCGGCGATAGCAACACCGCCCTCCCATCCAGGATCCAGGACAGAGGCGGTGACTGGCTGCTGGTCCACGCTGGTCCACGCTGGTCCTGCAGACACTCCTCGTGCGCCCCACCGGCGACAGCAGCTGGCCCGTCTCATTCGCCTATCTGGCGTATCTGGCATGTCGCCGCTAGCACCGAACAGACAGGCGGTCTTCTGTTGTGCCAGCGATGTCGTCAGTCGCCCTGGCAGGCGGGCGGCCAAGGGCAGTACACGCGGGGTTTATCTTCTGTTAGTGGAGTTACCTGCAGCGTCTGGTGGCTCGGCCCACGACCGGAGGCGCATCCCGGGACCGCTTCGGCACCCGGGAATGGCGGGGGGCTGTTCGGCTGACTCAGCCACGAACACTCTGTCGATGTCGTGACACCTTCCGAAAGCTACCTATGTGTCCGTGTCTTCTGTTTGTTGTTCTAATCTTCGACACCTCTGTGTGGCGCCCAAGCAGAGGCGGCGTCCTCGCCAGACTTCTAACACCTCTTTTTTTCATACTGCAGTGTCCTAAGGTGAGCTCTAGTTAGAGGTTGCAGGTCGTACAGAGATCACTGCCGATAGCGACTATATACCAGCCGGACAAGTCCTCTCCAAGAGGCAGACCATCCATAAGAATATCCACAAGTGGCGGCGTGTGACCATGCATTTCCCAGCTATTCGAGTGACCTTTGTTATTTTGGGAGGCAACCGTGGAGCTTGATAATAAGCAAGACGATTGAACGTTGTAGTGACCATCTAATGCCTCCCTACCTATCTTAGCTGCCCCCTCCATCTCTCCCGGGGCCCTTTCTCTTAGCTAGATCAACTCCAACTTGCACTTTGCTTCATTTACAGAATTGACAAGGCTTTCTTATCCTGATTACTTTCCTGAGCCTGCGAGCTGTTATATTTAACACGTTATCGTTATATGGTAGTACTATCTTCTCCTTTCTCGTTTTTAAGCTGAAAAAATCCAACGATCAAGGAAAAAGCTAAGGAGTTAATGAGTAAGTCTCTAGCCACCCGTGCGTGGTTCGACCAGCGTTTCCTGCGAACCTATGTGTACTGGAGGGACGGCCTATTGATATGCCCTACCCAAGGATCCCCTAGGTACTACAAGTTCGACGCCCTCGTCTATATACTACAGTAGGCAAAAAGAGAAAAAAAAAAAAAATGGGACTTTCGTACGAACACCGTACCGACCCTCTAGTAGTCGTCATAAGGACTCTCCATTTCATAGAGAAGCTTACCTCACTATTGCTTTGCGACTTACTTCACCTCAATACCCAAAAAGCTAGCTAAAGAAAGTTCGCTACAACCACGTAAAGAGACGGTTCATATCAGAGGCAGAAGCACAGAAATTAGGCCTAACAGAGCATCTTGAGAATCAGTGTCTCGAGGATCGTCTTACATTGTCCACTGCTCCTCCCCGACAATCTGCCCATACACAACCAGAGGCTACTAGATCGCTCCAAGTGACCAAGGAAACATTACGACGCTGCGTTGCTGCCATGTAACGGTAACGTGTTTTATAAATATAACAGCTCGCAGGCTCAGGAAAGTAATCAGGATAAGAAAGCCTTGTCAATTCTGTAAATGAAGCAAAGTGCAAGTTGGAGTTGATCTAGCTAAGAGAAAGGGCCCCGGGAGAGATGGAGGGGGCAGCTAAGATAGGTAGGGAGGCATTAGATGGGGTCACGTAACAATCTACAGCAGTGTCGCAAACCTAGGCTGGAGCACAAGAGTCTGACTTCAATGATGAGCCTGCTGACCTCCATAGACACGGAGGAATCGAACAAAAGATGGTCACGACGTTCGCTGGTAACCCTCCTGGGATGTGACCACCAAGGAGCCGGATAGCCTGTCGCCAACTGCTCCTGTACTGCTCGAGCACCGTGCGAGTATACAGTGTCATTGCCGACGTTAGACATATGAGGGAAGTCTAACTGGAGTAGATACCATATATTCGCGTTTCCATTTCTGCTTGAAAGAGCATGAGTCAAGTCAGGTCTGCTACAAATTTGCATAGTAGAATAGACTAATATGCCACAGGGAAGGTTGTAAGGTCGATTGAGTTAGAAGAGTAGGTAGGGTAGAAGAGTAGGTAGGGTAGAAGAGTAGGTAGGGTAGAAGAGTAGGTAGGGTAGAAGAGTAGGTAAAGTAAGTTAAGAGGAAAGAGTTAAATAGATACATCTCTTAAGGATATAATATAGTAGCTAAAATTTCTGGAGAACTAATGCGAGTGGTATAGAAATATACAGCAATACTGATTTATAATATCTCGAAAGGAGGCATTGAGACTTACCTATCTAGTCATCTTAGAGTGCAGCCGGGGGGGAGGTGAGGCGGGAGTGCCT
Source organism: Pleurostoma richardsiae (assembly GCA_030052745.1). Classification (NCBI taxonomy): domain Eukaryota; kingdom Fungi; phylum Ascomycota; class Sordariomycetes; order Calosphaeriales; family Pleurostomataceae; genus Pleurostoma; species Pleurostoma richardsiae. Next base: position 146,998 of record JANBVO010000025.1, read on the forward strand.
GTTGGCGGGCATGATATTGGTGATTTAGGCATGTCAGGGGCCTCGCCTACAGTATTGCTACTTGGAAGACAGACGTCATGACACCTGTTCATACATTGAGTAGGTACTACATTGTCGATAACTCGTCCTGTTTGTTTTTGTCCAGAGTCTTCAATCACCCCTTTTCCCGAGTAACCCCTCACGCCTTCTCCAGCTCGATCGTGAACCCTTCCGTCAGGGGCTTATTGACCTCGAAGCTGACAGCCCCGGTCTGCGCGTCCCTCTCCACCACGACGCCCTCCTCGCCCCTGACCTGGAGTCTGCCCCCGGGCACGTCCCTCTTGTTCTTGCAGCCGACAGTCCCGTAGCCCAGAATCGTCACCTTGGCGATCTTCACCCCGGTACCGTATCCGAAGTGGCCCGACGCCTTGAGCGTGCCCCGCGCGTAGCTGAAGTCGACGAGCGTCGTGCCCGCCTGCTCCTCGCTAACGCCGTCGTCCAGGTACAGCTGGCCCTGCGCCTTGCCGTCCGCGCCCAGCGGGACCACCAGCTCAAAGTCCTGGTCGCGCAGCTCCGTCGTCGTCATGGCCGACTTGAGCCGCAGTGGCACGATCACGCCGCCCCGCAGGTACAACGGGATGTCTGTGAGACCCTGGTCGTCCAAGGTCACGTAGCTACCGGTTCCTTTGACCTGCACGCCCGTGTACCAGTCGTAGAAGACGTCCTGAGGGAGGTACACACTGACGCTGGTGGCGTTCTCCTCCGTGACGGGAGCGACAAGTAGTCCGGGCCCGTAGAAGTACTGCAGCTCGAGGCCGAAGGTTTCTGGGTCCTTGGGGTATGAGTAGAACATTGGGCTAACGAGAGGCGTGCCGTCAGTGCTCTGTTGATGCAGCGCCGTGTATATATAGTCAAGCAGGCGGTATCGAATATCGATAACCTTCCGCGCCGCGGCGGCGACGGATTCCCAGCGGTAGAACTCCTGCGAGATGCTTGGCGGGTAGTTGTTGTGGTTGCGGTAGAAGGGGCTGAAGGCGCCGAGCATCGCCCACCGCGCGCACAGCTGCTCCGTCGTGTTGTCCGCGTAGCCGCAGACGTCCGAGCCCACCATTGGCACCTGGTAGATGCTGGCGAAGGCGAGCATCATCCGGATGCTCCAGCGGTAGTGCGGCCAGTCGGAGACGTTGTCGCCCAGCCAGTGTCCTACGTTAGCACCAGCCCCCGCAAACGTTGACCGCGTGATGACCATTGGACGAAGCCCAGGACGCCGGGAAAGCATCGCTTCGCGCGACTGCGTGCTCATCATGGTGCCATATAGGTTATGCGTGTCGTACATGGCGAGCCCGTTCTGATGGATGACGTCCGTATTAACCGTGTGATTCGAGATGCCACCCTCCGCAGCGTTCCAAGAGTCCATATATGCGGCCTTGTTGTGAATTGCGTATTTGGGATACAGAAGGTCGCGTCCCGGCAAGCCCAGCTGCTGCCCGACAGTCTGCCGGGCCATAAGTACCAGGTCACCGAAGTTAAGAGTCTTTGCCAGTCCCTCAGGAGCGCGAGCCTCAAGGGCTGTGCTCTCCTCGAGGCTACGCTTGCATGTTCCCTCAGGCTGGAAGTCGCAGGGCCAGCCAGGAAGCTCACGAGGTGGGCTACGGACGGCTGGCGGGTTCGGAGGATAACCGATGGCAGCTTGAGCCGGATTGTCGCACGGGAAGTTGCATGGGAAATTCGATGGCTCGTTCACTAGTAACGATTTTAGATGGTTAGAGATGAGGTCGGGGAAGATATAGGACTTACTGTCGATCCAGAGGGCGTCAATGTCCACACCAGACTCTGCATCGAAGAATACGGCAAACTCGTTGTCCCAGTACTTGGTAATGTTGGCAGAGAACCAATCAGGAAACGCCGTAATTCCGGGCCAGACAACGCCTTCCCATATGCTTTGCCATTTGGTTAGCATCTCATTGTTGGTTGGTTGGTTGTTTTGGGTTGGGTTGGGTGTTTGGGAGTGTGTGTGTGGGGGGTTTCCTGATATTGTGCCTTACCTTCCGTTACTTCGTAGTAGGAAGATATTGTCCTCAACACCACGTTCAAATGGAGGGTACTGTTGATAGGCGACAGCAGGGTCCACCATGACGATATATTTCTGGTCGTTAGCATGGAGGTGGTCCACGAGCTCTTGCATCATGTTCAGGGGGAAGCGGTCAGGATCCAGAGAAAACACCTGGCGATGTGTCAGCAGGCAGTCTCGTCAAACGCGTGGCAACAAGACGACTGGGATGGCTCACACGGCGGCGGTCCATGTAGTCGATATCTGTCCACATGACCTCAAGCGGGATCTCCGCCTTGCTGTAGTTGTACACGGCCTCGGCGACATCAAAGGCATCCTGGTATCCATACCGGCAGTTATGGAAGCCGAAGCCCCAGTAGGGCATCATGGCTGGCAAGCCTACGATCTCGGCATACTGCTGCGATACCTCCACCGGAGTAGGACCAGCAACAAAGTACAAGTCGAAAATGCCTCCCAGGGTGTTGTACTCGAGGTACTGACCGGATTCGGCAGTCTTGTTGACCATGACGTCCATGCCGTTGGAGTTAAGGAGGAACACGCCGTGGGTGCCGGTGGTGCGGTGCTCGAAGTACACCGGATGGTTCCCGTATAGATTGGCTGAGTGCCAAGTTAGAAAAGGTGCCCATGTAACACACAAGCCGGGTTTCCATATTTACCTCCGTTCGGGGTGGCATAAGCATCCTGCGACCACAGCGTGCGGATGTAGTCGGTCGTGTTGAGCCGCAACGGGTCAGAGTGCTCTCCCATCCCGTACAAATTCGGTGAATCGGGGAGTTTGGTTCGGAGGCGCAGGTACTGCGACTCGAAGACGAGGCTGGCAGCCGATGTGTCGAAGAGCACTTCTCCCGTCTTGGCGCGAGAGACGGTGAAGGAGAAGGGCTGGGCCTTATAGTCGAACTTCAAAGCCGCATCCTTGGCATGAACACCGGGAGCGCTGGGACGCGGGAAAACAGACGCGGGCACCTGATAGACGCTGTTGCCCGAATCCTGAATCTTCACATGGAGGCGGTTGTCTGGGGGATCGAGACGTCAGTAACATTACCTCGAGTCGCTACCTCTACAAAGCTCGATTCAACAGACCTGTCTCGTAAGTGACTTCGAGCGTGAGATCCGTCAGGTCGGTGCCATAGACGTTGCAAGCCGCGCCCGCAAGGGCGAGGTCAGCGGTTAGGCCAGTCGCAGTGGTCTTGACATTCGAGGCCTTGTAGCCGGGACACTTCTTCAGGGGCTCGTCGCTTGGGTAGTCTCTGCTGGTTAGGGCGGCGGCAGACGCAAGTCCGGCACACAGCCAGACTCGGATGAGAGACAGCTTTGCCATGCTTGCTTCCTTACTGACAGTCACACTAGAGGAACAATGGCACGAGCGTGTAGCACCGGAGTGCCCGAGGGGCGGACCTGGGACGAGATGTCGGCTATTTAAGTGGTATTGCCGCGTTCCTGGGGTTCCGCTCATCCAGCTCCGATCTCCAACTCTGCTCGACAAGGCGATACAACCCGATCAGCATCGACATGACTGAGTAACGCGATCCTGCGCGCGACCTCTGCTCCACCTCCAGCACCATCACATCACATCCGAGGCTCCGGCCGCGCCCCGGAACCTGGAGGGACAGCATTTGTGGGGAAGCCAGCACGGGAAGAGTTAAGCTTACCTCCTTCGTTCAGCCCGGCGGCGAGCTATCCAGCGTAAAAGGGCCGTTTGCAAGGCGCCGTCCTACGTCGTGGATGCTTCCCCGCCAACTTCCCCGGCCCCAGGCCAGCAGTCAAACTCCGCCCATCTCCGCCCTGGCGCCGCACACATGACCGGGCTGGGCTCGTGAGGGGATGGTGGGTGGACCAGAGGGGCACAATGTCGGGGTAGGAAATCCGGAGACTCTGCAGCATCGTCCAATGTCGTCACAGGTACGGCGGTGGCTGGCGATCGACCCTTCTTGTTGCACGAGGCCTGGGGAGAATTGGCGAATGGCCGGCGTTGGGACGGGCCGAATGCGGTAGTGGTTCCAGAGCAAAATAGCGCCGGTGGAGGTGGAGGACGAGGAGAAGCTTCCCCGCACCAGGCTAATGCCCCACAGTCTGGAGACGGGAGGGAAGGCCAAACAAACGGCTTTTCCGTGGCTTACCAGGTCGCTAGGTCGGTAGGTAGGTAGGTAGATAGGTCGGTACTGTATCTTGACTGTCCAGCAAGCCACAAAACGACTGCCGCTGGAGCAGAGACCAGGGCTCTCTCTGACAAGCCATAAGCTGGTCAAGGTGACAGACAGACAGAGCGCATGGAGAAGGTGGACGTTATTCGGCATACACGGTACGGCGCAGGTATGAACGAACGGAGAGTGGTCAGAGCCTAGTTAGTGGATCAGTCATAACACGAGGCGGTATAACACAATGCGACCTTTGGGTGCGGAGACAAGCAGACTCTGGAAGAGCTCGGTCGCAGTCACCAGGTTGGCGACGGAAAGCCCGCAGAAGGATCGCCAACCACGCAGGTGCAACAATGCCATGCTGCCTTTGGGCTAGACTCGGCGAATTATGTACCTACTAAAATGGCACCTCGCATATTGTATGCCCAGAGCCGTAAACCGGTGCCCCTGACACGACCCCAACAACCTCATTTACTGCTCATGTTGGCCGAGCCTTCGCTGCGCTTGCTTTGACTTATCTCGATCGGATCGTATGATGACATCCGGAACCCTGAGCGGAGCCTCTTCTAGGGCCTGTCCAATGCGGCGTTAAATCAGATAGACTTTGCCTCCAGCTAATGGTCCAAGCAGGATCCAAACTCGCCTCATGCTACCATGGACAGGCACACCAACTAGCTGAACCGCCTCCTTGTTGTTGCGGCGCCGTACCGTAGCCTATTGCTGCTCCCTCCACGACCGAGATCGCTTAGCTCTCCGTCCGGTACTGCTATAACCGGTGCTGAGGAGAACCTGCCCCGCCGCCACATTGACGTACCTTGAATGCGACCCGGAACATCTCGTTGGCCACGCCGCAACGGTTCTTGGCCCGCTGGACTCTCGAGGCCGATTCTCACAGCTCATTGACTCCTTGTCATCGCAGGCGGGCCGTTTGGTATAAAGAGACAATGGCTCGGCATGTTCCTCGGCGATGGCTAAAGCAAAAGAGTGCCAAGATACCTGGACATACACAACTCTCAGTCTCGGCTGGAACCCAGGCGGGTTGCAGCTGCTAATTCCGGCCCGAATACGGAGTGATACAGATCACTACAACATAATATCCATGACTGCAGGGTAGAAGAACACGGGGACGCAATGATGATGGTCGGAGTGGCCACTGTAAGACACGTTAAATGTCCTTGAATATTGATTGATATCTCTGCGCCTAAGCCTCGGCGATACTGAACGCAGAAAACCCTCCGATGCATGGCTATGCTGATGACACTACAGGGGGAAAACAGCAAAGACACGCCGCCCTTGTTCTCAAACAACAAACACTGATATGATAAAACGCGAGTCGCCATGCTATCTTAATCACAAAGGGAAACATCAAGCATGTTCCAGGGCAAAGACATCCACACCATCAGTCATATAATGCAGGACTCATCGTCAACCACGACGGGAGAGACGAGGGAAAAATCGATGGCTTGAAGAAGGGGGAAAGAAAAACATGAGAACCCTGAGCAACGTGGGTCAGGCAAAACTCTTCAGCACAATATAATCACTCATCCGTATCCATCTTGTCATCGACCTGCGTAGTAGTCGCAACGACAATCGAATTCGGGTCGTTCTCTTCGTCCTGCTTCCCGGAGTCCGAGATGAAGGACGAGTTCAGGTTCGTGTCCCGTTCCGCACTGGCTCCGTTACTGCCATTCTGCGGGCAGAGCTTGTACTCCCCGTCATCTTTCCGCTCGATGATACCCTCATCTAAGGCCCATTTCGCGAGGAGGCGGTCGACCCCAAGTCGGGCGCCTTCACCCTTCTCCATATGCCGGCCGACGTGCTCTGTCCACTCATCCCAAGACGTTGGCCCCTCAAATATGTACTGGCAATCGGGCTTCGGGCAGGCAGCCCGCTGAGGAGGGGACCTCCTGGTCACGATGCACGACTGCTGCATCTCTTTGACGTGCGTCTCCCACTCCACCTGAAGTTTGCTGTCGCTCTTGGTGATGGCCTTCTTGATCTGGAACGGGGCATGCATTCGACGAAGGTGCTGAGTGAAGAGATCCTTTCTGTTGAACTCGTTCCCTTTGCCCTCGGCGGTGCTCTGGGGACATGATGAACACCGGTAATATTGCAGGCACAGATGTTGAGATGCAATATGTCTCTTCCATTCGTTCTTCGAGCCGAAGGTGCTCGTGCACCCTGCAAATGAGAAGGCACAGGGGAAAGGTCGAGTGTGAGCCGCGGCAATATGTTTCCTCAACGACGACGAATCCTTGAAAGGGGAATGGCTGCACATATTGCAACGCGTCTCCTGTTTCGGCGTCGCCTTCTGCAGCGACCGCCGGGCAGGCTTCGGCTTCGTTGTTGGCGTACCGAAATCTATAGTCTGATGGCTCTCGTCAGGTGCTAAGTCGTTCACATCGTCAACATTCTCTTCAAGCCTGTCATCCGGGCCGCCGATGCCATGTCCGTCCGCCGCCCGCGCGGCCTCGTCGCTCAAGTGCCGCAGGTGGCTCAGTGCCTTTAGCTGCTCTGCAGCCTCCTGCATCTCGGCCGAATCTTCTACCTCGTCTTTCGGTACGACAGTCGTTCTGTTCAGGACCGAAGAATCAGGAGCCGAGTTGGGAAGGGGATTGCGCGGTGCAACCTCCGGGCGCACAGGAATCTCAGGGTGAACTGCAACATGTGGCACGGGATCGATTCTTCGCTTGAGGGGACTACTCGCGGCGGCCTCTCGAGCCTCTAGAAGAATGCGACCGTCCTCAACGTCCTTTGATGTGGCACTGCTGATAGGGGTGGAGCCTACAAGGCGTTTGTAGAGGTCGATCATGTTGTGAGAGTTGATATAGCCCAAGAAGCAGCACACCTTATCATGCTGCACGACATTCCATATGGACATCGGCATGGAGATCAGCAGCATGGTTGGTGGACCGAGGAACATGCCCTCCATTGCTATTTTCGAGGCAATGGGTGGTGTGTTTTGAAGCCAGTGAGTGAAAAATGACATATCCGGGCTGGCATCACCGACGAATGTAGTGCAGACAAGCACGCGTGCCTCGTCGAACGTTAGATCTACAACTGGCCCTGGCCCCAACAAGGAGTCCTGCTTCGCTGATTTCGAATTGTGGCCGTCGACGTCGGCGGCCGGCTGCGGGGACTGGGTTGGGGCGACATTGTGTGGCATTGGCGCAAGACTCAGGTTCTGTCCCTTGAAAGGAGTGAGAGTGAAGAATATCGGCATCTTGTCTGGCGGCGGCGGCGCTTTACTTGCGCCATTTGTGAGTTTGGCATGGAGCTCCTGCTGCCTTTGAGCCACGATCTCTTCGTATAGTCTCTGCACGCTAAACCGGCTAGGACTGAGCTTCGTTAAAGAATCTGCAAGACTTGCTGTAAAAGACCGGAGGAGCGATTCCTGTCCTTTCTGCTCGGGGCTGTAAGCTGCAATGGCTTGCTTGACACCATGGCTGCCAGCCATGGGAGTGTCGCGCACGGCGCACGTATCGAGAAGAAGCAGAATGTCAGACTGGGCATCCTCAAACAGACAGCGGACACCGTCCCACTTGAGCTTCGAAGCGTCCTCCCGGGCATTACTGCAAGGCGACAGTCAGAGAGACGCCGGTCTCAGGCACCTTGAGCGGCTTTGTTTACTCACCACGCCCAGTATAGCTGATTGTCGGCTCCGACATATCCGTAGCCGGCATAGTATATGATCAGAAGATGGTCGGGGCGCGCATGTTCAAGAAAGGACGCCATCTGGACGCCAAGCTTGATGCTGGGGTTGGGCACGGTGGGAATGGACCAGGTGTCGGTGTGGTAGTTGTATCTCTCGCGGAACACCTTCTCAAGCGTAGCCAGATCTTGCTCGACTGATGTATCCTCCTCCCACCTCAACAACAAGACAGAAACACTGGTGTAGGGGGACTTTTGAGTCTGGTGATAGATGAGCATGGCTGCATCCTGGAGATGCCGCGCGAAGGACTCAAAGTCATGGCGCTCAGCGACGGGGGCGGGTTCTTGGACGGGATAGTGCTGGGTGGGAGGAGCCTGCTGCGCGTTCAATGGGTTAGCGAGTGAGCTCGGGGGCAGATGAAAGCCAGAAGAAGCGCGGCGCGAGAGATACTCACCTGGTCGGGGGGGAACTGCTGAACTGGCGGAGGAGGGTCGGGGACCTTGGGGGCCAATCGGCGCCGCTTGCTGGGCGGATCCATTCCGGAACCGAATTGGCGGGATATAGGGCGCTTTGGACGAAAATAAGAAGAAGGGAATCAAGAGAAGCGAAATAAGGGCTGGGAGAGGGGTTTGCAGCAATGCGCGATGCAGCAGTGGCGGGTGGAGGCGGTCGAGGAGGAGGGTAAGGCTGCGTCGGCCGTGCCCGAGGTGGGAAGAGAGGAGAGAGGGCTGTGAGATAGCCTGAGCCTTGTGGGACGGGGCCCGGCTGCTTTTCCCTTCTCCCTCTGCCCTGCTGGAGGCCCTGGCGGAGGCGGGGCTCTCTCGGTGGCAGACGGGGCGCACAGAGCCGAGAGGGCTTTGCTGCGCGACGTGATGCTGCCTGACACCTCGGGCTCCAGTGTTAGCGGCTACCTGGCCCCGCCATGCCGATTCTGCAGCGTAAGGCTGAATAGGCCGCCTCGAAGGCTGTGAGGACAATGGCACCGGAGGTACCAGCGAGGTACCACGCAAACATGACCAGGTGGGGCAGGAGTGCGCCTCGTCAGAATCTACTGGCTGTGGCCCGCCAGCCGCCACAGGAAACCGCTCCCTGGTAGTGCTGCCTCGGCTGTCCAATCAGCCGCGGGCGCCTTCATTCACTCATGTCGTCGCTGCTGGCGGCATTTTCTGGCCCCAAACAGCCGCCCTTCCCCTACTACCTTGCCCGCCCACGATGATGCATCTAGAGATGGCGAAGAGGACTCTCGCGCTGCCTCCCCTCCAATCATCTTGTCTCTGCTGCCATGTCCGGCAACCGCACGCACCACTGCTGTCTGGCCACGCTGGCAATCAATGGCCGCTCGGCGCCAGTCCGTGAAGGCACGGATTAGTTAGTTGCTTTGGTGTCATTCGCGGTTGTTCCTTCTGTTGGTGCCCAGCCTGTCTTGTCTTGTCGTCGCTGCCGCACCTTCCCCTCCTCTACCCTCCTTTTCGCCATTGGACTCTTGCCTTTCCTGTCCACCGGTTCTCTGCCCGTTGCACTTGTGCTGCGCCCTCTGCACCTTCCATTTTGCATCTGCAGGCCGACCCCTCATCTGCGCCTTCCTTTCCGTCTTGTCTCCGTTCTTGCCGTTCCAGTCGGTAATAGTTGGTCGTCCCTTCCTCCACGTACCACCACTACCTCCTCCTCTACTATCCGGATATGCCTAGGTACCCTTTTGTGCCTCGTTCCTCCCCCTCGTTCTTCTTTGCTCTTTCTTTGCCTAGAATCCTCGCTCTAATTAGGTAAGTGACGGTGACGGAGACGACAAGGAAGGATCCACTCAATGTCTGTAGATACAGTTCCCAAGGTCGTCTGGTAATTTGCGTGTGGGGAAGAACCGCAGATGCAACACCACGCTTCCTGTTCCTGCTCGTCGGAATCGCACCATGCAGCAGATAACAACACCATGCGCTCTTCCGCATCCCGACCTGCCTAGGTACCACATATGCCGCACTAGACAACTGAGAGGTGCATTTAGCCCGGCGCCAGCAAAGCATGCGGCATACCTTGAACCTCCGCATGAAGCATGCATTGATTCGTTGCTTGTCTAGCGCTCTGCTCCATTCTTTCTTGGAAAAGGAGCCATTCTTGATTTCTATGCTCTGCACCGCGCGATTGGCGGTCGAATTACACGCAACACCATACCGGGGCACCCACACCATCTCCTTCCTATCAGACCATGTTATCGGGTTGATCGAATGCTCCTTCGGCCGAACTTGACGACAGCTTGCAACTGCAAGGGTAGCTCCAGTTTCAAGACACTTTCTGCCCTGAAATAAGGCTCACCTTACGCATCTCACACCCGCCCTTCATCTTCGGTCCTCCGTCTATCTAAGACAGCACATAATCTTGCCAGTCCGGCTTCACTTGAGATTGACTTTAATAATCTGAGTTATCGAAGTGAATATCTCGTACACATGCTTAAGTGAAAAATGTATGTCGCGCGCGTCGTATTTGCTGCCCGAATGCCGACAGCTGCAAGAACCTAACAGCCGAGTCTACCTAATATGTCATATGAGGTTGGGCACTTCGTTGCCTTGACAGTGATCGCCATTGGAGAACGGCCAATGCAGGATCATTGGGCCCTTCAAGTTCTAATATGCATGATGCTAGTTCTCACTTCTAACTTCACTTTGGTTGACAATCCGGTCCCACAGCTAGCAACTATTGCACAATCGTCAATTCGACATTGGCTAATATGCAGCTGGATATGTCAACAATTATAATGTCAGGTCCGAAACCGTGAGTTACGCTACACGGTTCTGTGCGGTCTGATCTGATCACTGCTACGCATATTCTACACCATAACATTTAAGCTCTGAACCGGAAAAATTGACATTGGGAGTTACCGAAGCTCATACGGTTGACCTTGTAAGGACAGCCAACATAGCAACCCTTCCGGTACATGGGAATCGTCATCCTACTGATTTCGGGAAGCCAGGTTAATCATTAGCCGCTCCCGGGAATCATACAACCAGTGGCTTTTGTCGAACAGATGCATGATCTAAGCCTATGTAAATAGCTTTTCCTCGTAGGTGAAGTGAGAAGTGCTAAACTGTTGTAGGAGAGAGCTACCGCGTTCCGCCACAGAACATTTCAGAACTTCACCGTTAGTACTTCTCATTAGCCGTCAGTCCATGCGAGTAAAAAGGAGCCTGCTGCGGGGTGCCGGAATCTGCAGGAGAAGTTCATTGTTTCCCTTGGATCATATGTGGTCAATTGACTGAATGGATATCGTAACGACTGTACTTGCGAAGCAAAACACGCTAAAATCGCTATGAGAGTTGCACTTAGAACGCTAGATTTCGATACTTCATCAAAACTTTTGCCCCTATGTCCACCGTAGAGTCCTGCTACCAAAACATGTTACTGGGGCCTCTGTGACAAAAGCTATCACGGTTTCTGGCCCCAAACACATATGCTAGTCTCGTTAGCACTGACGGGGACATGGAGGGGCTGTGATGGAGTCCTTACAAGGGAATGTATGCGTGAATACTTGTGTCTCGTATATCGGCCTTCGCCATGGCTAGTAGTTCCTCAACTTTCTCGGGAGACCATCCCATGGAGGTGGTCATAACGGGCATAGTGATGCCGTGCAGGATCTCTAGGAGGTTGGTCATCTGCATGGCGCCGATGATCTTCTGCTCCGTGCCTTTGGCCCAGTGGTTCATCGGCACCGGGATTTTCTTCTGTGTCACGTTGACGAACCCGGCTTCGGCCATCATGTCCTTGACGCGAGTCGGCATCAACAGGTCGTGTCCTGAAGCCTTCACGGCTGTCCCCTCGCACACTGCTTTAGAGTCTTCAAGGAATCATATTTAGGCTGGGAACACTTACCGTCTACGACAAGCTTGTTCCATGCCTGCAGATTCGTACCCTTCAGGGTGTCGTCAACGGCATGAAACCACATCACACCTTCCATTACCTCGAACCAGCCCCCAGGGTTGAGGTTGTCGTAGGCATTCCTCAGCATCTTTGGAACATCCTTGAGAAAGGGCGTTATGTAACGCCCATGGATGTAGTCGAACTTGTCTGTCCAGGCCCACTCGTCCTCAATGTCGTCGATCTCGAAGCAGCAGTTTGGCGGCACATACGCCGGCTGTATCGGGCTAAGGTCGGTGCCTGTGACGACTGCGGCTTCGTTCTGCTCCGCTCGAGAGACGTTAGAGTGGTTGCCGGTTGGCGTAAAATGCAACGCGGATCTTGGGAAGCATATATACCGAAGTCTATTGCCCATATGCCTGTACCGGTTCCCATATCTAAGACTCTGTGTGGTCCTTGGACGGGTGCGAGATAGAGTCTCCCGTTGAGTACTCTTGTGGCCAGGACGTGTTGAAAGTCTGCCGGGACAGGATTATTAGATCGCTAGTCACCGAAGGCTCGATGGCAATTATTCTTACTTAACCTGTTTTGCTCTTGCTACAATCGCGATTAGTTCCCAATTCTCCAGGCAATAGGCCGGCCACGATTGACACTCACTTCATCATTTGGCATATAATATTCTGTCTGTTGTGTCAGCAGTGGTATGTATGCAGCGGTGCCCTAGGGACACTTAGTTTCGCTTACGGCCTTCTTTGTACTTGTGGAAGGTCCTTCCGAATTTCTCGACGAATTTGTACACGGACGAGTCTACCGACATGCTGGACGACCTGGAGCATCGGACGTCAGCCTAATGACTGCCAGTCATAGCTGGCCTTGTCCAACACTTACGCGCGGTCCATGTCGCCCAGAGAAGAGTCAACATCGCTGAATTCAGCGTCAGGATCGACCTGTAGTTCATCTTTAGCCCCTCTTCCTAGAGGAAAGTAATCTTTTGGCGGCTTACCGCCAGCCCGAAGGAAAACTCGCTCGTAGCATTCGCCGAAGTTGTGCTTGCGTTATCTGGGGCCAGATGGTCCACAGTCGCTTCTCCATCCTCTGTTGCAACAGACGGATATGGTTCCGGATCGTCGCCGGGGATTAGCTCAGACATCGCAACGGCTTTATATCAACCTTCTCTTGAGGAGTCTGTAGCGCCGCCTCGTAACTTCAAAGTCTTGTGCTCTATTGGTGGGTTTCGGCCTCTAGACAATACTGTTGTTTCTGGCGGTGGGAGATAAGGTGCCTGCGGACCCTCTGTAACAACAGCCAAGAGGCGACAGGATGGATGTCAATCACATGACAACTCAGGCGAGGACATAGACCCTGTCGTCGCTGTCAAATCCCAGAAGTGCCCTCCACAGGAGCTCTCCACAATCCGCCAGATCCGGATAGCGCTATTGTAACCCGCCAGGCACACTTATTACGGACGGATCCTCTTGGAAGAAGGCACTAGAGTAACGCATGGCCACGTAGGCATATCCCCAGCAATTCCTGTCGTTAATGAATTGTGCTTCTTATGCCAATCCCGGACAGTCTCAGTAGAGGGGCCCAGATGAATATTATCGCGGTCATTTTTCTCTAACTAGCATCTCACAGCCATGGACTGTCCTTGCCGTCCAAGAGGACGCGGTCGGGGCTGCGCTTGGTGGGCCCGGTGCGGACAATATCAGGACCCCGTTGACCCGACCGCTGTATCTCCCAATTCACCTTGCATGGGAACGTGGCCGTTGGCCAGTATATCCTCCGTTGGCGCCTTCTATCAAGAGCCCATTTCTCTCCCCCTTTCCAATTCCCTTGATGATATTTTTGGTTGTCAGGTATCCAATGACATTGACCTTACCGGCAATGACCAGGCCACACGTCTGGCAAGTGAGCATCACGTCCAGTCGGTACTCGTTAGGAATGAGGCTAGGCCTAGGTTTCGAATATGCCAGGGCTGAGAAAGTAGAGGGCTAAGGAATGCGACATAGACTGGAGAGACAGGCGACAGAATTTAACACGGTTGCGAAAGGGTGCAGATTAGTTACCCTTTCAGTGATATCTTGTATCGGCCCCCTGAACACGTGTAACTGCTTTCTCCTACACCTCACGACGACGATCTCTCACGCAACCTAGTTCTACAGGCTGTAGTTACCCCCATCCCTGACAAACTGACTATTCATCATGCTGTACTCTGTCTTCAGTTCAAGCCGACGTACCAATTGGAAAGTTTCTTGCTCAATTGCGTTATACAATACTCCCCACATCCATTAGTCACACCCGTACGACGGAACGCACTAGAAAACGTCAACGCATAGCTCCGGAAAGCAAAATGAAGTTGCTCATTCCCCTCACTTCAACTCGGGCTTCGTCTGCTTCTCGCCTGAAAGTCCTTCGGAAGTGGTAGTCTGGCTGAGATGGATCTCGCTCGTACGTCATCTGCATTGACGCAGCCTCGGCATCGTGGCTCGGATGTCGCTCTTGAAGAGATCGAGTCCTCTGAAGAAGGGACCTCGAATGTTGCTTTTCGAGAGGACGTGCCCCCCGACGGCGGTTATGGTTGGATCTGCACGCTGAGTGTCTTCATCATCAACGCCAATACGTGGGGCGTCAACAGCGTAAGGATTGCCCAGCTCCCGGTCGTTAGCGCTCCTGTTCACCCTTTTCACAGTCATGGGCCGTCATTTTGGCATATTATCTCTCGCACAAGACCTATCAAAGGGCAACGCACCTGGAATATGCCCTTATAGGAGGACTCTCCATTTCCCAAGCACTCCTCATCTCTCCGGTTGTGACTATGGCGCAGAGATACTTTGGGCTGCGGTCCACTCTTCTATTGGGGACCGTTTTGGTCTTTGCTGCTCTCTTCACCTCCTCTTACACAACGCAGCTATGGCAGCTGTTTCTTAGCCAGGGGGTGTGCTTCGGCTGGGGCATGGGGTTTCTTTATAACCCTGCCTCGTCCGCTCTCCCGCCGTGGTTCAGTACTTGGAGAAGTCTGGCTGTGGGACTTGCCACTGCCGGAGCCGGAATAGGAGGCTTGCTCTACAGTTTGGTCACCAATGCGGCCATTAGCAATCTGGGAATCGCCTGGACATACCGTGTCCTTGCCGTATGCGCGGCCTTATCCAACCTATTAGCATCCCTTCTCCTAAAAGAACACCATGGGAGGTCCCAAACATCACGCCCGGAGCTCACTGTGCATCTGCAGGAGTTTGGACGTATTGAGGTCCTCCTGGTCGTTTTCTGGGGCGTCGTTACAGAGCTGGGATACATCACCTTGCTGTACTCCCTGCCCAGCTATGCTTCCTCGGTCGGCCTAACAGCGACGCAGGGCTCTGTAGCTAATGCTCTGTTGAACTTGGGCCTAGGGCTTGGCAGACCACTGGTCGGATATTTCAGTGACGCCTTCGGGCGTATCAACATGACACTCGCGACGACAATAACTTGTTCAATACTCTGTTTCGTGCTGTGGATCCCAAGCCAGAGCTTCGGACCCCTAGCCGCCTTTGCTCTGCTTGTTGGCGGAGTATGTGGCACTTTCTGGGCGGCGGTCACCCCGGTCCTCGTCGAGGTTGTCGGGCTGAGCAGGCTGGCCCGCACGTTTGGTGTAGTGTGCCTCGCGATGGTCCTCCCTACGACCTTTGCCGAGCCTGTCGCCATGCAGCTTGTTGACGGTCAAGAAAGCGCCAGTCAGAGCTTCCTTGGGGCCCAGATTTTTGTGGCTTGCGCTTTTGTCGCCGGGACTGTGAGTGTCCTGCTGCTGCGCTCCTGGCAGATCACGCGTATGGATGCTATGCTAGAAGCCACTAGCTCGGATGACCCGTCTCTGTTCTCAAACCGCGGCGTAACGAGACGCAAACGTGATCTGTCCTGGCTGGCTCCTCGAGTTCTGTTCTCCCTCCGCCGAGTGTGAGGCGGTGACAGATACTGTTGCTATTGCTATCGTTACAAGATAACAAGTTTTATACAACTGGGAGATTGTAGTCTTGAGTGGTCTAGTCGAGGAATTTTGGAAATTAGATCTACCCACCATCTTTGATGCTCTAGAAGCTAGGTGCCTTTCCATCGCGATGTCTCATCCACAGAGTCCTGAACCCGTTGACGAAATTAGCGTTAACTTAACAAGAATGATATCCTTCCAATTTTGCACTTGATGCATCTGTCTCGTTATGTTTTATGACAGTTAGCTACCGTTTGTTCTAGGATAGCCTAGACTTTCTATTACATTGTCAAACTACATAATTACTTTTTCCGTCGTCATTCTACCGACTGTCACCGTTTTCTGAAAGTTCCTTTCTTAAGGCTGAGAATAGATCCATGTTTTTGGAGCATCGCAGCGTTTTTAACCTGAAACCCCAGACCACACATTCGTTTCATTACCATATGTTATCTATGCTCAATGCGAGAGCAGACACTTACATTTTCTACCCTAGCCGTAATTACCCATACATAATCTACCACCTACTCTACTTGTTCTTACAATACTGAAGGGTAATATCTATTACCTGCTAGGCATCTGCTACTGAGAGATGAGGCGTTGTACTGTTGAGAAGGTGCTGAATTAGATAATAGAGGAGGTGATCTTTTCTATTGCTTGCACCGATGTGAGTGAAGTCCAATCCAGAAGCAGAACTTCAAAGCCAAGACCAATGGACGCCCGATCCTCAACCTTTACTATCACGCTGGCAGAGGCGCTCATTGTACTCTCAGACGACGGTGCTGGCGGAGATGGGACTGCGGCACTCGGAGGCGCCGCGCAACGCTCCCTTTTTGAACTTGTCTTCTATCGGCACTTGACTGATAAAGATAGAGAGGTCCTTCTTACTGCCTCACTGCAGGAAATCCCAGGTGGCCGCTGCCTGCACCTTTGTCACTTCCAAGAACTCCGCGACAGATGCAGATTCGTTGACCATTGCCACTGTGACACAGATATTCAGTCTTTGTACTTGCTTTGGGGGAAGAAACAAACTCACTGCTATACGGACTACAACCGTAGACGTACGCCGGGATCCCGGCGTATCTGTAGTGCTTGCAATCCGTAGCCCCCATGGATGGGATGAGCTCAGGACGAAGGCTGGGAACGACCCGCTCCGCATTAGTGGTGAGGCATTCTATCATCGGATGACTGATAGACGAGAAACTTGACGGGTTACTCGCCGCCTCTTGGACACTGATCTCGATTGTGGCCTCCGTGTACCTGGGAAAGAAGGACCGGATAACAGACAAGACCCCTTCAGCCGTGAGGCCGATGGGCAGGCGGATATCCAGCTCGAATACGCAGTGGTCGGGGATCATGTTGACTTTGACCCCGCCCTGGATGGTGCCGATATTGACCGTCGGCCGGGCGATAATAGTTGATGTGCCCTCTCCCATGGCTCGGTCGATGGCCTTCAGCACCTCTCGCTTCTTCAGGTGCACCTTGATGTCCTCGGGGATGTCGAAGGACATGGACTCCACAGCTTGCACGATGTCTGCTAGGAAGGCTGTTGCAGTCCTAATGGCCCCTTTGCTGTATGGACATCACAGTTAGCGATGGTCCCTGACGACATTATGTATGCGCTCCAGAGGCAGGATACTGGTTCCTGGGTGGTGCCATCGGCGTCTGCCGGCGAAGGAAGATGGAGCCTGTACTGACCTCAAGTTCAGGTAAGCTCCATGAGCTCCTTTAGTCCTGATGCTCCCGGAAAGGCGCAGCGTGCCTTTCTCCGAGAACCTGATGGTCTGCCCGGACGGCTCCGCGCTGAGCATGACGTCGCCTCCCCATCTCGCCTTGTTTTGCTGGATGAGATATTTGGTGCCAAACTTGCCACCCGTCTCCTCGTCCGAGACAGCGCACAGCGCCACACTGCCGTGTAGGAACTCTCTCTTCTCGTACAGGTAGGCATAGGCAATGACCAGTGAGGCGGTGCCGGACTTCATGTCGACGACGCCCCGGCCATGGATGCGGCCGTCGGCAACATCGCCAGACCAGGGATCTCTGGTCCAGCCGCTGGTGTCGTCGCCGACCGGGAACACGTCGATATGGCCGTTGAGCACGACGCGGGGGCCTGGTCCCTTGCCGCCAACGAACTCGCTGACGATATTCGGTCTGCCCGGTTGAGGGGTAATTAGCTCGGAGTGGATGCCTCTGCTGGATAAGTAATCGACGAGGACGGCCGCTGCTGCTTCTGTGTCTCCTGGCGGGTTTGGTGAGGCTGCGCGGACGAAGGCCTGGAGCAACTTGACCTGACTCTCCTTGTCAGAGTCCAGCGCTTGGAGTAGCAGCTCTTTCGGTTCCATTGTGCCTGGCAGAAGGGAAGCAGTGTACTGCAAAGCCGAAGAAGGGGGACAGGATATAATTGAGAAGCCGCAATGAGAAGTTTGGGCGTATGAGAAAATTACAAGGAGAGAGAAGAGGCAATCGACCTCCCGTGGCGCTCTACTTATAAGAGTGGTGTAGACATCGCCTATGTCCGTGTGACTTCGGACCCCGTCCTGCCTGACGGCTAGCCTGGTGTTTCGGCAGTGGCTCCGCTCTTAGCTATGCGTCATACCAGGAGCGCGCCGCTGCCCCGCGTATCTCCGCCAGCATCGATAACTCAGCATCGACGCAACAGAGAGACCGGCATGGAGTATTGTGTCGTAGTAAGTGTTAATATAGCGGCCGGAACAGTAGTCCAAGTCCATCATGTGGCCAGCCCCTTGACGATGAGCTCCCTTGTCAGCCGCCTCATCAAACCGTCGTAAACATCCAACAGCCCTAGCATGCGCGGCCATCTCTCGGCGCACCAGTGTAGCAGGATTGAACATGTTCCGGAGACGTCAATGAATGTGCTTAAGTCAAGAGTGGCCTCCTCCCCCATGGCCTCAATTCCACCGACATCACCAGACCGATCGTCTGAAAGCTTTGTCAACACTTTGACACGTCCGGTCAGCGCTAGAGCAGCATGTGCGACAAGCGTGGCGGTGGCCGTCCAGATGTGATGTGCCGACAGAATTGTTATCGGATATCGCCCGAGGATAGAAGACCTGACACCCCGGACTATATTATCATAGGTGCGGATGAGTTCCAAGGCAGCACAGTAGCTATCAGCAGCGACAACGAGCTGGACGGCAGGAGCATCCTGCCCATGTGTGAACCGGAGCGCGTGTAGAAGTAGCGGCTGAAACAGAAAGCACACTGTCTGGTTGTATTCGAGACTACAGGCCAGCGTGTGCAGGTTTAAGAGCGGTTCTGGTACGACTTGTCCAATATACTGTGCGTGGAGCGCCAGATATCTCTCGCGCAGCCATGATACTGACAATGCCTCTTCAGGCAGGCTTGTTGACGAGTACATGGTGTTGAAAAGCTCGGACCGGAAGCGGACTAGGTGTATAGGATTCCCGGGAGACGAGTGGCTGATGTCAAGTGCTCGCATGCTTTGGCCTTGGTCTTCGGGCGACAGAAGCCCCTCTGGCACGTCTGAAGGACGCCCAAAGAGGTGGCTTGCGGTGCGCTCGAGAATGTAAAGTGCGCAGAACGTAGATTGCTGCAGCGCCCTTTGATTGCGCTCTTCCTCGCTTGAAGGTATGCCGCCATCTCCTTCAGCGTCCCGGCCTAACTGAATTGCGACCTGACACGCATAGCCTAAAAGCTTCCAGATGTTACCTCGGTGGGGTTGGAACAGACAGAAGAGTGCTAGCAGCAAGAGATCTTGAAGTGAGGCGAGAGAAACCTCTGAAGTCACCACCTCAACGCAGCCGAAGGCTTCCAAATAGTAAGCCACACTTTCCGTTGCCCGTGAAGGACGATGACGAGCTTCGTTGGCGCATGATATCGCACAAATCATGGAGGTCCTGAAGAATAAATGGGCCTGGTAACCTTTCAGCTCGTGCGCGGGAAAACCAGCGCGGCGTATCGCCAGATAGGCTTGCAGATCAGAGGAGACGAGTTTTTCGTCAACGGAGCCGTAAAGCGTATTTAAAGAAGTCATGTATGCTGAGATCAAGGACTGTACGTCTGCTTCAGGGGCACATGTCATCTGCCGATGGAGAACGTCGTCCTCTCGGTCTATTAGGTCTCGTGCGGGCTCGTCTTCACACCGTTCCAAGGCGGCGTCTTTGGCAGATAGAAGCCCATTAATGACGGAATGCTGTATTAATTCGACTGCCAGCGCAAGTGCAGAGCCTGAGCCCCAGTAATGAAACGTGTCCGAAGGACATGAAGGGGGTATCACAACGTCGAAGGATAGTTGCGCGTCCTGAGTTCTCTCCTCACTTGCTGCCTGGGCTGAGGTATCAAGAGCGCGCAACTGGTCCAAACGGCTAAGTAGCGATTGGATATGTCTATGGATGGTCGACTAAATGAGTTGATGATAGGTCCAAAGAGGTTGGGTTTCACTTACGATCTCGGCACGACGCGCTTCAGAGCGCGGTCGACAAACGTGCAGTCGTGTCCTCCTTTTTCACACGGGCGACACCGCGGCAGCAGCGTGTCGCACTTGCGCCGCAGGTGACGGCACCGCTGGCAGGCTGGCAGTAAAGGCTGGACGCTTTCCGCATTCATGGCCGGTCGCAGCGATTGACTGTGGTTCCTCGTTGTTC
This sequence comes from Pleurostoma richardsiae, assembly GCA_030052745.1. Lineage (NCBI taxonomy): Eukaryota > Fungi > Ascomycota > Sordariomycetes > Calosphaeriales > Pleurostomataceae > Pleurostoma > Pleurostoma richardsiae. Next base: position 167,261 of record JANBVO010000025.1, read on the forward strand.
TCCGTCGTTTCTTCGGATTTGAGCGATGGCCGGATCGAAGTGCAGCAAAGAGCTGACTAATTAATTCGTTATGGGTCACGGGTAAGAAAAGGGGCATTCAGGGAGAACAGATCGTACTTCCCAGTAAGGACAAGTGAAGAGATATAACAACTCGGATGTGCTAGAGGACACAATTCTAACTGCGTTACTTTATGTCGTTCCCTTGTTGACCGAAACATCGTGACAAGTGTAAGGTACAGATCACAGTCATGTCCGGAACTACACGAAGCTCACAGACCCAGTCCCAGGTCGCTCTTGGACAATCCATCACCACTGATACCCTACTGGCAAACCCATGCCAAGTCTGCGCGGCACAAAACCGGTGCCACTGAAGTCCCAGTCGGACGTCAGAGGCTCCTGCTCCAGTATGGCGGCCTGGAGGAAATCGGTTTCCATCGTCAGCGGTAGCAGGTCCGGATTCAGGGCTAACTGGTTCTCCTGATTGCCAATGTCAGGACCCAGACTCTCTTGGTATGGTGATTTGAGACAGAGGAGGCTATTCAACTCAGCATCTTGTGCTGAAGTGAACGTGTCGTTTGCTATGTCTCCATCTTCTCGATACGCAAAGACGGTCTCAAGGAGGGGGCCGAGGAGACGTTCATAAACACCCGCGTAGTTAGAAATCTCCGGCCAACCTTGTTCCGCGATGGTGAGGAAATTGGCAGTCACAAGCTTTGTCATGTCGAGGATCTGCATCACGCTGAATCTCGTGCACAGCATTGCATGGCCATGTCGTAGACAAAATAGCACAACCATGGCAGCCTCAAATATCTGCTGAGCCGACAACCACGGCTGGCGGAACAGAACTTCATCACCCTGTTCCTGGTATAAGTGCGCCGTTTTCACGGCGGACTCAAACGCGATAAACAAGTACTGCTCACTGGGCATCATTGTGCGCGGTGATGGGCGGTGGAGCACCATCTTCCCTCGGGCGAACAAGAAATCTGATGATTCATGGCCGGTATAGGCGTCATGACGGTAGATTTCGTACCAATTCGTGAGCTTGTCATTCATATGGCTGAGCCAATCGTCGAATGTGATCCTAGCAGGGAGCTCGTCCTTCTGGAAGTGGACGCCGGCCATTTCGGTGAGGAGACGGCAGTAGTGAACCCTCCCGAGGAGGATGCCGCCCTTATCTGACCTAGGAAGACTGATTTCTATGGCGTCCTCGAGACTCGGAAATGGATACTGGACTGCCGAGAATATACTGCGATTCATGCAGTACGCTGTCCAGAAGATGTTGCGGCGGAGTTCTATGGTCTGCTCATCAAGACCTAACCCGTCCGGTATTTCTCGATGGAGACTCGACTCAACGCAGGCTCTCATGGTTAGCCCCGAGAGTAGCTCAATGTTTGCCGACTTTGGAGTAATGGTCGCATAAAATAAGATGAGTAAAAGCGCTTGTATCCGGGCCAAGTCAGACGGATATGTCGTGAGGCCGTAAACGTGCCCCATGCCTTCCTCGAACAGAGCTGCAGACGTAGCTATGCCTCGAAATCCCCGAACACCATCAACAGGCCGTATTGTCAAGGATGTAGCCAAGACAATGTAGATGACTAGGAAGTCATACGACGGAGCCACCAACTGCACGCTCTCGTACTGTCCAAGCGTATGTGAGACATATTTGAGATGCCGCCACAAGTCTACCGCGTCCAAGAATGGGAAATGAGCCTGGATTATCAACAGGTAATTGCCAACTAGTTCCTGTCTCGTCTCAGACTGCACACTCCGTAGGACCTGTGTATCAAGAAAACTCTGAGCCTTGTGACGGCTGAATGCGACCGTACTACCGGCAGATCTTTTCTGCAACCTAGTTGCCGAACGCGTCACTCCGACTCTGACTTTCGAGAGCAGGTCGGTCGCGATCAAAGGACTCGAAGTCGTAGCGGAACCCATGTCCCTCATGAACCTGCTCGATAGTATCGAGGACCGCAAGCTATGTTGTTGTCCGGACAGATCACTGACTAGATCATTTCTGGTTTCGCTCCCAGGATGCGGGGAGGGTGGCGCCCCCGTGGTTGCACCCTCAGAACGGGGTAGTCTGCGCTCGAGACGAGCGATCTCGTCCTCGAGATTCTGGACTAGGCTTCGGGGAATCTCTTCTGCGGACGGCGATATGCCAACACATGGTGCCTTGACACTAAGACACTGTCCACACGAGGGGACCTGCCTGTCGCACTATGCACACATGTCAACAGAGCCGTCTCCTAAAGTGCCAAGAAAGAGCGGCGGAGTTTGCGATACTCTTGAAGCGTACCTTGATTTTCCTCTTCCGGCAGCGCGAACAGGACAAGATTCCCCGCTGGCATGTCGATGCCATGTGTTAAGCCGAGGCTCATACAGATGTCAGCGCGGACAGGAGTATATTCAAGACGTGGCGACACGGCGCGTCGTTGTAGGAGCTATCGAAGAGCCTTGTTGGGGTTTCGGAGTTGAGCGAGCCCGCAGTGGATGACTCATGGGCCGGTTCTAGCCAGGTGCGTCTCGGCAGGACGCTTTTCTCCGTTGATCTCAGAGGGAAGCGGTCCCGCAACATCACCTAGGCGGTAATGTGAAATACCCCTCTTTAGCCCCATTAGCTAGGAACAACTCCAACAGACATCTGTGGCAGGTGATGTGAAATGGATTATCATATCATTCTTAAGACTAAACAGCCTCTCCGGGGCACAGCATCCTTGAATTCAGTGTCCAAATTATACTCCATCTTCGTCATCGCCTCCTCCCCCCGTTGAAAGCTTTGACGTAGAGTCTCTTTTGGGACGTATCCAAACTATGAAAACTGAGACCTAGTCGAGAGAAAGGGAAGGTTAGGTTAATGTATATATATATGAATATGGACCAATTACACCTCCTCTTCCTTGCTTGAGAAGCTAATAACAAGTGTGTTCTTACCTTTAGCTGACTTGAAACGGCAGACATGGAAGCATGAACAGGAAGGGATGCGCGAACGCTCATGGCATTGCGACGTCCACTCTCAAGCCCCTGACAACCGTCTCAACCGAACTCGTCGCGGCAGGACCTGTCTGGTCCAAGTCATCCATTTCAACCACCCCACCGTTGTCAATGTTCTGTGCGCCCCTTCTCTGCCGAGGCACGATGGATTTGAAGTGCTGGGCTAGACTCTTCACCTTGGGTTGATGGAAAGCCTCCTGGATATCCTCGAGAGAGCGACCTCTCGTTTCAGGCATATATGCTGCGAGGACTCCGACGGTTCCCAAGGAAAGCCCGCCAAAAAGGAAATACGCACCAAAACTGGATTTGTCGAGAAGAATAGGGGTGAGAATAGCCACAAGCCAGTTTGTAAACTGTGAATCGGAGTCAATACAGACGCCTGAGTTTTTTCTCCGGTTCACTCACGAAATTAAGACCCTGAGCAACAGCGTTTGCGGCAGCGCGGGTGTGCCCAGGCTGGATCTCGCTGGCGTAGATCTTTCCCACGATGGCCCACGTAGCACAGTACGTAAGGCCGAAGACGAAGACAGAAACGATGACAACCCATCTAGCGATGCCGTGGGCATGGACGGCTCCGGCGGCATAGAGGCATCCCATTAGCATCATGCACCCGGACAATGTAAGGCCGCCGGTTATCGCGCAGGTCCGCCGCCCCCATTTGTCGACGAGCAAGAAAGCAGGGACAGATATAGCCAACATCAGGATGGCGGACAACCCTGACGCCAAGAAGGACGCAGTGTTCGTGGACAAACCGGCCTGGGAGAAGAGAGTCGGTGCGTACTAAAGGAGGTTAGCATGATGCAGGAGAAAACTCATTCCGAGAGAACAACATACGTATATGACGCCGTCAATCCCGGAGAGCTGAACCATTCCGAGTATGAACAGAGCCAAAACGGTCCTCGTGCGGTAGCCCCTTTTGAAAAGAAGAACGAGGCTATGCCACGGCGAGAGGCTGGGCCGTTGCTCAGTTATCGCGAGGAAGTCTCTTTCGGCTTCAACCATGGGAAACTCCAACCTCTGCAGCGCAAGCAACGCATCGTTGCGTCTTCCATGCAATAGCAACCAGCGAGGGGAGTCCGGTAAGACCAGGCAGGCCAGAGCAAGCACCGCCGATATGATACCTTGGACAACGAAAGGCAGACGCCAGGCCATGCTTGACTGGATGGTGACGGTGCCATAGCAGGTGAAGTAACCAGCACAGATACCTGCAGTCACCAGACACTGTGCGAAACCGGCTAGCATTCCGCGGGTCTTGACAGGAGCAATCTCGCAGATATACACGCTCATATTGCCTAGATAGATACCCTCGCCAAGCCCAGCCAGAGCCCTGCCGGCGAGGAACTGCCCCAGCTGGTGAGAAGTCCCTTGAAGTGCAGCCCCAACGGCGAACAGAGCGGCTCCAGCTTGGATGATCCTTAGCCGTCCGAACTTGTCGGCCAGGTGCCCTGCGAACACAGAGGGTACAGACGCAGTCAACATGATGAGCGACACGGTGAAACCCAGGAGGGAGGGAGACAAGTGCCCGATGGACTGATCGAACTGCGACGTAGAAACGATGGCGCCGATGGAGCCAGTGTCGTAGCCGTTGGCGAGACCTCCCAGAGACACGCAAACACTTGCCAGGACATAGCTGGGCATAAGCTTGGGCGCCATTGTTGGTGCACTGTATATCGTTTCGCTTCACTGCTACGTCAGGTCGATGCTTGTAAGAACGACGGCACCCCTCGTTAATCTCGGGCGGGAATTGGCCTTTTGCCCAGGTGTGCTCCTCCTCAGTCGACGTGCCGCGGGGTGGGTATATGCGTCATGCACCAGTTTTATTGCCGATCAACACCAAGTCTGCGTATACCTACATGTGTTTAGCGGGGCACGCGGGGTCTTCGATACTCCCAGGACGTCTCTTCATTCTTTCATTCTGACCGAACCTCTTAGGAGGTGATTACCAAAGAACAGTTATTTTCGAGGTTCAAACTTGCTATTTTCTGATTAGGTATTAGGGTTAGCTGGTTTCCATTGCTGGAGGTCGAATCTCAACTTCTCAAGGTTATGTGTGTGATGATTATAGATGAGGTCGTAGATGACAGTGGTTCTGGCAGGTCCCTTTGTGGCCGCCCTGCTTAAAGAGAGGCAGGCAGGCAGGCAGGCAGGCAGGCAGGTTATAGCAGAGCACTCAGACGAGTTCACACATACCTTACTTTGGCGTCATTGCTTCGCACCTAGATTAGCCATCCCTGATGGTGTGTTCGATAGGTTGGCTAGGCCTGTAGAAGATTGCTGTATCCGACTCAGAAGTTGAGCCAGTGGAGTCTTCAGGCTTATTTTGCGGCAACGTTTAATGTCTTGAGGGCGGACGTCGCAGCAGAAGCCCCCGTGTTTCCCAGTCGAACCGAGTAGGTCATTAAGAAGGGCTCTAAAAGGAACCAAATCGGAAGACATTGGCGGGGAAATGGCCTTCCAGGTAAGTGACCGGTTAGTGGGCACGTAGTGAAGGGATTCGGTGGCGTGCCCTACAGTTGCAAGTATCAGATTCCTACCAACAGGGTGGTAGTAGGCATCGATCAACTGTTTCTACAACCTGTCACCCGGGCAGAATAGGATGCTTCAACAACTTGAATTGTCCTCCCTTACGTACGCAATCAGCATCGAGGTGTTCTCTGGTGTCACTTCACTCACTTGATTGGCGTCTACGCCATCTATCCCTGCCCCTGTCTGGATCGGTGCCTCCACTCGCACTCGGCCAAATGGTATTGCCCTGACCCCACCCACTCCTTCTGAGATGCTGGTCCATCTGGGAATCCCGCAGCAGCTCCAATGTTGTGAAGAAACAAGATATCATCAGCGCACGCGGCTATCTACAGATCACTAGTAACTTGGACTAGCTCTTCTCATAGCCCCAGATCCGTCGTTGTTGAAGGCTCTTCAGATCCCCGAGGCATGGACGCGGCCGGCTGACGAGACTCCATAACATACACGGGACACATAAAGAGCAGCCCCTTCCCTTTTAGCCGACAGCATGAGAGCCTGGACGATACGTGTGATAGATATGGCCTCTATACGCTCTTTTATAGTGCTGTCTAGCTTTCTGGCGGCTGCGACCCGGGCTAGCCCATCTCTGACACTGCCGGCCGCAGCGCCAGGCAACGCGTCCGGAATTGTTGACCCCGACTTTGCCGGCTTCGCATTTGAGCAGGCTTCCTTCGTGGAATACGCTTTGAACAATGACGGCACGGTCAACAATTTTTCAAAGAACCTCATTGCTGCTATAACTACCAGAACCGGAGGAAAGCCATTGATCCGCCTGGGAGGAACCAGTGCCGATTATGCTCGGCTCCTACCAGGCCAGGAAACGCCGGCGCTTCCCAGGGCCGAAGTCAAGTACGTAGTTGTCATGATTCCGTTGCGAAATGCCGGTGCCCTACTTACTTTCAGAAACATAGCAACTTACAGGATGTGGGAGGCACGACAATCGGACCCTCATTTTGGGATCTCTGTGACAGTTTTCCCGACGCGAAGTATATAATCCAGACTCCGCTTGCTATTACGAATATCAGCGAGACTGTTGCTTGGGCAAAAAGTGTAGTAGAGCACATCGGAATCGACAAAATCCAGTCATTCGAGCCGGGAAATGAGCCAGACCTGTATCCGACCGCTGGTCTTGGCCCTCCGACGTTTCAGGGGAAGTTCACCAACGCAACCTATGTCGGAAACTTCACAACGTATGCCGCAGCAATATCCGATGCTGTTGAGATACCATCGGGCCCATTCTTCCAAGCTTTCGATGTTTCCGTGCAGCTCGGGAACAATGTCGGAAGAGAAGCATATATCTTAGACGTTCCGACCGTATTCGGTCTCGGCATAGACGATGACAACATAGTCAAAACCGGTGAGTATTCACACTTGTCGGAGTTAGGGATAGACTTTACTCCAGTCTCTGCATCTAGCATTACAGCTTGCTCAACCCTGCTGACGGAGTATAGTTGCTCACCATTACTACCAAACCAACGGTGGCAGTGCTTCAACTCTCGCATCCGGTCTCATGACCCGCAGCAAGATGACCAGCCATGTCAATCTCTTTAAGCCCGCCATAGACTGGCTCAAAGAGAACAAGCCGTCCATTCCGTGGGTATTCTCAGAGATTGGCAACTCTCTCAACCCTACACGTACGCGTCTTCGCCGGACTAGTTGAGACAAATGCTGACCCCGATGCGAAGATGACTACTCATATCAGAGCACCTTAGGCTCAGCTCTCTGGCAGGTCGACTTTCAGCTTTACTCTCTCAGTATCGGCGTGGCACGCTTCAACTTCCAGCAGATTATGCACTCTGGGTTCGACCTTTGGCTGCCGGTCCTCTCAGCCGGCATGGAACCACAGGTATACTCAAACTTCTACGCGCAGCCCTTCGTCACGGACTTCGTAGGCAAGAGCGGGAAGGCGCAGGTTGCCGAGCTGCGCATTACCGACGAGTCAACAGGCAACTGGGCCGCATACGCAGCTTTCGAGGACGGCCTACCGAAAAGGCTCGTGCTACTCAATATGAACTACTGGAACCGGACTAGCTCAACTTCCGCGCGAGCCAGCCAGACGATTTCAATCCAGGTTCCCTCCGGTGTTGACAGCGTGAAAGTCGATTTACTGAGCAGCCCCGAAGGAGCTGGTGTTAAGGCGGACTCTATAACTTACGCTGGGAGTCAATGGACTTATGCTAGTTTGGGTGAGGAGGTGAAGGGTGTCAGAAATGACTCTCAGACGCTGGAGGTCCAAGGCGGTGTTGTGCCCATTACGGTCTATCAGAGCTCCGCAGTTCTTGTTCATTTACAGAGTTGAGTGATCCTTGGGCTTTTATCTTCAAGACCAGATGATATTGACAAAAGGAATTGCTTTAGAACGAAACGTGACTGGGTCAATCAGCGGGGGAACTCAAACTCAAGTCCCTTTAGCTGGACTTAGGTTTTTGGGGCCCATCGCGGCCGCAGTAAGGAGGAGTGTGAGAAAGGGAAGCTAGAGGAGATGGATATCACGGAGGCAAGACGGTGAAACTGCTAGAGACGACTGAGGTATAGTTACACTAGCGTCTTCCGAACTCCATGACCCGGGAGACCTTCGAGACCAACGCCTGTACAGTCCACTCAATCAACACATCGGACAGGGGAGCTATGAGTCTCTCACTTCTATAAGCTGAGCAGGAGACACCTGGTTTTGTAATCGCCTGCTTTTCGTTGGGCTTGTCATTAGGAGTTTGAACCTCATACCAGGTCCTCCTTCAAAAATGATGGCAGCAAACATTTTCAGTAACGCCCAGTAGTCATGATCCCACTTTTGCTTCTCAAAGCCGGCGAGGTCGTCAACGATGCAAAAGAGGGTCATATGCTGTGGTAATTTCCTCACTACCAATGCAAAGATCTCACATAGTGTCACCGTTGAGAGTGCCTCGCGGTTGCCGTCGAAGCCCCCAAGGTTTACGGCGTCCAAGTGGGCGCTCGGCCAACTGTGTAGAAGCTGGGCAAGTATACTCCTGATCAATCCTCGGGGGCCTGCGAGCTCGTCATTGGAAGCGACATGCTCGCCACAGAAGAAATGCAGGGTGATCGTGGTGCCGGCGTCTCTCCTTCGGAATAGCTGTACCATGTTGCCACAGAAATATGAGATAGGCGATGTCTTTCCGAACCTAGAAGAGTCCAGATGGGACTCGATATAAATCAGGTCCGACCCGGTGCCGGCCAGCCAGTTCTGGAACTGTATGCTGGCGAGGATGATTGCCCCTACGGACTTGGACGCCGAGTCAAACTCTTCACTTTGCCGAAGAACCACGGCCAGGTCATGGGAATCTGTACCGTGCCGAACTCCAAGTGCCTGTAGGAGAGCTGCAAGCTGCCCTGGGGTTGAAGCGTGCTTCGGAGACTGTGGGCTGCTCTCTTGATCGAACAAGATAGCTGTAGAAGGTAAGCTTCTTCAGGTTCTAGACATCATACGCCAAGGTTCAGAACTTCACTTACTCGATACACTATCCGTAAGCATCCTGAATAATGAATGTTGACTGGTAAGAGCGTAGTTGAGCTGCTCAATAATACAGTTCTGACGCTGAGTCAAATCGGCCATACGAGAATCGAATTCTTCGTAGTGTTCATTCAGGCTACGGACACCTTGACCAACGTTAGAAGTTAAATCGTGAATCTGCTCCACGTGCACCCTAATGTGCTTTGTCGTCTTGTCGATCTCTTCGGTGTCGAGGTAAGTCTCCACTGCCATATCGTCGCGAAGAATCCCGGCACAGGCTTCAACTCGCTTAGCACTCTTGCGGATTGCCTCCAACAGGTCATCGGCCTTCCGCCCGCGAAAATGATTCGCCACTTTATCAGCTATATGAATTGTCAGCTAAACCTGGTACTGGTCTTGCCTTCGCGTGAAAGACCTTACAAAATGTCTTGGGTGCTATAACTTCGACCAGGCTCGGGATGGTGTCGAAGAGCGTCACCTTCAAATCGTCGATGGCGTCGTGAAGTCGTTTCTCCTTAGGGAAATGCTTATACTTGTTACAAGCGGACACAAGAATGGCGGGAATATCCTCAAAGACATCTAGAATCTCTCGTCGCAGAGACTCTCGGCGTTGCGTCAACTGTGCGCCGTTAGAATAGAACGTCACAACTCCTCCTAAGAGGTCCATACATCAAAGACCATGCTCAAGCCACCCTGAAGAGAGCTTAACTCGGGTGGCAGAGCGGCAAGAGCGACACCAAGCAATCGCGACACGTTCGTCACTTTCTTACGGCTTCTTGTGAAGAATCCTCTCTCTGCCCGTTCACTCTTGGCAGCAGCCGCCTGGGCAATCTTCAACTGCTTGAGCATATCAGACCACGAACAAGACGTAGGGTTGAAGCCAAGCCTCTCTCCTTCCAGTTCGCCGTACTCGTGCAGAGCGTCCATGAACTCGCTAAGAAGCCTTAGCATTGGCCTCTGAGTTCTGAGAACTCGCCTGGTGTGCGCACCGATACTTATCCATTGCCTCGTATTGCGATCGCAACTCGTTGACGTTTGAGAATGCCGGATGCAATTCAGCAATGTCTTGTCCTCTCAGTTGCAAATATTCATTTACAAACTCAGCAGGCTCCTTCTTTCGAGCTGACATTCTGGACTGGGCAAGTGTACGGGACTGCAGATCAACACTCAAAGAGCCTGTTGATCGCAGGCAAAGTCTAGAACACGCGTCCTGGGGTAGCGGAGCCTCGTTATTACTGAGGGATTGAGACGTGGAGGAAAGTGCCTAGCAGCTTGGAGAGGAACTGCATATGACTCCCCCACGGGACGCCTCGAATAGGACACACTGGTTCCTGGTTCTTCCGAAAGGAACGAACGTGTGTCACCCTGGGGCGGACAGCAAACTCCTGAGACCTGCCAATCACAACTCATGGGCTTATCAAGGTGTAAGTCGACGTTAGGCGTTCTACCTGTGGAAGATGACAAATGGTCCGCGGAAAGCCTCGCAAGCCTCGCCGGAGAAGTCTGCCTTTAACATACTCACCGATATGCGGAATGCCATTGGCCTAGTACTACTGCAGGTCTGACGGACGGCAGCCTCAAACAGTTGTTCTGCAGCTAAGCTGCAGCTTCGGGCTTACTGGTGCCTTGCTATTGGTGGGTTGTTAGTGAGGTGGTGTCGCCAGAGTTGCACATTTTGATGCACGTCTGTTAAGGCAATTTCATCGTTGCCTCGTGGGATCCGAGAAGACTAGTAGATAGAGCAGATAAAACTTGCCACAGGGGAGAGGGGAGATGTTGCAGCACCCACCAAGCAGCATAGCCCGTCGTTCTATCGAAGTTCATATCGCATGACAGGCTTCCCTTGTCTCTTATTACTCCACGGTCGAGATCGTAAGCTTCATTCTTTCAAGTTTTACAATGGTCAAAGAAGCAGTGAGTCTCGCAAGTCATGCCGATAATAAAATAAAGTGACTGATTCGGAGGAAAGACCCTCTCGTCTTCAGCGCTGGTATCGGCCCGGGCGTTTGATGACAGCCGTCTCGCTGTAGAACCTGACCAGCTCGGCCGCTTTATGGAGCGCACCCCAGCTCAGGATGAGAGCCCGGATACCCTCGAGGCAGACCAGAAGGCCACCATTGATCCTAGTACTAAGGTCGATTCTCGTACAGAGGTTACAGATGAGGTTGAAGACCAGCCGCTGCCTCTGTACCTTGGCCAACGTGCTATCATCCCGGAGGTACGAAAGTGCAATATCGCACAATACAAGAATCGCTTTAAGGGCGCCGATGAAGCTCTGTATGCCGTGGATGTGCTCGAAACAGACAACTTCTTCGTCCAGGAAGTCCAAGAGGAGCTTAAGTTGCGGCAAGCTCTTCCGAAACGAAAGAACCCTAAAGACAGGAAGACCTCAAAATCCAAGCTGCCAGCTATAGCGAAGCCTATCCGCAAAATGAAGGCGGGGAACAAATTAATCGAAAGAATCCGGATACAGTCACCTGCGCTTCTGCAGATCATCTCTGTCGGTCCTTCCCAGGAACAGAAGACCGCCGGTAGGATTTGCTGACAATGTGTAGCGAGTTATGCATCAATCCTGGGACAGCCGGCCGCGCACATTCTTCCGGTCTTTCAGCCCTCTGATATACTTCCACGGTGACATCCTCGAAGTATTCCGGGAACTGGACGCTAAATGGGGCAACTCTGACGGCTATTCTGACGTTCACGACGCCAGCCGGACACCTGCAAGCTTGGACGAAATTCATGAATCAGAGGGGTCCGGCTCGGTGGACGACTCTCCGGCAGCATTAGAAGAGCTGAGGTGCTACGTCGAGTTCATGGCAAGGGAGATCTTGCCTCTTTACTCACAGTTCGATAACCTGGAGGCTACGTCCAACGCCAAAGTGCGTTTCCGTGACCTCTGGTATCTCTTCAGGATCGGGGACCTCATATACCGTCCTATAGGTACCGATAAGGAAGTCAACAATCCAGCCCTCGGTAATAGGACTTGGCGTGTATACGGCATTCGTACCCCTTGGTCAAGGTACCGAATCGAACCGGTAGACCATCGAAACTACCTCGATGAGGACTCGGAGCGCCACAGTTTTGCACTTTATGCCTACTACATCGACTTCACCGGGGACGAGTTCGGGATTGTTTCACAAACATTTGAGATACCACCGTACGATGGCGAACGCCTGGTCACGTCATTGAAAGTTTTCCCGTTCCGGTTCGCACCGAATTGGAGAGACTCATTGGAGGCTTATAAGGTTGGTTAGCAATATCTCAAATAGAGTCGAGTCGACCATGGTCTAACTCGATTTAGGGTCATGGACGCAAGTTTCTTCATTATATAGAGAGCCGGCATGCGGTCTACAACTGGTGGACCATGATCTTGACGCCTAGTGGTGATCCAACGACAGATTCTGATGGCAACGTCCTGAAGCGTCCGGAGTACGTGGACAGTGAGGTTATAGTCGATTTTGTCGAAGCTATACAGACCTCACCTTCTTGGCAACCAACTTTGACTATCTTAAAACCCCAGGAGCCCAACCCGTCAACCACTGCCGACGACTTCTACATTTGCTGGTGGTCAGACCCTGAGAGGACCAGGCTCTTGGCTGAGACAGCTGAGATAGTTGTCCTCAGTAGCGGAGTTTCCGCATTCGAACATAACAGAAATCTCACCCGTGACAGATTTCTTGCGGCAGTCCGAGAGAACGACAGGAATGGCGTGCTCACCACAGCCAAGTACCTACGCGACGAGGATCTGCCACTCCTCCCATCACGCGTCTTCGCCTATGTCCTCCGGGATAGGAAGTTTGTCCCAGTAGACATTCAAAAAATACAGCCTGTCAAAGAGTCCTACGACGCATGGGATTGCCTTAAGATAGATACAAGCACGAAGACGCTCGTTAGCTCTCTAGTTTCTGATCACTTCAGCCGAAAAAAAGATGACAAGAGAGACGGCATAGAGCGCAGCTCCCTTGACCTGATCAAGGGCAAGGGTAAAGGGCTGTTTATCCTACTACACGGAGTGCCCGGTGTCGGAAAGACTGCATCTGCCGAGGCTGTTGCCCAAGCATTCGGAAAGCCACTATTCGCCATTACCTGCGGCGATCTTGGCTTGACGCCTGGCGAAGTTGAGACTGCTCTGCGCCGAATCTTTCGGCTTGCCAATGCCTGGGACTGCGTCTTACTTCTCGATGAGGTTGACACCTTTTTCTCTCAGAGATCGCGAGGTGATTCTACTCTGACAAAGAATGCCTTAGTATCAGGTAAGCGTTCCCAGTACCAGGTGGTGAGGGTCTTGAGGGACATGCAATCATTTGAACCATTCTCCTATACTATGACAATGGGGTCAGAGGCTCATCGCATTAGTCTTCCTACGTGTTCTCGAATATTATGACGGCCTACTCTTCCTGACCACGAACCGCCCAGGTGCGCTTGATGAGGCCTTCAAGTCTAGGATCCATCTCAAACTGTACTACCCACCCCTGGACTTTGATCAGACGATGGATATCTGGGAGATGAATATTCAACGCCTCCGCAAAGCCGAGCGAGAACGCTGTGAAGGCACGGATGAGGATCCCATCCTCATATCCGAAAAGGAGATTCTCCGCTTCGCCAGCCTCCTATTCAACCAGGACAAGGGAAAGTTCAGGTGGAACGGGCGGCAGATCCGTAACGCCTTCCAGATCGCGTCGTCGCTGGCCTGCTTCGAGTCGCGCAGAGATGGCACCCAGCCCCAGCTGACGGTCAAGCACTTCAGGACGATCCATAACGTCACTGAGGATTTTGACCACTTCATGGAGGAGACTGCGGGCAGGACCGACGGCGAGCTGGCGTTTACCCGTGGTGACCGCGCAGACCACTGGAGCAGGGAACCGGCTAGGGCAGAGACCTCACAGGCAATTCTCGATCCGGCCCCTCCACTCTCCCCGGCCGGCGCCCAGCTCGGAGGGAGGCGGTCTCTGGGACAGCGGCCGCCTTCATTCGGCGCCGGGCGGCGCCCCGTCAGCCCGATGGGCGGTTTCGACCTGAATGCGTCTGAACCGTCCAACATATTCGGACTCCAGCCTTCACCATCTCCCAGTCCGGCCCAGCCACGCCCGCTCTTCCACAGCAGGCCATCGATCTCTTTCAACGACGGGCCGCTTGTCCCACTTGGGAACTCCGAACCGCGTCCGCATAGAGGCTCGGACGACCTTGGCTCCGGTGACAGATACGGCCACCAAGACGTCGCATACTCGCCGACATACGGTGAAGCTGAAGGGTCAGGCAGCAACCTGGGTGGCCGGAGGCGGGAGCTTGAGAGAACGGATTCTGATCCGCAGGCAGCGCGGAAGAGGAGAAGGATGACTGAGTACGACGACGACAGAACACCCTTTGGGTGATTAAAACGGGTTCTTGTTTAAGATGTTTTAGGAGACAATTCGGAGATCTAATAATCATCTAATTAGTCTCTGCGCCTATTCTCTTCATTATCCCCCCCCGGGGAATAATTAGAAGACAACGTCCTTTTTAAGAAATATAGCTCTTTCTTCAGGCTGAGACTCCTAGGACTCAAGTCTGTCAAGGCCGTCATCCACACTTAAGATATGTTGACTCACCATGCCCACCAACTCAACCCTACTAAAGCCTTATGACTACGGCCCTTACTCCATTGAGATTTCTCCAGAAGATTGTCTTTAAACCTAGTTTTCACCCTCTACCCGCGAGCGTGAGATGTCTAGCAGGATCTGCCGACGAGCTTCAATCATCCACCGGCCAGATAGACGGTGTCGCGCCAGCCATGATATTGAAGCGCCGAGCTGCCGGGAAGCGGGTTGCTTTGCGTTGGACCTCGGCCAGCATCCTGCTTTCCCTCCTATACCAGCCCGTCGCAATCCAAGCGAACAAATCCCACCGAAGTCGGTCGAATCTTCCCCAGTGCTCGGGGATTATGAAGTTGCGCATGCCGGCGTGCTCGAAGTACCTCGGGTACCAGCCCGCCTCATCCCAATCCACCAGCCAGAGATTTTTCGTCGAATCCTCAAGTATCATATTCCGAGGGGCGAGGTCATGATGCGTAAAGACCAGGCCGCCCTCCTCAGGACGGGTCGGCCCTTCGCAGCTCTGCCTATGTTCTTCTGGACTCTTACCCGCCTCTCTGCGGAACGATACGAGATTCCACCAGAAGTTGACGACAGACGCAATCGTCGACGACAGTGCACGCGTGGGAATACCGTATCGATCCTCCAGCCAGATTGAGCGACAGAGACCCGTGCCCAACGATCCGGCAGTCGGACTTGTAGCTGTTCGCATCCGCCGCACCATCCCTCGCACCTGGAAGGCCAGCCGAAGCGTGGTAAACCAGCCAAGACTGGTCCAGGCATCCAAGAGAGTAGGCCCATAGATGCGGTCTTGGATGCATTCGACATACACAGATCCTTTGACAACGCGTTTAATGCAGGGGGTGCGGATGTTGAGTGCCTTGGCCTTGGCAATGGCAAGATTCACATCCTCCAGCTGGTCCTCGGTGTATCGTTTCGTGACATAGGATCCCGAGATCGCAATCACGTGTGCACTGCCGGCTTTTGACTCTCGTAGTCGGGCGATGTAGTCTGCGAGCTCCGCGTCTGGGAGGCTGTCTACAGGATCCGATGCTTCTTCCGCGGCCGCTTCGCCCTCATGTCCCGGGGCCATCAGCGGCACAGAGGATGGACGCGGATATCCGATGTGTTGTGGTGGGTCTGACCTGCTGCTCCCCTACGGAAGACGACAGCTACTTCTTCCGTGCTCTCCCTTCGCGAAGCCAAGCGCGAATATGAAACTCGGAAGCTGAGCCCACTGCTGGCCAGGCCCAACAAGGCGCTAACAAATCACGTGTATGCGTGCAACCGTCCGTGCCATTCAAAAGTCTCAGGACCCCAAGATGCAGTTGATCCAACGCCGTCATATCTCAATAGCAACCAGTGCTACCCGGCCTGGTAGCGACGGTAGGCTAAAGCCAGTCTGACCTGCTCCCCATCGCATAATCCTGGTCTTAGGTTTTCGTGGTTCGCTCAAATGGCTTGTCGCACTACCGCCGGCCATTCCGCTGACCATGAGCGCCAGAGTTCAGGCGCTTAATCACTGCGAGCATAGTAACTCGGCGTGCAATGTAGCCTCAGGGAAACCTCCATGTGCTGAAAAGCGCTACTAGCCGATGAATATCTTTCGTGTATAAACATGTATCATGCCCTCCAGTCATGGAGTTCAAGACCCCTCGTAATGAAAACACGGCCCTTAGGCGAACTCTTTGGGCCTTGCGCATCGTGGCCAAGTGCTGAGCAAAGATCTTCGGTTATATCATCTTGATTATGTCCAGTATCTCCCCTTCAACCGGTAACACGTGTCTGCGCTGTAAGTTGCCATTTGTTTTCCCAAAACGTTCCTTTCAGTAAACCCGAAACTTGACATTATGAGGGTTCCTCAGCCGCAAGTCCACTGGATGGAAACTGGGATAGCAACAAGCTTGAGCAGGGTGCTTTCACTAGCCAAATCAGAGCCATCCACCTCGTCGCATATCAGAACAAAAGCAATAAAGGCGACGGAGATGGTCTGCCGGCAACCAATCACTGGTGTACCTTCCTGGAGCTCACGGACCGCACATCAGTCAGGCTTGACATGATGCCCGGGTATGGGAGCGACGGTTTGCGAGGCAAGATCGAGATCTCGTCTAAGAAATACAGCTGTACCAACAGCAGTATCAAGACCCTTACATTTGCCGCGACTCTAGGTGTTACCGTCCAGAGAATTGTCGACCTCATCTCACAGAAAGGAAGACAGAAATATCAGTTCACTCCAGAATGGGAGGGCTGCAGATACTGGAATTCGGTATTCCTTGAAGATCTAGAAATTTCGGGGTGCATCGAAAGAGGAAGTGCGGAGGCAGCGGCGACGGCTTTGTCGTTCTACTGGGTGTTTCCGCGCGGGAAGGAGAAGCGAGATATGGGAAAAGGGACATTTCGCAAGTAGACCAACGGATTAAGGACGAACTTGTATAATACGACTAAAGGTTTCCTTGGGCCTTTCCTATTAACGATATTGCTACTTGGTATTAACTGGGTTTTTTTCTTTTGTCTACCTAATTAGCTGTGTATTCCCTTCTCCTACCGTTTGGAAAACAGCACCCCTGGAGAAAGAGACGAATGGGCCAAGACGAGACAGAGAACCGAGCTTTCAGCATCTAGGTACTCCGTACCTAGGTAGGTTATGAGAAGATATGTGTTGCTGACATAAGCCAGGAAGCGGTGAATGAACAAAGAAGAAAGCTGTTCTGAGTTCAAGGGCACTACCTCCATCCCCATACAGGCAAGAGTCCGTAACGATGTCGCTAGTACCAGACCACGTCGACGAAGCTTTTGAATTCACGAACAACTGGGATTTGGATAATCTTATTACCGGCAACTTGACCGCTGTAGTTGAAAGGGTCCATTTATGCGCGCTTCGAAATGAGTTCAACGAAGGCGACGAGGCCGGAGAGCCACCTACAAACCACTGGACGATGTGCCTTCAGCTAACATGGCAGTCAGCCGTGATGCTGGACATGGTCCCGGGCTATGGAAGCGATGGGCTGCGGGGGAAGATTGAGGCCTCTTCCCTCAGACAGCCCTACACCGAAGAGACGCTGAACGCACTCTCCTTCAAACCAGCCAAACCAATCACTATAGGCGATGTTATGCAGCTCATCATAGAGAACGGAAGGGATGCATTCAACTTCTCTCCTGAATGGGAGGGGTGCCGGTTCTGGATGTCGGTAGTGGTGAGCGACTTGGAAGATGGTGGCCTTATTCAAGAAGGGAGCGCTAGAGCGGCAAGGGAGGCGTTGCTGAAGTACTGGAGGAACCCCGAAGGGTCCGAGCCGCGGATGATGCGAGAAGGGACGTTCAGGGACCGGTGATGCTCACAAGTAGCACGATAGAGTATACCGCTTTTGCTATGTTGGCATAGCAGCAAAGATGCCAAGTGCGGTCGATAATGTCTAACATCTTACACCATTACAGAAGGCCTATGCCGTCCAACAACTCACTACACAGCCGAATTTCTATGAAACCATGTCATTACTTAGGCGACCGAGCCTTCGAGTCCGGAGGCGAAACGAGTGGCATGAACCACTGACTGCCAAGCAAGAGCAGGAAGCACATTCAGCGGCACCCTCAGCTTCTATCAAAGCAAGAAAGGAGCCCCGATGTGCAGTCAGCGTCTTGCTGGTTGCCCCTAGGCCTTCCTACCCTACCACATGTATGTGGTGACACCAAACCAGTCCCGAGGCCCCTCCTTCTCATCTACCTCGTACCTATGTTGTAGTGAAAATCGCATCGTTGGCATGGCTTGATTTCCAGGTAATAGGCTTGTAGTATTGTCCTTGTTAGCCATCTAGAGGCGGTAAGTAGGTAAACAGATAAGTAGGTAAGTAGGCTACAGGCACAGGACTAAGGTTGCTTTCTCTGCTTCTCACGCAGGAGTCCTTCAATACTGTAGAGAAACCGGAGGAGTCTAACAGCTTCTTCGACATACCCCGGAGAGCCAACCTACGGGCATATTGTGTCCAGAAAAGCTTGAACGTGTCATAGATAAGGCTTTCTATATCTTCCTGCCTTCACTCTAAGCCGTGATCCCCCTTTTGTCTGTCTACTACATTTGCATCTATCATGTCTCATAGCCTGAGCAATCCTCCTTTTGCGGCACTAGACGCCGGTTTCGACACCGGTCGAATACGTAGTATCATCCGCCGTATATCATATAGAAAGCCAATACCACACCCTTGGCTCAACCGATCAATATCCCATACTCTCACAGCGCCTACACCTCAGCCGCTCCATCGACTCCCCGACCATCCCCCTCCCCATGCGCCGCGCCAATGCCCCCAGCCTCCAACCTCTCCATCGCCCTATCCACTTCCTTCTCCCACTTGCTCATCCCAACAATCCCCCACTCCAGCGCCCCGACCAGATACAGCGCGACACACTGCCCCACCCACAGGCCCGCGAGCCCCCAGCCGTGGAAGGCGAGGTATATCCCGGCCGGCAGCGCGCCGCAGTAGTAGCTCACGAGGTTGACCAGGGCGCCGACCCACTGGCGGCCCATGCCACGCAGCGCGCCGCCGCACGAGCCGTTGAGCCCGTCCGCGATCTGGAACAGCGCCACGTACGGCATCACGTCGGCCACCAGGCGGATGACGCGCTCGTCGTCGTTGAACAGCCGCCCGAAGGAGCCTCGGAACACCATGAGTGCGGTGAGGATGATCGCGCCTGCGAACATGCTCAGCACGGCGGCGCAGTGCGCGGAGCGTGCAGCGTCGCGCGCCCGGCGAGCGCCTAGGAGGTTGCCAACGCGGGCGCTGGCGGCGACGCCGAGACCGAAAGGCACGGTGTTGATGATTTGCTATAGGCATTCGGTGTTAAGAGACATTCTGCTGAAGATGGAATGGGGAAAAATGCGAACATCAAGAGTCATGATACAAGATTGGGCCGCGAGCGGGATCGTTCCAAGGCGGCCGGCGGCCAGGGCGACGATTTCGAAAGCCCACCACTCGGTGCCGACGTGGATGACGCCTAAGAAAGCGAGACGAGCGAAGGCGCCTGCGTGCTGCAGGGCGCGCCGCGGGGCCAGGCCGCCCCAGCACTCGTGGCCACGGACGAAGGCGGCGTAGGCGAGCAGAAGAAGGAAGGAAGCCCAGTAAGCAATGCCGGTGGCGAGGGGTGCACCGTAGATGCCGATATTGAGCTTATAGATGAAGAGCCAGTTGAGAAGGGCGTTTAATGGCGAGGTGATGAGCAGGACGTAGGTGCCCGGGCGGTAAATCTCTGGAAGAGTAGTGTTAGGGGGAACAAAGAAACTAGGAGTGGTGAACAAGTAGGTTATGCTGACCTTGCGCCTGCAGGAACTTCTTCATCGCCTCGAACCAGATGTAGCCCAGACCGCCGGGGATGAGGCAGCGCAGGAACATGGCACTCTGAACGCAGATGAACTCCTCTTGACCCAAGGCGCGGAATAGCGGCTCGGAGAAGAACCAGATGACCGCGACGACGGCATAGAAACCCGATAGCACAAAAAGCCCTCGCTGCAGCAGTATGCCCAAATCGTGCTTGTTGCTCGAGCCGGTGAAGCTACTCGACGCCAGAGTGTCCAGAGCTGTCGTACCTCCGAGACCAATCAGCCACGCCGTAGACATCGCGAACATGTAGGAGAAGGCGGCCGTGGCCAGCGCCTCCGGAGACAGTCTGCCCACAATGAGCACCGAGACGGTCTGTAGCGAGTTCTGCAGGGTGTATGCCAGGATGACTGGGATCGACGACTTGGTCAGGAGCCAGATCTCGGCGAGCCATTGATGCCATCGCGGCCCTTGAGTCTCATGGGAGTCGGCTGCGAGAGCATCGGTGGAGGAAGAGTGGACAGAGGTCGCCGGTGGTTTCGGCAGCAGTGCCGACGTCTCGGTGGGCGGTACGTCCGGGGGTGTTGCCGTCCCGGGTGGGAGGACGTCGGGCATCTTGACAGTGACTGGTGATAGAGAGCCAGGTATGGTAACGCAGTCCTGGACAGACCTGGTGGAAGAGCGGGAAAAGAAGCGAGCTGGGTGAGATGGCGTCACTAGACGCAAGACATGGCTGGCCTCAAGACCTGATAACGGCAAGGAGAACCGGACCAGCTGATACACGCGCCTCGGCTCTTGAGGGATATTCCACTTGGAAGACACAATGAAAAAAGTCAGCAGAGACAGGAGATCTCAAAGCCACTTCACCTGCCTCACGGCTGCCCCTTAGCCCGCAGGACCAGTCCGAACCCGCAGCTCACGGCCGTGATAATGACAGTCATGCCCCACGCCAGAGGGGCAATGACATTGGGTTAGCGATCTGCTGTAGATAAGAGCAGCTGCAAGTCCCGCAGGGACCAGCCCAGATCGGATCGGAGTCTGCGTAGCACGCGGAGCCTCTCACGGCAGCTCGCCTGCAGTGGGTATTTCCGGGGCGGCGAGCTGCACATGGTGTCACTGTGTCAGCGCAGGTAGATCGGAGTGACCACACAGTAGGCAGGACGGGGAGTATTCCCATTTGTAAAAGGCTTCCCAATCGAATTGACAGCTCGAAAGCAAAAGGATCGGCGATGACCGAAAAAGGCCTCGATAAGGAGCAGACAGTCGAGTCTCGTCCATGCCCTGACCGGCATGGGAAAGCGGGTTCTGCCAACGTGGCCGGCGTGTTCAACGGCAGATGCCTCGCCAGTAATTGGTCCCAGATCCTCCCATTGGCATCTCCTAGCTTGCCGGCACACTTGCGCTGCGAATCCAATGGCTTCCCCAATGGGCGGCCGGCCGGACACGGCGCGGCGGTGACGAGATGCGGTCTCGTTGGTCAATGGCGTTCAACGGATCAATGGGGTCCCTTCGGGTATCTATCTCTCGAGTGGAGAGCCGTGAGCGGCGCGAGACTTATCTCGAGTTCGCGGAACCCAATTGAATAGCGTAATCGCAAACGGGAGAGCTGCCGCCGCCGCAAATCGCTTCTCCCACGCCGCCGCTTTGTCGTGATCGCTGGTATTTACGTAAATCTCACGGCGACGAAAAGGTGCTCTGCTGCTGCTCACGCGGAGAAACAAGAAACAACGCAGGGCAAAGCCAAGGCATTCTGGCATGCCGGCGAATGTCCGAGTATCCCGGGTGAGACTGGGCGACAAAGCAGAAGCGCATCTGCAAGATCTCGGAGATCTCGTAGAGGCATTTCTTGTGTCTTTGATAAAAACCGTATTTCGTCTGCGATTATTGATATGAATTAACTTCCTGCCTCTGCTGCTTTCCCTCACCGTCTCTTGTTCCCCTCGGCGGGGTTTCTGGCTGACGTCACATCCTAGTCTGACAGGGGGTGTGAGAGGGAGCTTGGGCCTCGCTGTGTGAGCAGCTGCATGACCTCGTGTCGATAAGCATTTCGCGCTTCTCGATATCATCTGGATGGTCAGTGACGATGGTGAGAAGGGCGGCTTGATACGCTCTTCATACGGTTCAGAACTAAAAGTCAATATTGGAAAGATCCCAGAGACAGTCTCTAAGTGATACTGCAGTGAACCAGCCATTCCAGGGCCGCACCAACTCCTTCAACTCGTTTCCCACCCAAACAGCCACTTTTTGAACCCCTTCGACAACTATGTCGTCCTTTCCCAGCCCCAACACCCGTATCCGATCCAGTTCCAGAACTCCAAATCCACCTTCAAAATCATCCAAGGGTATGGGAGAGGCCAAACGCCAGCGCTGAACCGAAGGAGAGGACACCATGATGCTGTACACCGTACACCCACGTTCACCCGCCAACTACAACTTCCTTAATCCATGATGATATGCGCCCGTCCCTCCCTGATAACCCCGACAGTAACCAAATCCACGACTCCATCTCACTCCCCGGCGGCCTCCTCCTTGCCCCCAGCCAGCCAAGCCTGCAGCTCCACCGCCCTCCCCATCGCCTCCTCGGCCACCGCCCACCCCTCCAGGCTCTGCTGCACCAGGCTGATGGTGAGCATGCTCTTGACGAACCGGTCGTGCGGCGTGCCCCGCGCCGCCGGCGTGATGCACAGCACCACCCACCCGAACACCCCGAGCACCGACCGCCACGCCCCCAGCGGCACCCGCCACATCGCTGTCCACAGCTGCAGGAACTGCGCCTGCGAGACCACCGCCCCGAAGGGCCGCCGCGACGCGATCGCCCGCGAGTAGATGAGCGCCGCCTGCCGGACGGCCTGGTAGAGGATGTCGGGCTGGTCGGCGGGCGGCGGGGTGGAGGAGGCGGGAGAGTGGGATGCGGAGGACTCGGAATTATCCTGCTGGGACGAGTGGCCGCTGGCTGGTGATGGCCGCCTAGAGGCCCGGCCGCGCTGGGATCCAGGGTCCGACGAGCAGGAGTCGGACTGCGTGCTGCACGCTGACGGACGGCGTCCACCCTGAGAGGGAGAGTGCGGCGGCATGGAGGAGATGCGCTCGTGGATCCACGTGGAAGTCGTGCATATCTTCTGCAGCTCCTTCGGGGAGGGATCCGAGGGCAAGGACAGGACGGCCGTAATGAGAAAGCGCATGTCATCTAGTATGTGGGCCGTGGCAGAGTGGAGGTCCAGGGCGTCTGCGCAAGTAGCGAAGGGGGCAAGCGATGCGACGAGCGGAGTGTTGAAGGCCAGACGCAAAGGGACCTGCGTCGACTCGGTGAACTCGAACTCGGGCCCGCTCTGCAGAAAAGGGGGAACCTCGCAGGACAGAGCTATCGCCACATCGGAGCTATATACGACATTAGTGCGCTACTCCATGCCCACCCGAGGTATCCAGACCCGTCTGAAACGTACCTGATCACGAGTTTTGCAAGCAGACCATTCAGACCGAGACTGCGGAAGCCTCCCCTGAGTCTTATCATCTCGCGCAGACCTCGCAGGTGTGCCCTCAGATCGCGGTCCTCGCCCCAGTACCACTCATCCATTATGAGCTGCGTGACGCCGGCAATTGCCTCGTCGCTGGTCGCCGTCTTAGACCGCAGATGGTCGTTCAGCATGCGGATCGCCATCCCCTTATGCGACATCACGACCGTCCTGTCGAGATGTCCGGTCTCGTTCAGGAAGCAGGCAGCCGTGTAAATGGCGATCTGCGCCAGGAGCGGTGTCTGGATGCAGAAGGGGACGTAGAATTTGATGTACTGGTTCGAGGGGTCGGGGCTGCCGTCGAGGCATGCCTTGAACCGACAGAGGAGCTTAACAACTGCGATCTAACCGTCAGCCACTGTTCAACCTTGCCAGCGGATCCCCGCATCTCTCACATATTCTCAACAGCTCCGCATTCTGTCTCGTAACAGGGATGGGAAGGTGTGCCAGGTCCTCCAATGGGTTCGACATCTGCAGAGCATGCCCGGTCAGGGATGGCTGCTGCTTGTCCACTAACCATGACAGAATCTCATCTGTCTTCCCTGGATGCCACTGGTCGTTAAAGTACAAGTCGGGTACGGCAGACCGGACCTGGAGGAGCCTGACTGCGTCGTGGATAGCGTCCGAATGGAGCGTGCAGTTCTCGCCGCAGACTGGTAGCCCAGCGGGGCCTAGACTTCCAGGCGCGGACGTCCACTGGTTGATCCATGGTCCGAGAGATGTTGCACCGGGGAATTGAGTCTCTATGTCGATGCCGGACCATCGGACGATCTCTCCCGAGTCATCCCCGATTCCTTCGGGCCAGCCTGGTGGCGGTAATGGCGAAGGAGTCCGAAAAGGAAAAAGAGGCTCGGTGATGCCTTCAATTATTGGGACAGGAAGCTCGTCGGAGAATGCTGATGGTAGCAGAGAGATGGTAAATGATGGGTGATTTACTGAGCCTCCTGGATACGCTGTGCGTCTGTCGCGGGAGTAGTCAGACTTGATTCTAGAAAAGAAAGAGGTCTCATGCGGAACTGACTTGTTGCTCGGCTTATATTCACAGACAGGCGGTGGAAAGCGTCTGGCGCAGTTGCTGCACGGTTGTGCCTGGTTACACTGCAAGCAGACGTCAGTGGTCGGACAGAAGCACACATATCGATGCCACGATGACAACCAAAAACAAAGTCCCGCAGGGAATCGCGACAGAGAAGAGACATGAGAAACGCCAATACCCTCTGTTTCCTTCTCCTACACTCCCCGCAAGAGGTGGCCGTCCTTTCCGTACGTGATACACGGGATACACGGATCTGCATGGCGTCGGACATGACGTTCTGAAGAAGGGGGGTTGTTCGGCCTCGCGGGCCTCTCGAAGGCCACCAGTAGGCCTTAGGACAACGTATAAGAGGGTCCTTGTGCCGTCCGTAGGGCTGGGCTTATAAAAAGGGCACGGGATTCGTGCTGTCTTGGGCGGCCTGTCAGAGCACGGGCCCAGGCCTGGCCATCCAACCCCACGACAGGGGCGTCGGGGATTCTATGCAAGATGTCGGGATTAGCACCAGCTAGGTCTAGCGCAGTGCCAAACAGCTTGTCGCTTAAGCGGACTGACCAGTCGGGACTGTGTCAGGTTGGGGAAAGTCAGGAGCTAGAGAGAAGCTTAAAGGGCGTTCTGGTACTGCCGGACAGGGGGATGTATAACGTGGATAGAGAGTGGCCTGGGAACTCGATGCCAAGAACAAGTATTTGGTCGTTTGACTGGAGAAAAAAGTTCATGAAGATGACATCGTTTGGGGGCGGAGGAAGGTTGAAATATGCCATCAACATCTCGCGTTCAGGACTCGTCTAACGCTCCCCCATCTCTCTGATATTTTTGGGAAGGGGGGGGCAGGGAGGCCAACCAAGCTGAGTACGACGCACTCGCGATGGTCCCAGTTCACCGCTGCCATTCGCCGGCTTGGCTTTCTCTAGACCTGGTCCAGAGCGTCAAGAGACAGGGCAGTGCTTGGTTGGTTGGCACCATTAGCGCGCACTCAACATCGACGGTGTTGCTCATCCGTGAGACATGCATACGAGCGCGTGCTCACACGCCGTTGATGGTTTCGATCGTCGCCTTGAAACTTGAACCATTCAAGAGCTGCAGCGCCACGTTTCCAAGCCGGTGAGTCTTGGAGAAAGGAGTAAAGGAAAGGTGCAGCTGATGCCTATCACGATGACGCCGCCATTGGTGTTGCTCGCGAGTCAGTGATGCAGGTCCAGGAGACTGTGAGAAGCCACGCAGGTGCCAGCCAATTCAGCTGTGCAGGCAGCATGTGGAACTTTTCGGACGGAGCAATTCCAACGTTGACGGGTGTCTCGAACGATACTACCCGGTTTGGACAAGGAGCGCAAGACGCGGGGACCGACAGATTTCCGCGGAGGGACCTTGGGAGCTGTAGGGCTGGTGGCTTGGCCAGTCCTCCAAGCTCCTCACCACCTCCAGGTATTGGCAGTCCTCCGTGAAAGCTCAGAGGCAGCTCTACGAGCCGTGGCGTCTGGCTTTCTTAGCCGGAAACATTCTCCTGCATTCTGCATCGGCCAAGCTTCACGGGAATCTATAGTGCCGGGAAATACCGATCTCTTGCTGCCTGATGTGAGTCGTCAACCCCGCGGTGAACACGAAACACCAGAATCGCACTTGCAGACGTGGGCCAACGACGTCAGCACAGGAACGGGAAGCAGACCATCAAGGCGCCGTGCTGCAGTGCTCCTGCTAGCTTCTCACCCAAGGGACGTTCTCGGCCTTGGCCCAATAGGAGATCCCGCATTTCAGAAAAGAGCGAGGAAGACTCTCAAGATGCAATTCCGAGACACATCGTAGGTTAGTGCATAATCCGAATGGCTATCCAGCTGATGCGGAACGTTTTATCTGTTGTTGTCTCTTGATTCCGTGGGGGGACGGTGAATTAAGGATAAGGTTAAGCAGGTAGGTATTTTAAGCTTACCTAAGGTGATCCCCGCTGTCAGTGCATTTTGGGGTTTGGTCTCCACCAGAACCGAGCTCTCGGGACTCCCCCAAGCCTGTTGAGGAAGTGAGGCCGTCCACAGTCTCCAACTAGGTACCCAATGTATGCATAAACTCACAATGGGAAAAAACGAACATAAGAGACGTGCAGCTTCAAATAAGTCCTACAAAGCAATGTTGACATTCGACTAACTGAGGTATCTAAGTGCACCCGCTACCGCCGTCGTAAAATCGTCCATGAGTTCGTAAATGCAACACGTGTGTGCTATAATTGGTATCCCCTCGAGAGAATTCACTGTTCAGCCCCCAAACGCCCCCTGACGCCAATCACCGCGTTGTGTTCTCTAGTACCCTCCTCTCAGCCCCTCTGAGTTGCAACAAGTAGCTCCTCCTCCCTTCAGCTTTGTTTCCCCTTAGCGACCTCTGTAGTCCGGCTTCCTCGCCATATTAACCGGAGGCGGCGGCTCGTCATCTAGGGGATATGGTGGCGCACCGCCTCCAGCGTACCCCCCTCCCTGCCGCCGAGCACCACCAGGCGCCTGGTTTTCCGGCAGGGGTGTCTTGGGTGGCAGTGGCGGGGGTTCGGCGCGATGCGGCGGCACCTGAGCGCTGCCTTGCCATCTTGGGTGCTCATCCGGTGACGTTATTGCAATCTTGTCCGTCCCGGCTGCGTTTCGGTACTGCGCCGGGGTGGGTGCCATGACGACCAGGCGATCCGAGTCGTCCACTAGCGACCCAGGTGGTGCTGAAGCACGGTGTGGCGCTGCTGGTGGCGGCTGTGTCGGCCTGCTTGGAGGAGTGCCCGACCCAGCCCGAGGAGGTGGGGGAGGGTTGCTGGTGGGTGCTGTTGGAGGTCTGACACGCTCGCCTGAGCTACGTGGTGAAGGCGTGTTCCCCGCCGGAAGTGACAAGCTGTCAGGCCCGGACTCGTACGACTGCCGGCTGGGCGGCTTGCTGTGGGAGGTGAAGGCGGGGATGTCGCCCGGGAGCTCAACAGCCAGCGGCTGTGAGATCTCCGGCAACTTCTGGGTCCACTCTGGGATGTCACCCATGCGCTCGTAACGCTGCTTTGCCCTATAAATCTTAGCCATCTTGGCGGCAGCATCCTGCACCTTCTTCTGCTCGACCTTCCGCGACAGGTACATCCTCGTCGACGTGCTAATCTCTGCAAGTCGGTGCCACTCGTTCATGCCAAACTCGCCGACGCCAATCTCGACGTTCAGGCGGTAGTAGTTTTCAATGTTGACACCCCGTTTCGTCAGGTGTTCCCTCTCCATGTAATCGTGCGTCTTCTCACATCCCTCGATCTTCGCAATCAGTTTTCTCTTCGCCTCTGCGAACTCTCCGAGGAAACCTTCGTACCACTCCGCCTTGTTCAGGTCGCTACCTTTAGGACGCTTTCCGGTGCCAACACTCAAGAACACGCCGACCTCGCGGCCTGGCCATTCGTTAACGACCGCTTCGTCGAGCGCTTCCGGTGATGGGTTGAACCGCCCGTCGCCGTCATCATGGAAGACGGACTGGCCGATGCGGATGGGTTTGAAAGCCAGGCCAATGGAGCAGGTCGCTCTGCCGGCCTCCCAGATCTTGCACTCGTACTCCGGAGCAGGCTCTTTCCTCGAGTCGTAAGATC
Source organism: Pleurostoma richardsiae (assembly GCA_030052745.1). Lineage (NCBI taxonomy): Eukaryota > Fungi > Ascomycota > Sordariomycetes > Calosphaeriales > Pleurostomataceae > Pleurostoma > Pleurostoma richardsiae. The sequence continues at coordinate 195,248 of JANBVO010000025.1, forward strand.
TCAAGAGAACAGGATCTGTGCCTTTCGGTGCCCCCTTATAGACAGCTGTGACGGCGCTAGACATGCATTAGAAAAGATAGTTGACAAAAGCGCGATTCCAGACAAAAGGCTCACGTTTTTGTCCTGTTCTCTCTAGAATCATACAGCCGCGCATTCGGGTCTCCTCCCCTGGCGTTGAACACCGGCCTCGCCATCTGCGTAGTAGGACTCCTGGCGCTGAAGCTCACTACACTAGCATTGCTGGCGTGTCGCCTCGGTCCTTGCGCGGCGCTCGATCGTGATGCTGCAGACAGCGGACTGTACACTTCGGGCTCCGATCCGTCGTTGCCCTCTGCGCCGTAGATGGTGTGCTCCCTGACCGCATTCTTGATAGCCTCTTCCAGCTTGCTCGCCTTGAACAGCGTAGGCCGCGTCGGGATGCCCAAGATCGTCTTGTCCGTCTCGAATACCATGCGCGTCAGGCGCACATACAGCTCTTTGCAGGTCTCCAGGTCGAGGCGCAGTCTTCCCAGCATGAGAGCGATTAGGCCGCCGGTGCCGGTCCCGACGATAAGGTCGAAATGGTCGGCCGGTTTCGGGATCTCGTGTCTCCGTGGCGCGCGGCCCTCGATCTCGACAAATGTGCGGTGCATGATCTCCTGGATGATGATGAACATGCTGTAGCCTCGCACTCCTCCGCCATCTGTTTTTCGCGACGACGGGTCAGCCGCCACCAATCTCTCAGGAAATGCGCGGGGCGGGTTGGAGGGGGTTATGCGACGCTTACCTAGAGACAGAACGCGGAGGGGAGGCCCCTTGGTGGTGTCTTTTCGTTTTAGGCCGTTGGACTCCATGACTCGTGAATACAAAGAAGCCGAGCCGTAAGGGAGCTGGGCAAAGCAGGAGGTGGGAAAGAAGGAAGTTTTGTCGACGCCGGCTGCCGTGGGGAAATTGCTGTGGGAATGCGTCACTGCGTCACTATCACGCGCGGGACAGGGAGCTTAGGCCAAGTGTTAGCGAGGGGGAGATCGGCGTCGTCAACGCCACAGCGTGCGTCAGTGCCAGGTCCCTCGGCGTGGCTTGTTCGCCCGGTTAGCGCTCAGTGGGAGAGAATGGACATGGGTTTAAGGCAAGGGTACGCAGGTGAAGAGATGCCGGAGGTTCCTGGGAAGGATGCTGAAGTACGCGTTCCTGGGAGTAATAATCGAAGAAAAGGTGCAGGTTTCCTTCCGGGTCACTCGGCCTCTTGCTCTCGTAATGCCGACTTGGGTGATCGTCGTATAGTCACCCTCTCTCTCTCTCTCTCTTCTCCTCTGGAACGGCAACAAGAGCCGGGAGTCACTCACACCCAACGCCTTCCCGCACTGTAAGACAAGAGAACAAGAGAGACAGATGGAGAACGTGGAACCAAACAGTGGGCCGCTCTCCCGGGCGGATGGGGCGCAGTTTTGTTTCTCCCTGCTCTGCTTCTCTGCTTTTCCAAGACAGAGAGAGATACGGGCGCGATACGGGCGCGATACGAAACGAGCCTTGGAGGAGCGCAGCCGAATGCTTTTCCTTCTGCCTGCCTGGCACCTATCTCCGTCGCACAGCATCCAGAGACTCCAGGCAAACCATTCAAACGCGGCAAGTAGGGCTAATATGCTGTTTTATGCGTCTCTCCCTCTCCCTCCCATTATTCAGCTGCTCCCCGACTGCTTTCTCCAAAATCTGCATGGTAACGTAACCATCTTCGACCTTCCATCCAGCGGTACCTGCAAGGAGTCGAGTGTTCGCAAGTCTGTTAGCTAAGCGGAGCCTGTAATGGATGCAGGTAAGATCATGGATGACTGACTGACTAACTGACTGACTGCCTGGCAACAACAGTGCCTGCAGTGCAGCACTAGTCCTGTGGAGGAGACAGGGCTGCAGGTTGTACCGTCTCTCCGGCTCCTCTGCAATCTTCCCCCTTTCCCACTCACGTTCGTCAAGCCAGGTACCCGATCTTGCCCTTGTTCAGCTAATGCTGTCGCATCTGCAGTCATATGGCTAAACACCGCCCGGCCAGCTTCTACAACACCATTGGCTGTCGACGCACTCTGTACGGGCGCCAAGCAGATCAGGTTCGCCTTGGGTTGTGGCTGTGTCCGTCCGGCAAGGGCGATAGGTGGATGCCGTTCAAGCCGTTGCTGACGCTTTCTCTGCATCGCCACACACCCAGAAGCGCCTTTTGGTTCTCAGGCTCTCAATATCTCTGGTAGTTTGGCTTTCATGTCTCTTCATACTCGTGACTGGCCAATCCGGAGGCAGGAGATCAAAGCACCGATTCTCCACGGTATTCATCAGATCGACGGTATGGTGATGATACAGCGGAGATGCTACACGCAATAGGGAAATCCGCCGGTCTTCTAGAAGCATGCAGGTTGGCAGAGTGGACGATCACACTGTTCCATGTTCGAACTTTTTCTGTCTTACCGTGTATCTGCCCTCTGTTGTCCACTGTCTGCAGTAACCCCCGTACTTCCTAATTTCTGTCGATGACAAGCCTCCTTCACTTCGAGGCCGCCGCTTGCAGGGCCTCCCGGCTCTTCTTGACCAGATCCACGAATGGCGTCCAATTTTCCTTTTTCAGTGCCCCCTTGACCGTCACCAACTTGATGTTTGGGTCGACCTGTTATCGCCAAGTCGTTAGTCCACGGCCACGGTCCTCAGCTGCATGCAGTCTGACTTACATCCTTCGGGGCAAGGAGGTTTGCAGCTCCGTAGGCAAATTCCGCCGAGAACGACGCTGCGCAAAGAGTCGTCAGCATCTTTCGGGCTTCACCCGTAGCACCTTCGGGGACCACTTTCTGCCAACTCACCGGTATTCCCCATCATCTTGCCAAGCCCGCCTCCCGAAGCCTCTAGCTGCTCGATAGTCACGGGCAGGGCTACTACCGGCACGCCCGTCACGGCCGACATGACGCTGGCGAGGTCGGCGAAGCTCATCTCCTCGTCGAAACCGAGGAGGCTCTTGCCTGGCGGCGCGTTGACGAGCGCCTCGACGAATTTGCCCGTGTCGGTGATGTCGACGAAGTGGTGCTGCGCATCCACGCCGGACAGTGTAGGCTGGATAACTCTACCTTCCGGATCCTATTGTTGAGAGCGGGTTAGGTCCGTTTCCCCAAGCTAAATCCATCCGGCGGCAACAGGAGCTGGGAAACTCACAAACTGAACCCCGCCGAGCATCTGAGCCGTCAGGGCGATTATGTTGGTATAAATGGCCAGAACGAGGAAGCTCGCTTTGGCCGCCAAGGCGGGCTGCTGGGCCAGGATGTATTGCTTGATCTAACACAACGCCAAAGTCATCAGTAAGGTATTTCGAGCGCCTCGAAGGTGACCTTTCTGGAACAAACTGACCACATCCTTGGCGTCGAAATAGAAGCTGTACGTATACTTGCCCCCGCTCTCCTTTGACACAGGCGGCAGCGTCGACCAGATATAGCGCTCCAGGACGCCGTCCTCCGCCAGCACCTGCGCCGCCGCGTCCGCCAGGTTCTTGCCCTGGCGGATCTCGACGGCCGCCGCCCACTCGCCCACGGCGCGGCCGTCGTCCTTGACCGCGTCCAGCTCAGGCGGGTGCCCGAAGTACGAGGCCCAGTAGTCCGTCATGGCGTACACGACGTGCGCGCCGCGGAAGGCTGCCTTGAGTGACGCTGTGTCCTCGGCGTCCGCCTGGACGATCTGGATGCCGGGCAGGCGTGCGGCGAGGGCGACGGCCTTGGTGGAGGAGGGAGAGCGCGTCAGGCCGCGGACTTTCCAGCCAAGGGTGTGGAAGTGTGTAGCAACGGCACCGCCCTGTTTGGGGTGTCAGCACTCCCACGGAGATGAGTGGCCATGGAGGTGGATGGGTTGTACCTGCTGGCCAGTGACCCCAACGACGGCGATTGTCTTTGGCGACATGTTGACGGGAGAGCAGTCGTGAATATTCGAATATCTCAGAGGTATAGGTTGACTCTATCAGGGGCCGGTCCAAGAAGTCTTGTGTGCCTTACCAAGAGTTCCATCTCATCTCGAGTTGCCAGGTCGCAGCTTTAAGTACAGCATCGTGACGATGCCGTCTATGCTCTGAACTCTTCACAAACCGCACTCTAGAGCACTATGCTCATGATGATCCTCAAAAGGGGCACATGATGTCGTCAAGGGCTTACCAACATCGTGCCTTGAGAAGTCGTTAATCCCGCGATTCGGCCGACGCTCTCGACTCACAATGATGCCATACTCAATGAACAGCAAATTTGGAAGACGTGGTCTTCTTTCGAAAATGCTACTTCCGCAGAGCTTTCCTCGTTGCACGCAAGATGTTGTGTTGACCGGAGACGCGCCCGGCGGCCGGTCGGCCGAAAACTGACACGGCATCGGGCCAACCCCTGAGACTAGCGCCGGAGCGCCCAACTCGGGGCAACTGATAGCAACCCACAAACGCCGGCCCCAGTTTTCCAAGCCACCCGGGGCATCTCATGCCGTCCGGGGACGTGGCCGTCTGCTTGTATTCATCCGAAAGTGGGGTGAAACGGGTGTTGCGTGTGCACAATATCGGCATGTCTGTCGGTTGTGGCTGTCGGATCATGAGGCCGCCGGCCAGATCATCACTCCGAGAGACAGACCTCTTTAAGAATTGCACCGACGGGGTCGTACCTCCTGATGGGAAGGATGGCTCTCACGTCGTCAATAGGATCGAGGAGTCTGGGGCATATGCGCTACTAAGGATCCAACATTGCTCATTCGACACCATACCATGTTGGCATACACCGGGAACTAACGTCGTTCTCAGCGTCTGTCCAGCAAGAGAGCCTAGATACTAGGGAGACTCAGAGCAGCCTCGGCTGCTCGGTTACTCAGACCTATATGGCAATATACAGAGCCTCGTAACAAATCACTCGTCTCGTAGACCTTCAGCAGCTTGGTGAAATTAGACTCCGCAGTACCTGCGTTTCAAGAGACAAGCGCTCAGAGGCGCACCTGGTAAACTTCTGGCCAATACTTGTGACAGTGTCGTTCTCCTGTGCAGCCTAGGTCTCCCTTCTCGGCTCTGATGTATTGGTTGACTTACGTGCTCAGAAATATTGTGAGGTGTCATTGCCTTGGTGTGTCTAGGCTTTTCATAGAGTCGATATTCAATTATGAGGAAATTTCGCTCGGATAAGTGCATTATGCATCTACCATGCCGACTTAGACGCCTTGCAAACAAACACTACGGCACAGCTTCAAGCTCCAGATCGAGAGACCCCAACATTGACCGAAACGGACAAATCTCGCCGCACCGTTCCAGATAACGATCAGCGACGTAGAGAAGCAGACACCGAATCACACCCTCTCCAACCACATTCTCTGGCTGCGTAACGCGCTTGTCACGCAGCCGCAATGAACGGCATGAACGGCGGCCAGCTGCCGCCCATGATCAATATGCCTACGCCGGCGGGCCACCAAGCCGAGCTCAATTACATATATAGCCTGGTCGAGGACCTGAGCCGGCAACTGGCCGAGAATAAGAGAGTGCTGGAGGAGGTCGTCACAGGCGTCGGCCGGGTGCGCAACCGAGCGCGGGCACACTCTTTGGGAAACAACGAGCTCATCGCATCAGCAAGCGAGGACATCCGCTGTAGGTGTTCATCTTACCCTGGTGTCTGTCATGGTGGAACATCCAGCTAATTAGCAGCCGCCTCATTTACAGCACAGGAACCCAACATCGACTCGATCGTCTCGATGCTGTCCGAGGCCCTCGAGAAGGCCCGGTACAGCCAGCAGGCCAACGCTACCCTTCTCACCCAGTACGCCACCGTCATCGCGGCGATGCTAAAGCAGTTCCACGAGTACAAGGCGAAGCACGTGGCGGACGTGGCCGCCTGGCACCGCAGCTACCGCGCGCAGCTGGCCGAGGCGCGCGCCGAGAACAGCCGGCTGCGCGAGCAGATCTGGGAGATGCAGGAGCACGCGGGGCGGGCCAACGAGAACCTGCGGCGGTTCCGCGCCAAGTACGACGAGGACGCGGCCCGCTGGGAGCGCCGCGTGGACGCCCGCGCAGTGCGCCAGGAGCTGCGCTTCTGGAAGCGCATGGCCATGCCGGAGATCCCGGACGACGACGAGTTCTGGAGCGACGACGACGACATCGTCGACTGCGCCGAGAAGATGAGGCTGCTCGAGATGGAGAGGAAGGCGCAGGAGCAACTGGCCGCGGGCGGGGCCGGCGGCATAGGCGAGCAGGGCGGGAGCGGGGAGGAGGAGGACGAGCTGGCGGCGATGCAGCAGGGGAACGTGCCAGTCAGTATGATGGGAGGGATACCGATGCAGCGGGAGAACTCGTCGGGGATTGGCATGCCTGAACCTCCGCCGCGGCCATCTAGCGCGGCCAGCACCGGATCCTCTGGCCAGTGAGGGTAAAGAGCCCGCTCAGTCATGAACAGCATGGATGCATTGCAGCGATGGCGTTTGATGGGATATTGTATTTCTAAGGTTCGGCGACGTCGAGGGTTTCCGGCTTGCCTTCGGCCCTTCGAACCCGGCAGGTCTAATGGAATGGAGCGGGTGGAAGCACAGCGATTGAGCGTCGTCAAAGACTTAGGGTCACCGACAGGTCTCTGCGCAGCTGAATGGGATACCTTCATGGAGAATTGTTGTGCTGATACTGGGCATCTAAGTTCCGTGGTTGAATGTCTGCCTTGCGCGAACATAGACGTTAGAGATGCCACGCTTCTGTTAGACTTCTCCTCGCCTAGGAGAAAGGTTCTACAGCCAGTTCGGTGAGTACCTATACGTTCTATTCTCAATCCTCATAATCTGCCGTGCAGTTGGTCTTCAGACCGGTGACCAGATCGACCTCCTTGAGCGGAACAAGGAGTCGCGCGTTCCTCCCCGTGTGTCTCTGCCATATTCGGTACCCCGTCCAGCACACCACCACGACAACGATTCCTATGCAGTCCCTAACTCCTACCTCTGGGCGGTGCTTGCCTCGGACCGGCCAGATCGTCGTGCAAATCGGCGCGATCAGGCCCCACAGGCAGATGGCAAGCGCGACGAACGAGCCCTTCTCCCCGAAGGGGCTCCGCCAGATGAGATCGCTCTCGTCGCGGCCCTGGGCCCTCATGGCGCGCCGCATGCGGATGTGGCTCAGACAGATGGAGCCCCAGGTGTAGTAGTTGGACACGCCTGACAGCGACAGCAGCCAGTCGAAGATCCTGGTGCCGCGCGGCGCGGCGCCCACGAAGGCCAGGAGGCCGAAGCCGCCGGCGACGGCGAGCGCGCAGACGGGGAGGCCCCTGGCGCTCGTGATCCTCGCCAGCCCGCGGGGACCCATGCCCTTGGCGCAGAGGGCCTGCAGCGCGCGGCTCGAGGAGAAGATGGACACGTTGGCCATGGACACGACGGCGACGATAATCATGATGCGGAAGAAGGTGGCCAGGGCGGGCTGGCCCGCGACGTCCATGGCACGCACGAAGGGGCTCGCCTGGGAGGAGCTGTACGGCGCGCCGGGGACGGCGACGTCCTGTGGGAGGAGGACGAAGCCCAGCGTGAGCAGCGAGCCGAGATAGAGGAAGGCGATGCGGAAGAAAACGACCTTTATGGCGAGGGGCATGACACGCTGTGGGTTGCGCGTCTCCGCTGCGGCAAGCCCCAGGACCTCGGTGCCGCCGTAGGCCATCCCGGCGATCCTGAACACGGACACGAAGCCTTGGAAGCCGTTGAGGAAGGCACCCGCCTTCCAATACTGCGCACCGGGCGGGTCGGGTCGGGGATCGCCCGACAGGCCGACAGAGGCGATGATGATTGCGACGATGATAAAGACCGTGAGCGCAGCCGCCTTGGCCGCGCCGGCCCAGTGCTCGAACTCGGCGAACCATTTCGCGCCCATCAGGGCGACAAACCCGAGGAGAACTAGGAAAGGGGCGACGAAGACCGCGAGGCTCACTCCGGGAGCGAAGTAGCCCAGCATGATGGACAGAGTCGTCAGCTCGAATGGCAAGATGATGAGCCAGTTGAAGGCGAAGTTCCAGCCCATGGCGAACCCCCAGGCCGGGCTAATAAAGCGCAGAGAGTAGTCATAGAAGGCACCAGCGACAGGGTACGTGGTGGCCAGCTCGCCGAGGTTGGCCATGGTGATGACTACCATCAAGCCCGTGGCGGCAAAGTCGATCAGCATGGTGCCAGGCCCGGCGGTCGCGAGTGCGTCACCGGAAGCGACCCACAACCCGGCACCGATGGAGCCGCCTAGGGCCATGAGCAGGATCTGCCGGCGCGAGATGTCTCGCTTGAGGTGCGCTTCCTGTAGTCCACTACTGGATCGGCTTGGAGGCGTGGCAGCTGGCTCAGCATGCTCGGCCACCGGGCCGGCTTTTTCAAGGGCCCTGTCGCTGCTGCCGTTCCTTGACATGGTCTGGGGGTTGGTGACCTCCCAACCCTGTGGCTATCTTGCGTAACTGGGAAGTAGGAAGTAACTCGCCCTCCACGAGGGACAAGGAAACAGGTCCTGTGGATGCTCCGAGTCGATCCGTCCCAGCACGCTTGAGGTTGGAAAGGAGGCCTCTTCGAGTCAACGCAACTTGAAGGTGCTCTTGACAAGCGGATGAATATTGTACGGAACTCTGAGATGACTTCAGCCACGCTAGAAGTGCTTACAGGAGCTCGATAGATCTCGGGAAGGGTAGAGTGCACAACGCATGTCCCAGGTCCTGCCCCCATACGTTGGTCATTTTTTTTTCTTTCCGAGGCCTACCTAAGATGAAGGAAACCTCTGTCGTGTGACCATCCTCGTGGTCATACACCGTGGCAGATTAACTTCATGTCTCAACCTTAACGTTCCTAAACCTTATGGGCATGCCTCGCGTCGACTCGTCCTGTTCTAAGTAGCGCTAGCCCCCTTTACTTGAGCAACCCATGGTCAGAGTTTAACGGCACTAGGCTCTACTATAGGCCACAGGATAAGTGACCACTCTTCGACTCTGGTCGGTTTGGTTCAATATCCATGGATGGGGCTGTAGCCATGCCTGATCAGGGCAACAGGTGCAAAGTCTTGTAGCGTCCACTCAGAAACTTGCCTATACCAACGAGGTACACGCAACGGTACCATCGTCCTCAAGATATTCTCATCTCGTCCTCCAGACTCGTCTCACTGCTTCTGGACAGGGGGCTAGGAGTTATGTAGTGAAAGACATAGTTACATAGTTCCTACTTGTATTGATGTCGTTTGCAGGAAGACGACGAGTGTTAAGTGTTAAGGGATATGTCGCCGCATTGTATACTATTCTGAGAAGAGTAACATCTGATATATGCCCATGGGAGGACAGTACGCGTTGCCAGACTCGCCAATAGTACTTCAGGACATGTGAAAAAATAGAGACAGGGCCCCAGTTTCAGATGAAGTCTTAAAGGACATACCCTTCTCTTCGCGTTCAGATGCTGAAAATCATAGCGACCTCAACAACTTCTTGTTTCAAAAGTACCTGCTACGTAGCAATCAAATCTGGAGTAGTTACGACACGCTACCGAGACACGCCGTAAGCAGTGCGAGCCATGTAGACCCAAGGAACCTTCATCCGAGGTGAGAAGGAACGAGCAACAGCTCCCTTTGGTGCAGTAAGGGGTCTTATAGAAAGAACGTCTAGGTATTTGGAGAACGCCTACACGGCATGGATCAGCTCCTTCCGTTGGGTTTAGAGAGTGCCATGCGTCAAAGCCATCAATGTCCGATGTCGATCGAGGTCCAAATCAGACAGGCAACGGAGGCGCGCATCGGGATTTTAGTTGGCATCGTGGGGTTACAGCATCCTGGATGGCGTAGCTGTTCCACCTAGTTGGACCGGCGCAGAATATAAATATCAGAGTCGAACTAGTCCTTAGTATGTGAGTTTCCGGGTTCAAACACCTTCAGGTCCTCAACTTGTCTCAAATCTGGGAATTTTAATCCTACTCATGATAAAGTCACGTCTAGACCTACCATTTAGGTGTAGATAGATTATCACAGTCAACAAGAAGGAGGCTCTAGTGTACTTATAGTAGCGCCGGTTACGATGACCTCAAGCCAATATAACTTAGTTTCGAGTGACCTTGAATCAAGGACTTATCCTAAGACGCCGATCAGACCCTTTGGTCTTAATAATTCCGTGAACCTTCATTCCTGATAGCACAATTCATGGGCCGAAGCACTATCATACGTACCTTCTCCGACCAAGCCGGACCTAAAAGAGGCGGCAGTTACCAGAACCACATCCCCCCTACCAGAAGCCAATGCATCCGCTTCGAGCTGCCGTCACAATCAGTAGCCGCTCTGCTCCTTCCTGAAGTCCTCCTTGGCAGCCTCGCCAGCCTCCTTGATAGCCTCGTCGTCGCCGCGGAGCTTCGCAAAGTACTCCTTAATATCCTCGGCACTGATCGCCTTTCCGCTCTCGGCGAACTGCTGGAAAAATGGCTTGAGTTGCTCCTTGAGATGATTGTAGGCCATGACACCTTCGATGGCCCGCACGCGGTCCACGTTGCGCAGCGCGCTCTCGCCCCGTTCCAATAAGCTGCCACTGCCATGGGTAGAGGCGCCGTTCTCGGAGCCGTTGTCGGAGATGGGTGGTTCGTAGATTTCTTCCTCTTCTAGAAGCTGAGGGTGAGGCTTCAAAAGCGGGAAGCACGAGGGGCAGCGACAAAAGTGTTCTCTAAAATCACCCTTGCCAAAGAGGGAGAACTGGCCCGTCGGTGCAGCTGGGAGAGAGTCGAGCTTGCAGATGTTCTTTTCCTCAGCCTGTGCCTCCGGCTTCTCCTCGGAGGACTCCACAACCGCCTGTCCCTCTTGCACAGACTCAGTCTCGCTCTTAGGTCGCTTCAATTCCTGCGGTTCAGCGCCGTCGTCTTCGGCCTTGCGCTTCTTGGTCGATGTCTCAGCCCCGTTCTGCTGCGGCAATTCGTTGTTCTCCTCGACTGGTCGTGAATAGACTGGGGATAGAAACCCTTTGGTACCAGCATATCTCTTGATCCATGGGTAGGCATCTACGCATTTGTAGCAGATGAATACCTCGAAATCTTCCTCAGCAGGAAACCCGGGCGGCGGAGGCGGGTCATCATCCTCCTCAACTTGTTCGTCCTGGTCTGTCGGCAGAGTCACAGTCTGTGGAGCTTCAGCATCCTCTGAGATTGCAGGCAGGGCGTCATTTGCCGTAACATCCTGTCCTGTGCCGTTTGTAGGATTTTTGCGCTCCATCTTTTCGTACCACTTCGGTCCCATGCCTACAACACAACCCGGGTGGTACCAGTCCTCGCCACATCCTCCAGTCTCTACCGTGCCGAGACCAAGGCACTGGAACATGGTGCCCTTTTGCTGGAATGGGTCATAATCGCCTTCGCAGGAACAGAAACGGTTGCGAAAGTTCTGATTGTATTTGTTGTTCGGGTCCGGCGTCTCGGAGTGGACATCACCCTTGGTGTTCGTCGCCGGATTGATTCTGAGAGTGCATGGAGCTGTGGCTGGAAAGCGAGTCGTGCCGCAGTCGCAGGTGAAGTTCCTCTTGTTGAATATCTCGACTAAGGTATGTTCGCCGTGACACTGAACGGAGCAGGAATAGCAGACGCCTGCGGGCGAGTATGAGTCGGTCGGATTCGCTGGAGGAGGGTTGCAGGTAAGGCACCCAAAGACGGGTTGGCGGAGAGGACCGAGTGGCTTCGTGCAATGTTCAATGCTCTGGTGCTGGTGTCAGCTCGAGGAGCCATGTCTACTAGAAAGGTGTGAGAAACGAACGTAAGGAAGAGCTTCGCGCGCATCGGCTTCCAGTTGCATCTGATCTCTGATAAAGCTGCAGCTGGTTAGTTGCAGATGATTAAAGTCCCGGAAATGAGCGCATACTCAGCTGCGGTCTGGGAATCGTCGGATTGCTGCGAAGAGCTTCCTCTACGAACAACAGCCGGCGCGGTTGTTGAGGTTGCGGAATCGCTGTCCCTACGGCCGCCATTCGTAGTGGGAACCGGAGGAGGATCCATCTTGGCAATAGTACTCGGCTCACGACTGCACTTTGACTGACTGGAAAAGGCTGCGCTGTAGAAAGGGCAAGGTTTTGATGGAAGAAGTCGGTCGTTGATGATGAGGTGAGTCGCGTCGATGGGAAGCTTCAAGCCTCGCGCCACGATAAGCGCAAGCCGTCACTGTCCAGATAAGAAGGTCCAGGTACCCGCAAAAGTACCGTGGCAGGGACAGCTCCCTTAGCCCCACGCCGGGAAAATCAATTTACACGTCCGCCCAATCCAGTCTAGCCTGTCGCGCATCAACGCGTCGAAACGCGAATTCCCATTAAATGGCCCTCCCAGGGCGGCAAGGCCTGGTGCCTCCCTTTCCCACCCACATCCCAATTCGACTTCCGACTCCCTTCAAACTTCAAACACAATTCTACCGTCTCTTCAACGCAAGCACCCAGTTCCAGATCTGAGGATAAAGAACTGCAACAATGAGGTAAGTCCGTGACCCTCTCATCTCTCCAAGCACTTGTTGTCTGCCATCGCAGATGTAATCTAACTGACTCTCCACCAAGCAGCACACCCCTCCGCGATAACCCAGAGTCCGCAAACCGCGGTCCTGCTCCTCGATCGAGCAGGAAGCGGTCTCGCGGTGCGGGCGATGATGCCACTTCTTCTGTGGCTGCTCCTTCAAGCCCCATGGCGTCCTCTCCTCCTGCGTTCAACATTGCGCATGGCGGTGATGATGACGATGACATTGAGGAGGAGGCCGAGATCCAAGATGACCTCGAAGATCTCGATGAGATGGCCGAGGACGACGTAGATCTTTTCCGCGAAGGTTTTGAGCAAGATTACCGAGAGAAAGACGACAACGATGTCTATGAAGGCATCGACATCGACGACGAGGGAGACTACGACAATCTGGATCTTGGGACGAGGAGACGCCTCGACGCCCAATTAAACGCCAGAGATCGTGCCGCCCGCAATAAGATCTACCTACCCAGCGACGATGGCGAGGGTGACGTTGACCTGACTGCACAGCCTCGCCGTCGCCGTCACCATTACGATGAAGACCCGGACGAGGATATGGATGCTGATATTATGGATGAGGAGCTGTCCCTCGAAGCGCTTCAGGACGTCAAGGCCTCGAGCTTGACGGAGTGGGTCTCTCAGACGGCGGTTCAACGCACCATCAAGCGCGAGTTCAAGGCCTTCCTTACTGAATACACTGACGAGAGCGGTTCCTCTGTGTACGGCAACCGCATTCGTACACTTGGTGAGATCAACGCTGAGTCCCTGGAGGTGTCATACGACCACCTATCCTCCTCAAAGGCCATTCTAGCCTATTTCTTGGCGAATGCTCCTACCGAGATGATCAAGCTATTCGATGAGGTGGCTATGGACGTCGTCTTGCTCCATTACCCCGCCTATGAGCAGATCCATTCCGAGATTCACGTCCGGATCTTCGACCTCCCTGTCCACTACACACTACGCCAGCTTCGTCAGTCTCACCTCAACTGCCTGGTTCGAGTGAGTGGTGTAGTCACTCGGCGAACCGGCGTCTTTCCCCAGCTCAAGTACGTCAAGTTCGACTGTACCAAGTGCGGTGTCACTCTGGGTCCGTTCCAGCAAGAGTCCAACGTCGAAGTGAAGATCACGTACTGCCAAAATTGTCAATCACGAGGTCCCTTCACGCTGAACTCCGAGAAGACAGTATACAGGAACTACCAGAAGCTTACTCTTCAGGAGTCACCGGGTACTGTGCCAGCTGGTCGTCTACCTCGTCACAGAGAAGTTATTCTGCTCTGGGACCTGATTGACAAGGCCAAGCCTGGTGAGGAGATCGAGGTGACGGGCATCTACCGGAACAACTACGATGCACAGCTCAACAACCGGAACGGCTTCCCTGTCTTCGCCACGATCCTAGAAGCGAACAACATCGTGAAGTCGCACGATCAGCTTGCTGGTTTCCGTCTCACGGAGGAGGATGAGCAGGAGATTCGAAAACTGTCCCGTGACCCACAGATCGTAGACAAGATTGTCAACTCTATCGCGCCCAGCATCTATGGTCACACCGACATCAAGACCGCGGTGGCCCTGTCGTTGTTCGGCGGCGTAGCCAAGACGACGAAGGGCGCCCACCATGTCCGAGGAGACATCAATGTTCTTCTCCTTGGTGACCCTGGCACAGCCAAGTCACAGGTCCTCAAATACGTCGAGAAGACAGCACACCGAGCCGTCTTCGCAACAGGTCAAGGAGCTAGTGCGGTCGGTCTGACGGCTAGTGTCCGTCGCGACCCTCTGACAAGCGAATGGACCCTCGAGGGCGGTGCACTAGTCCTTGCCGACAAGGGCACCTGCTTGATTGATGAGTTCGACAAGATGAATGACCAGGACCGGACCTCCATCCATGAAGCGATGGAGCAGCAGACCATCTCCATCTCCAAGGCTGGTATCGTTACCACTCTACAGGCGCGTTGCGGCATCATCGCCGCCGCTAACCCTATCGGTGGCCGATACAACTCCACCATCCCGTTCTCAGCTAATGTCGAGCTGACGGAGCCCATTCTGTCCCGTTTCGACATTCTGTGTGTCGTTCGTGACACTGTGGATCCTGAAGAGGACGAGCGTCTCGCTCGATTCATCGTTGGGTCTCACAGCCGGAGCCACCCGAAGACCGACAGTCAACCTGGTGAGGAGTCCATGGAAGTCGAGGCCGATTCCGAGAGGACAGAGACGCAAGCAACTGAGGCATCCACATCGCGGAATAAGGAGAGCGAGATCCCGCAGGAGCTGCTACGAAAATACATCCTATACGCCCGGGAGCGCTGCTCACCGAAGCTGTATCACATGGATGAGGACAAGGTAGCCCGGCTGTTCGCGGATATGCGACGAGAGAGTTTGGCGACTGGTGCTTACCCCATCACTGTAAGTTCCCCCCTTCTGTACCGTCAAAATGAGAGCAAGACGTTAACCACTTTACCAGGTCCGTCATCTGGAAGCCATCATCCGCATCAGCGAGTCTTTCTGCCGCATGCGCCTGTCGGAGTACTGCACGTCCCAAGACATCGACCGCGCCATTGCCGTGACGGTCGAGAGCTTCGTCGGTAGCCAGAAGGTCAGCTGCAAGAAGGCTCTTGCGCGGGCCTTTGCCAAGTACACGCTTAACAGGCCGGGAGCGACTCAGCGCAGAACTGTGCCCGCAGCCCGCGGTAGACAACAGGCTTCCGTGAGGGCTTAGACCAAGAAATGAGACTCTGCTTGCTTTGCGAATGGTAGTTGGGCGTCCGGGCTTGGTTCGTTAGGTTTGATGATAACATCGGCACGCACGCGGTTAAGAAGGTGATTGAGGGTCATGGATCCGCCGTGTTATGGTTTAAGTGTAATGAGGGATGTTTATATCGGTAGATACCGTCTCCGTACTCATGTGAATTGAGTTTCCTTTACGAATATCGTACCCGTGTCAGGTCCTCATATATTATACAGTGTCAGACAGGTATGCCGTACCTCCCTACATACCGCAGTCTTCATGCATGTTTCGAGATGATCGTGAAGCGTCATCCATCCAGTGTCAGCCACGTCGACGCTGCGTAAGGACGAGGATGATCCATAATATGGATGTGCGTCCCTCTTCTGGCCTCGCCTCTGTCGATGCAACGGCCGTTTGAGCGGGCACGGCAGCCTGGCTCATGCGTCTGCAAGTCTCCCCATCGAACCTCGCACAATCAGGCCACGTGCGGCCGCAACCACTTGGCGAGAGCTCGCTCACCTCTTCTTCCTCGTTTTCATACTTCTCCAGACTGCAGAGCGACCAACTTGCTAACCTGCGAACCTGCCTAGATACGGAATGTCTGGCCGATATGCCAATTGGCCAATCACCGGCCAGCACCTAGCTTGCCCGTTTCGACTGTCCATTGGCCTGGTTAAACTACGGCTTTCCGGCAGAAGTTCGGCCGGGGAGCGTCGGGGGGGTAAATCCTCGGATGCGCTAAACAACGTCCCTTCAATCGCGGGGTCGAGCTAGACGACCATCCGGCTATCACGCGGCGCACCGCGGAGGCTGGAGCAGAACGGCCTATATCCGAAGCTATACAATCCGGGCCAATGTCTCGTGCTGAAGACACCGCTTTCCCCACGCGCAATCAGCAATGGCCCAGTCGGGTTCGCTGCAGCACCTCGCTGGGAGCTCAGGGGCGGGGCGGTGCGTCAGTCCGGATACCGATGAGGGGAAAAGGACGACCTCGATAGTGCAGAGGATGGATGAATGGGCCGGTATGGCCATGTGGGTGGTTCGCTTGCTGTGGATCTGATGCAGGGACGTTAGGCCCGGGCGATATCGATCGTCCGCGCATATAAGTGTCTCTTGGACGTCCCTAAACTGAGGGTTGGCGACCGCCCTCCTCCTGACTGACAATTGTATAGCAGACGTCTTAGATAGTTCTTCCTTCCATAAAAGACACTTATATCCTCGTCTTCTCGCCTTCTCTTCGTCTCTTCATCACTGAAGTGCGGGAAGACAGACTTGCAGTCATGGCGGACATCAATGTGGAGGAGGTGCTGAAGAAGCTCACAGTCTCGCAGAAGGTCGATCTGCTGTCAGGTGCGTAGCACGCACTGTCATCGAGACTGAGTGCAAGAAATTATCGTTAACAATGTCCACCAGGTATCGACTTCTGGCACACAGCATCTATCCCGGAGCACGGGATCCCGTCGCTGCGGACGACAGATGGTCCCAACGGCGTGCGGGGGACCAAGTTCTTCAATGGCACGAAAGCGGCCTGTTTCCCCTGCGGCACCGCCCTGGGCTCGACCTTCAACCTGCCCCTCCTGAAGGAGGCGGGCAAGAAGATGGGCGAGGAGGCCAAGCTTAAGGGTGCGCACGTCATCCTGGGCCCGACCATCAACATGCAGCGGTCCCCGCTCGGCGGCCGTGGCTTCGAATCCCTGGGCGAGGACCCCTTCCTGGCCGGCCTGGGCGCCGCGGCCGTAGTCAGCGGCATCCAGAGTACGGGCGTGCAGGCGACCATCAAGCACTTCGTGTGCAACGACCAGGAGCACAAGCGTAATGCGGTGCAGTCCATCGTGACGGAGCGCGCCTTCCGCGAGATCTACGCGCTGCCGTTCCAGCTCGCGGTGCGGGACGCGCACCCCTCGGCGTTCATGACGGGTTACAACGGCGTCAACGGCAAGTACTGCAGCGAGAACCCGGAGCTCCTCGGCAAGATGCTGCGGGGGGAGTGGGGCTGGGACGGTGCCGTCATGAGCGACTGGTACGGCACCTACAGCACGACCGAGGCGGCGCTGGCCGGGCTGGACCTGGAAATGCCGGGCCCGCCGCGGTTCCGCGGCGAGGCTCTCAAGTTCAACGTCGCGACGGACAAGGTCCGCGAGCACGTCATCGACGAGCGAGCCAGGGCAATGCTCAAGCTGATCAAGAAATGCGCCGCCTCTGGTGTCAAAGAGAACGCGCCCGAGCTGACGGGCGACACCCCCGAGACGGCCGCGCTGCTGAGGCGGATAGGCGGAGAGTCTCTGGTCCTCCTGAAGAACGAGGGGAACGTCCTGCCGCTGAAGAAAGATAAGAAGGTCAGTTAAAGGAGGATTCCACTGCACGAGTTCCAGAATTTGACCCTACAGCAGACTGTTGTCATCGGCCCCAACGCGAAGATCGCGACTTACCACGGCGGTGGCTCTGCCTCCCTTGCCGCCTACTACGCCGTCACCCCCTTCGACGGCATCAGCGAGAAGCTGTCCTCGACGCCGGGCTACGCCGTGGGTGCCTACTCGCACAAGATGCTGCCCCTCCTCGGCACGTCGCTTAAGTCGTCTTCAGGCAAACCGGGCATGAAAATGCGGGCGTACAACGAGCCGCCGAGCGTGGCGAGCCGGGAGGTGGCCGACGAGATCGATATCGAAAAGACGGACATGCTGCTCGTCGACTACTACAACCCCAAGATCAAGACCGATACCTGGTACGCCGACTTCGAGGGCTCCTTCGTGGCCGAGGAGGACGGCGCCTGGGAGATGTCGCTCGTCGTCAGCGGCACGGCCAAGCTGTTCGTCAACGGCGAGCTTATCGTCGACAACGAGACGAACCAAGTACTAGGCGACGCCTTCTTCGGCCAGGGCACGCGTGAGGAGAAGGGCACGCTGCAGGTCAAGAAGGGCGAGACGTACAGCGTCAAGGTCACCTTCGGCTCGGCAGCCACGTCCAAGATCCCCGGCATCATTTTCGGCGGCGGCGCCCTCCGCATCGGCGGCTGCAAAGTCATCGACGCGCAGAAGGAGATCGAGCACGCCGCGGCGCTGGCCAAGGACGCCGATCAGGTGATCATCTGCGCGGGTCTCAACGCCGACTGGGAGACGGAGGGCCACGACCGCGAGGCAATGGACCTGCCCCCAGGGCTGGACGCGCTGATCTCCGCCGTCGCGGCCGCCAACCCCAACACGGTGGTGGTGATGCAGTCGGGCACGCCGGTGACCATGCCGTGGGCGTCGGAGGTGCCGGCGCTGGTGCAGGCGTGGTACGGCGGCAACGAGACGGGCAACGCCATCGCCGACGTGCTCTTCGGCGATGTCAACCCGTCCGGCAAGCTGTCGCTCAGCTTCCCCAAGCGGCTGCAGGACAACCCGGCGTTCCTCAACTTCCGCGCCGAGGGCGGGCGCACCCTGTACGGCGAGGACGTCTACATCGGCTACCGGTACTACGAGTTCGCCGAGCGGGACGTGCTGTTCCCCTTCGGCCACGGCCTCAGCTACACGAGCTTCTCCCTCGGCGGGCTGTCGGTGGCGGAGAAGGACGGCAAGGTGGCCGTCTCGGTGGTGGTGGAGAACACGGGCGCGGTCAAGGGCTCCGAGGTTGTGCAGGTGTACGTGGCGCCGAAGCAGGCGGCCAAGATCGCGCGGCCGCGCAAGGAGCTCAAGGGCTTCGCGAAGGTGGAGCTGGCGCCGGGCGAGAAGAAGACGGTCGAGGTGGAGGTCGAGACTAAGTACGCGGCCAGCTACTGGGACGAGGAGCGGAGCAAGTGGTGCGCGGAAGCGGGCGAGTACGAGATTATTGTCAGCGACAGCAGCGAGGTCAAGGAGGGCAAGGCGCTCAAGGGGTCGTTCAGCGTTGCGGAGACATTCTGGTGGACTGGTCTGTAAATTCTTAAGACTATATATAAGATAGAATTAGAAATACAGAAGACTGCGAATCACTAGTCGTCATTGATATCTTGATCCCCTGAGGAAGTTAGAAACTATGGGCTCTCGTTCTGTCAAACGCCCCAGGATTCCACCGCCCATCCTCCCACTCCCCTTACTTACCCTGCGCCGGATGCGTGCCCTCCACAAAGTTGGCAACCTCCTCGACCCACAAGGCCCTTCCCTCATCGTCCACCTCGCCCATCACCATGGCCTCGATGTGGCTCTCAGGTCCTTCGTGTCTATGGCCCCGAGACGTGTGCCTAATGGCGAAGCGCCGCCCGTCACGGAGCAGGTGGTGCGGGCTGACGTCGACGGAGGACACGGCGCCACGCACGATCTTGAGATACGCCAGGAAGGCGTCCCAGGTCATCTCCTGACCGTTCACCGTGATGATGCTGTCCTTGGTGTACAGGTGGCTCAGGAGGTGGGACTCGAGCTCCTCGTCCGGGCAGCTGAAGGCCTTGGACACGGCGGCTGCCCAGAGATTGACGTCGCTGTAGGTTGACACTGGAGCCATAGTGACGGTGATACGGACCACGTGGAGCGGTGTTCAAGTAGTTAGGGAAGAGACAATGTCAAGGAGTATAGGGAATTGGTGATGACTTCGCTACGATATGAACAGACTCTGCAGATGATAACTAAACGCGGCTGACCCCTTTATACACATCTCAGCCATGACAGCTTCCTCCTGTATATTCGTTCGGATTTAAGACAGAAGTTTGTAATCTAGCTGGCAGGGTAGCATGCTTCAGCGTCCATGGTGATGATGCCTCAGCCCTATGCATTATGTGGTCAGGGGCTCACTGTTAGTTCCCCCTTTCGCTCACGTCAGATGGCAACTGTGCGAATCTGGTTTTCCTCTTCGGGGAAACAACATCGGCCGCTTATCTCGAGCGGCTACAGGCTTCATATTCAGGTCTCTCAAAGCAAAACCTTGACTCTCGTACTGTTTTCAGGGGGCCAGGCGCGGAATTCGTGGAACAGTGAGGCATCGCAACAGATACTTTCTTTCGAGAAGCCTGCGGCCAAGCTCATGCGTACCGGCGTAACTTAGCGCCTTGAGTTTACGAGATGTTCTTTTGGGGCTTATCCATGGGGTTGCCAGCCTTGCTGAGAAGTGTGAAATGGTCCCGTGTTCCGCTAAGTTATGCTGAAGAGATGATGAGATGTTTCGGTGAAGACAAGGTTGTCTTGCCATCTATAATCTGCAGTTTCCATAACACACCTATTATTCTTGTGTATGTTGCTCTGAAAGTAGTGCCACACACATCATGTCAAGATAGAAACAGGTCGTAACACATCTCTAACTGGAGTAGTTTCTCTCAGAGGGGACATCAGTCCTAGGATCGCCAAACGGTGGGGGCGGATAGCAGGATAGCGCTAAAACGCCCTGCCATCAAGGGCCTTCCGTCGTTGTAACACCCCACCAAACCGCGTAAAGACGCGACAAAGCATCCCCTACACCGAGTATCATCCTGCGTCTTGATCCGCGCATCATCCCTCCCAACACCGCCCGTGAACATACAATATGGCGACACCACCGACAATCCTCACCATCAAGCATTCTTTCCTCACCACCCAGACCCGCCTCCTCTCCCAGCCCATCCCGGGGCCCTCCCGCGCCTGGCGCGCATCCAACCGCGCCGCCGCCGCCGACGAGGATGAGCAGGACGAGAACGCAGCTGCAGCTCCCCACCGCCGCGCTCTCCCCGAGAAGGCCGTCGACGACGCCATTGCCCGCCTGAACCAGCGCCTCGCGCAGCACGCCCGCCGCGCCTACGCGCCCCAGGCCACGCGCCACGTCGCCGAGCAGATTGACCAGCTGTACTGGAGTGCCGGCGAGAGGAGGCACCGCGCCCAAGCGTCTGGCGAGGGCGACGATGACGAGGAGGCATGGGCGGTCGTCGGCGCAGATTACAGTTCGTAATATTCTTTCTTTCTGTGGCTCTCTTTGTCGTTACATATATGGCTAACAACCGCCAAAGCAAACCCCACCACCATCGCCGCCCTCCCTCCGACCTACTCCCCCTCCAGCAATGACAACCCCCTCCACGCCACCCGCTACGCCGAGCTCGCCGCCCGCCTGCGCGCCCTCGCCGCGCGCAAGGCCGAGGCCGAAGTCCGTGTCAAGCGGCTGCGGCGCATGAACGCCCTGCTCGCGTCCTTCGACACCGCCGCCGCCTCCCGACCTGACTCCGGGGACGCCGCCGCGGCGGGGGTGCAGGAGAACCTGGTGACGCGCGACGGCGAGGTGGAGAAGGAGCTGGAGCGCATGCGGGTGCTGCTGGCGCGGGTGGGCGACAAGGTGACGAGGCTAAGGCAGGGGTATGGTGGCGGAGGGGGGGAGGAGATGGTGATCGAGGATGTGGAGGTGCAGGAGAGGCAGAAGGTGGAGAAGCTGCTGTCGGGGATGAGGTAAAGTGACACCTCCTTGGGATGGCGGAGGGAAAGATTCATTGCTCTGTCGAGCATGTCGAAAAGGAACCTTTGGCATGTATACGAGCGGACGAGACATCATGGATGGGAAGGAGGCATTGTACGTCTGGATTCAAGGCGTTAAGGCGAGAGGCGTTGAACACTCCGCAGGCATTATACCCCGAATTAAGGAATGGAGAGTCAAATATAAGGACGGAGAGGAAACTATCATTCTGTCTGTCTAAACATACAGATATCAGAGGGGAGTCCGTGGTGATAATTCCTGATGTATCCGCCCCATAAGCATAAAGCTTACCGCAGTATTACCATTATTGAGTTGCGAAAGTCGAGTAAGTCACCCGTCAACTGGCCGATACCAAGAAGGCCAACAGTAAGCATACCGGCGCCTCAAACACATCCCCATAACCTCTCCATAGCAGACTCCGTATATTCCGGGCCGGTGACCCCTTTTTGTGCGCCACTCCCATTCTTCCCTAACCATGTCGCAGAACCCCGCTCAAGCATCTCCTCCATCTTCCTTCTTCTCGTCAGCTTGCTCCTCGGCCGCTTTCTGCTCGCCCTCGCTCTCTCCACGTCCATTCTCAAGATCTTCTGCCTCCTTTACCGGCAGGATACCCGTCTTCTTGTCCGCCTCCTCCACGCCCATCGTCCCGTCCTTGGCCGAGTCGTCCACGTCCAGCACCATGCACTCGCGCCACCCGGCCTTGCCCCCCTCGCGCGGCGCCTTCTCCTCCTCCAGGTCCGAGTAGGGATTCGGCCGGACCACGCTCAGCTTGACGATCTCCTTGTCCTTCTCCTCCTCGGTCACCTTGTAGTACACCCGCAGCCCGAACACGCCCACGGCGTTCCAGGGGTCCTTCTCGAACTCGTCCTCCTCCTCGAGCGTTGCAGGCGGGACTAACGAGGACACCGGTATCATCGGTATCTGGTTGGCTATGCGCTTAGCTTCGGCCATGCGGATCTCAATCTCGCGGTCCGAGATGTCTGAGACGCTCGAGATGCTGCCGAGATCATCGTCGGAGTCGGACTCGGAAGGCGGATAGTCGACGTCCCCTGGGAGGGGAGGGCCGATGGGCTGGACGACTTGCTGTGAGCGAATCTCGCTCGACTGCTGCACGCGTTGGCCCGGAGGATGCTGTAAGGGCTGCTGGGAAGGAGGCTGTGATGGCTGTGGAGAGTCATCTGGTTTATGAACCGACGGAGGCTGGCTGTCAGATGGTCCTGGGCAACCTGGGGCCGAGCTGGAAGATTGTTTTCCCTCCTGAACTACCGCTTCAGGAGGTGCGGACCCCTTTGGAGTGGAATCTTTCGTCGCAGCGTTGGCGGTTTCGTCTACTCGGCGGGGTGTGACAATGGTCTCCGCCGTGATCTGAGCACCAGGAGGGACAGTCGCCAACTGGTCGGCGGGCAGCTCCATGATAGTCGGTTCTGCTTCATCAGGACTTAGGCCCCCTTCAGCAAGATTTTCCACACAGACAGAGCTCGATGGCGTATTCTCGCCTTGATCAGTGCTCTCGTCGCCGTCGTGGATGTCATCATCCTTCGATTTGGCCTTCTCACCCCCCTTTGCTTTGGCGACCTCCGGGATCGGTTCAGTTTCAGCGTCTCCTGCTGTGATACCCTGCTTCGAGTCGTCCTGAGACTGAGTTTTGGACTCACCACCTTCTTTCACTTCGCCTCCATCTTGACCATCCTTCAACGCAGCTTCGCCTTTCATTTTCTCCAGTCTTTCTCTCTCCAGCCTCTCCCTCTCCTCTATCTTCCTCTCCGTCTTCTCCCTCTTCCGCGCCTTCTTCTTCTCCGCCCTCTTGCGCAGCTTGGCCAGGTGCTTCACCTCGAGGTAGTGCTCCTCCTCCCTCTTCTCCATCAGCTTGCGCCTGTACTCCGCCACGGCCTTCGCCTTCTTCCGCTTGTCGTACGCCTCCCGCGCCGCCTTCTCCTCGGGCGTCTGCACGATCCGGCCCTTGCTATGGGCGATGTCGTACGCGAGCCCCGTGCGCAGCAGCTTCTCGCGCCGGTCCACGACGTTGGCGCGCACCACCTCCTCGGGGCGCATGAGCGACCCGTCGCGCTGCGTGTCGATGCGCACCAGCACGTGGTAGTCCCCTGCCTCGAGCGGGTCCAGCTCGACGGTGGCGGAGCGGGTCATGCGGTAGTACGTCTGCGAGCGCACGACGTAGTCGTCCTCGCCGGCGCGGTGGATGCGGAAGGCGAGCTGGAAGCTGTATTGTCCCTCCAGGCCGCGGAAGTAGCGCTCGTCGAGCTGCCAGAGCACCACGACGACCGGGCCAGGTCGCGTCAGCGTGAAGCCGAACCTGGTATCGTGGTACTCAAGCGTCCAGGGAACGTTGAGCGTTGTGGAGATTGAGGCCACCTTCCACTCGGGGCCGAATAGGCGTGTCCGGTCGATGCTCTGGTACTTTTTCAGAAAGTCCTCGTATGAGATCCAGAAGGAACCGTCCTCGCCGAACTTGTGATCCAGCTTCTCCATCCAATCGACTGTCCACTCCTTTGAGCCGTTGCTCCAAGCTCCTTTCCACTCGTGCTTGCCCCAGGGGTTCTTCAACAGCACGAGCCGCACGCCGTCGACCTCTACGGCCTTCATGACGCTGTAAGCATGGAGCTCCACGATCCCCTTTCGCTCACCCCAGCCGCGGCCCCAGAGTCCTGTGCTGCAGCCGAACAGAAAGTCCCGGTTCACTTTCATGAGCCCTTCTTTCCAGAAGTGCTCCTTGTCAAGGATGTCGTTGGTGTAGATCTCGCTTGTCGCGCCCCCAGTAAGATCCTCTATGCCTTCCCCTGTAAAACCACCTTCAATGACTCCATAATCGCCATGAGCCTTAGCGTACGCCTTCTCGAGCAGGGGGAGCCACGTCTCATTAGGATTCGAGCACTGCGCGAAGTACAGAGCGCCGCTGTTGGTCTGGTATGTCTTACGGTATGCCTCTTCCGAGTTGATTCGGTCGCGGTCCTCCCAGAGGACCCTCTCCAGGGTCTTCTCGTCATAGTCGGGCTTGCTAAGATACAGCTGGTCAAGCAGTGGTCAGTATATAGAGACCACAAGTGAGCGTCTCTACGTGGAGGGAATAGACTCACTTTGTCATCAATAATTTCGCTGTACCACTCGCCATCCCGGTGGAATACAAATCCATATACGCCAACATCCTCGTCACGCGCCACGCAGACCTTTTCGATGAGCCCTTTCTTGTTGCTGAGCGTGCACAGGGCAGCCAGCAGCCAGCAGTCACCATCTCTGCCCTGGCGCACATCGTTGGCGCTGGGCCCGTCGATGAAGAAATGGGCGTCCTCAAAGATGTCTCGTACGCGCTTAACTGCCATGGGCCTCAGCTGACTTTCAGACTCGCCTTCAGGCGCCAGGTTCCCCTCCGCCCGGACATCATGTATCAGATCGGCCATGGCCCCTGAGCCCGGCCGGTTGCCCCGGTCCTTGTGCGGGGCGTCCCGTCGGGCGGGGGTCTCCTCGTCGTCCTCGTCCTCATCCTCCCGCTTCTTCTTCCTTTTGCGCTCCTCAACTTTCCGCACGTTGTTCAGCGGGTCAAGACAGTCACGTCGATCCATCTTAAGGTCGTACTCGAGGTCGAAGTGGGGATCGCGATACTTCTGATTCACTCGGCGGCATTCCTGGACGATCATAGCAACCTTTGCCCTGCAGAGGGCGGCGGCCTCCTCGTATGACTTCTGGGCCATCTGCCCGCCCCCGCCGTACTTCTCATTGTCCCGCTTGACGGCAGCCTTGACGGCAAACTGGTCCCTTGGGATCAAATTTATGGCTGTATATGCACGCGTTAGTCACATGACGCTGATATAAAATGCACCGGATAGATAGGCGGGATTCTGGGCGAAGAGAGCGGTCGAGAGAGACAACATAAACTGTGCAGCATGTCTGAGGCCAGACATGCAGGAGCACTTACCTTGGCCCGGTGCCTTGGTTGCAAACTTGCTCCAGAAGCGATTGACCTTCTCCTGAGGCGTCAGCAGCGTCTCCCTTCGACGCTGCAGAGCCGCAAGCACTTCCGGGGTCAAGGACATCGTGTCTGGCACGGAGTCGGGGAACTCGCGTTCAGCGGAGAAGATGCTTGAGGGTGCCATCTTCTCCTCTGTGTCTGCAGGCAGGCTACTTGGGCTTCGTTTTCTAGTGCGGTATTGTGGCACCTGTGCGGCGTCGCTCCGACCACTGACCGTCTGCTTCTCCCGTGCCGATTCAGCTGCGGGGGTGTGGCAGCCGCTCTGGCGCAGCCTCACTGCCGATGATTTGGTCGCGGGTCAGTGAGGGATAGTCAGGCCAAGAAGGGAGTGCAGATCGCCAGAGTGCGTTGGAGATGGTCTCCTTGTGGGAAAAAGGGCCGTCGCCGCCGCAAGAGATGTTCTTGCTACGCGCATAAGCAAGCGAGAGGGTCAAATCAAGCGAAGGCCAAGCGAGATCTGAGGAGTAACTGCAATAACAGCTGCGAGGGAAGGAGCAGGAGGTCAAGAGAGCCGCAGCAATTATAGCCTGAGGCGGGAAAAGGAGGGAAAGTGCAGAAGCCAGCAAGGCAACCTGGAGGTCATGCGACCCCAGATCGAGATATTTCAGCTCTGCAGAGCCTCTCGGCCGGCCATCCGGATCTCAGGAAGTATCCGCCCTTATGTCACTCGTACATAAAGAGGTAAGGGTAGGTAGGTAGGTAACCCTACCTCTCGAGACTTGCGCATCACAGCCTGCCTGCCTACCTGCCTGCCTGGCTTCTTGCCCGTCTTCCGCTCGCCAGCGGCGGCAGCTGCAGGCTACGGTAGCTCCCATTGGTAACGGGGTGGCTCGGATGAGGTGTCGCAAGTCGGGGTGAACAGCCCAGTAAGAAAGTCGCGATAGATGCCGCCCCCAACCCAGCCGTCGGCGCTGCGACCAATGCAAGACTTCTGCAAGTGACATGACACTCGTCAGACCAAGAGGCAGAACCGCCACAGCGACCCCCGCGCATAGCCGCCAATGAGCGGAGCTGGCCTCGAAGGCGTTCACCCAAGCTCGTGAAGGCTGCCATGAGTCGCCACGGCAAACAGCGGTCGGGTGTCGACGGCTTCCTCCTACAGGTCAAAAATGAAGACGTCAGGTGTGCACTGCAACACATCAGGTACGGCCAACGAGGAGAGCAGGCCAGCGCAGAGCCAGTCTGTGTCGAAAGAATGATGATACCTGAGCAGACCGCAGACGAAAGAACCATGAGACGGCGGAATCCGGGATGAGAGTCAGTCATGTCGCACGGCAGTCGCAAGAGCACACGCAAGACTCATCGAATAAGCCGGGGCTGCAGTCTCTGCAGTCTGCATCGTGACGGGAGGGTTGCATCGACGCAGGAAAGTCCCAGGTCCGGGTCTTTGTAAGGCTGAAGCGCAGGAATGCGTGGGAACGAACGGGCGGAAAGAGGCGGAATTCACAGCGACCGTTGGATTATGGATGTGGCTCGTCAGCAGCGGGGAATGGGCGCTCCGGGTACAGCCTCCCGCTAACTGTGCCTAGAAGATACCTACGATGCCTGTACAGGTTTAACTCGACCCTCGACTGAGACGGCACGGTGACTCTACTGCAGTCATCATCATCACAAGACAACACCAGTGCATGCATGTTTGCCTCCGCCTCGTCAGCTCAATAGTTAGTTAGAATGGAGGTCTGCTGTCACTAATCGCCGCGATCATCATCATTCCGCATCAAGACGTCTTCTGCGTATCGACCCTAGCCGATGTTACGACCCTACATCACAGACATATCATGGCAGCGCGATATATTCCCCGTCCTGGAAGCATCAAACCGTCCAGCATGGGACAAACAAGCAGCGTGGATGAGCAGACAGGGCACGAACAGAAAGAACAGGGCATTCTAAGAGTCTCAAGAACGCCGTAACAACGACATAGCAAGACCACAACAGGCCTAAAGATTAATACCGACTAATGTACAGTAACGATAATATATCGCGTAGTTCATCATGATGGCGATGATGACAGTAGTAGTATATACACACATGCATTATGTCTTTCCCATGCATCCCTAGCATCCCAGCTCATCAAGGAGGCATCCTCACTCTCACTTGCTGTGCACCACAAATGTCCACCGTATGTATTGCAGTCCCGTGCCACAACGAGTCGCCGTGCCGTCTCTTTCGCTACCGCATATCTCGCGCGCTGAGGCTAGCGAACGCGTCTGGGCTGTGCCGCCCGTTCGACCACTCCATTCCTAACGCCATCATGCTGTCCCGACTGCGACTCCCCACCGCGGCTTCTATCGCCGCCGGCTGCGGAGACGCCACGCTGCTGAGGAAGGGGTTCTTGCTCCCGGCATGCTGAGCGGCCGAGACGGCAGCAGAAGGTGCCACGGCTGCCGGCGCTGCGTTTGCCGTCGCTGTGGCAGCGTTCGGTGGTTGCACCATCTGGTTGAGTGACGCGGCTCCATACTGCTGTTGCTGTGGCTGCTGTACCTGCTGCTGCTGTACCTGTTGTTGTGCCTGCTGTGCCTGTTGCTGCTGCTCCTGGCCCTGATTCTGCCAAGGCTGGGGCGCCAGCTGCGGGTAGTTGTACAACGCCATGATCGACGCCTTGTCTGGGCGCTGCGGCTGCTGTACCGCAGGTTGCGCGTACTGGGCAGGCTGGGTCTGTGGCTGGAACTGCGACGCGGAGTACGGAGCTTGCACGGGAGGCGCTGACATGGGTTGGTTGAAGAAGGGGTTGTTTACCACCTGCTGCTGCTGCGGCTGCTGCGGCTGAACAGCAGAGGGCGTGTAGAAGTTCTGCTGGGCCTGCTGCTCAGGGATCTGGGTGAGCGTCGGGGAGGTGATCCGCGTCGGCGACCGCGCGAACGGGTTGTTGGCGAAGCCACCCAGCATCGCAGTGTTTACCGCGAGTTGCTGTTGTTGTTGTTGCTGCTGCTGTAGTTGAGGTTGCATTTGAGGCTGTGGCTGCTGGGCCGGCGGATTCGATGCGAAGAAGGGATTGTAGCCTGTGCGCACGGGCTGCAGAGGCTGGACGGGCTGCTGGTAGCCCTGATTGCCATTGAACGGGTTCTGCGCGTAGGCCTGGGGGATCGCCGGTACAGGTGGTGTCATGGCCTGCTGGTAGATTACCTGCTGCTGACTCGGCTGGTTCGGCAGGCCGCCCGTATGGTGCGGGAAGAGTGGCTGTGGCTGCGGTTGTGGGGGTACCAGCGACATGTTCTGGAACGCCTGGCTGAAGGCGTCGGTTGTCTGGGGAGGGGGCACGTCGAACGGGTTCGTGCTATGGTACGGATTCCGGTTCTGTATGTTACCAGTCGACTGTGAGGATACCGGCTGGACCGGAGACATATCAAACGGGTTGTTGGGAGATAATGGCCTCGACGGCCTTGTTATGGACAGGCCCGAAGCGCTCGATGTTGGCGCCGCCGGCATCGTGAGAGATCGAGAGGTAGGCGGCGGAAACTCGTCCCTCGGGGTCGGTAGTGGTGACCGACCTTCTCCCAGCCGAATCAAAGCCTCGACTGTCCTCTCCAGGTTGCCGCCGTATCCCTTCATCACGATCGCGTTTCGCTGGTCATCTGCAAATCCCATGTCGCGCAGCTTGGCAAGTTTCTTCTCCGTATCATCTTCGCCCTGACTGTCGTAGCCGACGCTGGCACCGAACACCTTGGACGCCTTGTTGGAGCGTGGAGGCGAGATCGAGCTTCGCTCCGGCCCGTCTCGGGAGGAGCCTCGAGCAGCCGCCGCATCTTTCTTCGCACGCGAGGACAGTGGGAATATCGAGGAGGCAGATCGGAAGCCGAACCTGCTGGGTGTTTTGGGCGGCAATGGCGGTGGCGTCTCGTCTGACTCGGTGCTGCCGGTGTTGTGTCGTCGTGATGCGCTGAGTCCCTGAGTAACGTACTTCTGCCGGATGAATCGCTCCATGGTCGAGTCGGCTTCGTCGGCATCGATGGGTACGGGCGGTCTCTTGTTCTGTGGGTTGTAGCTCTTGTTGGATGCGGTGTTGCCGACCTTCTTCATGTTCTGCAGACGCGCATCAGCCGGTGCACATGCATTACAAACAGCGCCTGCATGCGACCAACCTCGACTTGCTCATTCGACCAACTGTCCATGCTCAATGACTTGACCTTGGAAATGTGTGTCCCGAGCTTGCGGTGGATTGTTGCACATCGCATGCAAAGAAAGATTCCCAACTACCACAAACGGTCAGTTCAGCTTCACGAAGTTTAGCGAGCAGGGCGGCTCCGAAGAGGTTTGAGGAGCTCGAGGGGATTTCGAATTATCGATTGAATCGAATCGTGTTCGACGGAGGAGAACGTACACTCCATGATGCCCAGGCTGGATTGCGGATGAACTGTTAGCAAAGGCTCCTTGCTACCAGGCTGAGAAGGACTGGACAGATCGTGAACGATGCTGCTCTGTTCTCACCTGGATTCCGCGCGCCACAGTCGGCGCAGACATTATTGCCGGGCACGCTGTGCACGAGCTCCTGAAGCACCTTCTCATTACGCGCCTGCTGGCGCTTGCTCAATGGCAGAGTCATTGTGGCACTCCCGGCGAAGACTGAGGCAGAAGACAAAAAGTCTTGGGCGGTGTTCAGTCGTGGTTGGGTTGGGAGCCGGCGGGCGGCGCAGGTTTGGGGCAGCCTTTTTTTGGGTTGATGCTTTGAGATCGGGGATCCGAGGGGCTGAACAGGGGGGGAAGCCAATTAAATTCTAGGCCAACGGCGGGTTGGCTGGCCACGTTAAAGACCAGGAATAAGCAACCATTCCCCGGTAAAGGCAAAGTGAGGTACTAAGGAAGAGCTGGTCATAATATGCAGTGATGGGCGTGCATTTGCAAGCGCGTATGACGGACTTGGGGAAACGACATGTGGACTTACTGTTCCGTTTCCCAGCTGCAACTCGCGATATACTAAACGGAAATAGGAGACTGAAGAAGCACGACTAGGGAGTTGAAGAAGCGCACAGATTCTCGCCCAGGATGGTGCCCACCACCCGAGCAGAATGCCTGCGGAAATGGGGCCAAGGGGCCAATAGTTGCGATGCGGAGGTCGTGGTCTAATGACGACCCTTGCAGGCCATCAGGTCCGGCCGCCTTCTTCGCCACGTCGCAGCAACATGGACGACGATGCGTGCCGTCTTCCTGTTGAAGAAACGGAACACCCCCGACTCTCGCGTGGCCAGAACACAGTAGAGGGATCTGAGAGAGGCCCTATGTGGAGGCCATGGAGCATCGAGGCACGAGGGCATACGACAGCTCAGACAGCACCAAGTCGACCGGCGCCAGGACCGGGCTCGGGCGACGGCCATGGCGTTGCGGCGCTCTAGCCGAGATCATGTCTAGCCTCACTTATCAGGAGCGATTGCTGGGTTCTGGGATATTAAGCCTTGCAGGACCCCTTTCCCCTTTTTCCACCAGGACTTTTCCACTGTCAATTCTACACTGCAATACAGCAGTCGAGGTCGTGGTCGAAGGGGTTCCGATGATTCATCACTCTTCAACACCAAAGGCCTTGTTCGATGCTGCGACGAGCAGCAAGCCCGACTTGGCATGTCGTGTCAATCATGCAGATCCGCAGTAGGCCTGGCCTGAAGTTTCGAGAGAGTCTCTCATACGTCCTGCATAGTGAGACGGTCTGATGAAACGGCCACTTTATGCTGTGATCCACATACGTAATACCATAGTACAGCTCAAAGAGGACGGAGGCTGTGCATGTTGTTCGTCTTGAACTCCTACGTGTACATAGAATCTCCTGCTATTATACCTGGCTCGCTTTCCACAAGAGGAAACAGGGAGGACTGCCGTTCCTTCGGCGGTCTCGCCGGATCGGCAAAGCCTCTCTGTACGCCGTATCACATCAGCAGTGCTACTCTCTCCGCCGTAACCGCATTCCGTACCTACGGATAGAAATTCGTCTGACATCCTCTGAGCAGCAACCCGGCAGAACCTCCATATCTCTATCTCACCGCAGTTGAATCCAAGTGGAACTTTACCCGCTCCATTGCTTTCCTGTTAACAGCTTCGAATCTCAATTTCGTCCTCAAGAGAAAGGAAAATCTTTCGCCGAGAGACAAATCGCAACAAGTGAGGAATCATCGCGCCATGGCCGAGATCCGCCCCTCCTTCCCCGCCTCCGGGCCCTCCGCTTCGGCTCCGGAGCCGCCGGCCATCCAGGCCATCATCGACGCCCTCTCCATGCAGCCGCACATCGAAGGCGGCTACTTCGTCGAGACCGACCGCGACCCCTGGCTAGTCCCCTCGCCCTTCCCGGCCACGGCCTCCTCCAACACCCAGGACCTCGCCGGCCCCCAGCGGCCCGGCTTCGACCCTGCCGTCCGCAACGCAAGCACCACCATCTTCGTAGGCTCATCCATCCTTTCTTTCCCCTACGGCTCTTGACCGTGGAGTACGGGAAACAGCCTAAAGGAGATTTATCTAACAACCACAGTACCTCATCACCCCCTCCACTCCGCAGGGCAACTTCCACCGCAATCGCGCCCGTACCGTGCACACGCTGCACCACGGTCGCGGCCGGTACGTCGTCATCCACGCCGACGAGGGGCCCTCGCCGCGGATCGAGACTTTCGTCGTCGGCCCAGACGTCGCCAAAGGTGAGAAGCTGCAGTGGATTGTCGAGGGCGGCAAGTACAAGGCCTCATTCCTGCTGCCGGATGACGAGGGTGGGAAGGAGGAAAGCAAGGGTGGGCTGCTCATCTCCGAGACTGTGGTGCCCGGCTTCGAGTTCTGTGATCACGACTTTCTGACCCGTGGCGGGTTGCTGGACCTGCTGGGCGAGGAGAAGGCCAAGGGGTTGGAGTGGCTTGTGAGAAAGGACTAAGCGGCCAGAAGACTCGTCTTTACGAGGTACCAGGTCTATCAGGCGAAGAGCCAAGGTGATCATTATTCTAAGCTAAATTACGCATACTCCCTCGCCTCCCTGACGGCGAGAGAAGACCCTTATGCTCTATCATGACGATCATATCTCATTCGTAAATCTTCATAGCTCATGTCACGGTGGTCCTCCGCCCGTGTGCGCCTCATGTCATGATATGCTCAAACCATACGGACTCACCGCAGGTCCCGGTTTCCGCCCCCAGACCACATGTAGTGTGTGATACGCGTGTACGCGCTCGTCGCGGATGGCCCTCCGAGCATCCATGAGATCGACCTGCTCACGAGCAAACACACAAGTCAGCGACCATGTCTTCGCCCGTGCCAGTGAGAACAACAGTAAAGGAAGTAGGAAAGCCGGTGGCAATCGATCTCTGAAATATTCAGACTCACCTCGATCTGCGCAGCAGTCTTCCCACGGAACCGGTGATGCAGCGCCAGCGTGAACCCACTGATGCCGTCGATTAGATTCTCCTGCCACCACCTGCCGATCCTCTTGAGCCGCTCATCCGCCGGCCACCCATTGATGGGGAGCATGAACCTCGTCTCCTGCACCTCCACGAACCCCTCTTCGGCAAACCACTCCCTCAAACGCGGCGCCACAGTGATCGGCCTGCCCGCCGCCTCACTCGCCGCCTCTAGGTCCCTCTCCCACCTACAAAAAGCGTCCCCTTCCTCGTCCATGCTCCCGTCGTCGCACACCGGCCGAGGGTCCACCTCCTGGGCCTCGAGCCACCCCCCCGGGCGCAGGTTCTCGAACGCCCGGCGGACCACCTCCTCGCGCATGTCCTCCCAAGCGCCAGCAGTCATGCGGGCGTGCACGTAGTCGAAGGGTTCCCCGAAGAGCCACTCGCAGCGGCTGTCCTCGACGAAGAAGTGCACGTTGGGCGGGGCCTCGTCGGGCTGGATGGGCGACAGGTCGGTGCCGACGACGAGCGAGCCGGGGAACTCGTCGCCCAGCTCGATGGCCCACTTGCCGGTGCCGGTGGCGACGTCGAGGACGCGCCGCGGCGAGTTGCGGCGCGACCACGGGGCTAGATAGAGCCTGTTGTCCATGACGGTCTTGATGATGCGGTGCTGGTAGTCGAGGCGCTCCTGCTCGCGCGGGTCGTTGGGGAAGTGGTACGCTGGTCGGGTGTGTCAGGTGGGAGGGACTCGCGGCAGTTGGGAGTTGCTCACAGTGGGCATGGTAGCCGTGATAGGTCCTCCCGTTTTCTTCTTGTGGTTCTCGAACGGACGTGGATATAGACTGGGTGTCTCTGCAAGCTCCTGTCAGCATCACCCAGGGCCATGACTGTAATAGAGCAGCTTACATTAAGTCATCCTGCGGACAACGTGGCGCTATTCGTCAGTTGGGGTGTCGACTTGTCAGGTCAATAGGGGTGAATTACCAGAGCAGCCGTCCCGGACGAGCTCAGGGGCGAGTTGAAGGTGAACT
This sequence comes from Pleurostoma richardsiae, assembly GCA_030052745.1. Taxonomy (NCBI): domain Eukaryota; kingdom Fungi; phylum Ascomycota; class Sordariomycetes; order Calosphaeriales; family Pleurostomataceae; genus Pleurostoma; species Pleurostoma richardsiae. The sequence goes on from JANBVO010000025.1 coordinate 229,106, forward strand.
CGAAGTTGCTCAGATCTCTAGGGTCTGGATCAGACGGCATGTTGAAGAAACCGGACAGTGTTCCTCAATCTTTCCATAAGTGAAAAACGCTCCAGCTAAAAGGCGTCGTGCCGGTATAATTGCACGACACGAGGGAAAAACTGAAGGGTCTGAAAGAGGAAGAGAACGGGAAGGGGTCTGTGTAGAACGAGAGTCGAGAAATGTTGTCCAGGAAGATGTAGAGGTCAGCCCTAATAATTAGTATCGAAGCAGAAGAGAAGCAGAACAATAAGACGGAGCAGGCGTGGCCCAGGGCTCCGTGTTGGTGGTGGGCAGAAGGGCCGACCCAGCAATCTGGTTAAGGGTGCCCAGCGGCCTGACCCTTGTACGGGCGGGAGCGGGAAAGTGGCTTGTCGGGACCCAGGAGTCTGGGAGACCACCAAACTAGTGACGACGGTGCAGATCAGACCGCCGCCGCGGGATCAAATTTGCGGCCTGCGGCGATGTGATTGGAAGGACCCCCAACTCTGGTGGTCTCTCCCGGAGACACGATTGGGAGGACAGGGGAGCCTAGGTATCTCTTGTGTGCAGGAGTTGTCGACCGGTGTGGAGATGTAGCAAACAAGCCCATTACTGTCTGTTTTCCCGGACGCAGAACCTCAAACGGGGTAACCGGCAGAGCCACTAACACGGCGTATCTCCAGAACGAGTGTGAGGAAAAGGGCTCTTGGTCCGTAGACTCGACAGAGACGCCTCTTAGAAAGAATTGATGAGAAGAAGATAGGAGACTCGGCAATCAGGTTGGTCTCTCAGCACTTTGTGTCGGCTGTGGCGGGATCTGGTAACGGCCAAGTGTATGGAGTAGGCTAGGGTGGATATAACCCCAGGAATCCCTGATGAGCCTGATCTGATGTCTCCCACGCCGGCAGACGATTGGGAAACGCGTCAAGAATGAAATTGCTTCATCCCCTGCTGGATTGGGTTCACCCGTGCGTATCTGCCGACCTGAGTGGCAGAGTTGCTTGCCGCGTCTCCCGAGCATGTCTGGGGGATGCCGGCATGTCCTCAATTCTGTGGTAGTCGCCCGTATCAGCCAAAGGAGTGGCACGAGAAGGAGATGATCAAGAACGCTCTCACAATGGAGGAACTTCCGCAAATGGCTAAGTTAAACTGTATATGCACAAGCCGAGGTCAGTCCCGGTAGTTCCGCAGTTAGGTATCAGAAACCGGTCCGCTGGTCCCCGGCCACCATCCCAGGATGCCTAACTCCGCACTCCAAGAACTCCGTATGTTTGTACTTCCCCAGCTGCATGGCTGCAGCGCGCTCATGACCACCAGAAGGAGAGGCGACAGGGTAGGCTGGCTGGTACTGCCTGACTTGTCAGATCGTGTTCCGGATGCCTCTATACAGTAGATGTGGTACAATGAGAGATATCACCGTCGTTCGAAGGAACCGATCTCAATTACAATCGCTCCCCGGGCTGCTGTAATTCGCTTCGAGATACCATGGCAGCGGTTGTTTGACGCCGTCCATATTGCAGCCAAGCACGGAGTAGCTGCCCTCTGTCTGACGTGATAGAAGGTGCGCATGGCCTCACATTCGACCAACTACAGCCGATGCGCCCGGCGGTGTAATAAGGGGGTTTACGAGAATTAAAACTCCCCCGTGCCTCTTGCGTAGAGGAAACAATTTCTCTACTCCCGGTCGCTCAACAGGGTCATCAAAGGGCTGACTCGAAGGGCACATTATTTGCGAGCAGGTCAATGAATTCGGTCTTAGAAGTGCTGTCTTTTTGTCGGACCGACAGCCAACCAGGATCGGTAGCTCAGGGGTAGAGCAATGGACTGCAGATCCGCAGGTCGCGCGTTCAAATCGCGCTCGATCCTCTAGTTTTGCTTCCCTTTTTGCCTCTGTCTGTCTTCGCTCATACCGTGTATTACCCTCATTAGATAGCACGCATACACGTCGCTAGAATTGAGTCTCACTGACATTGTACTTCGTCATACTGCCGTGTTTGACTCTTCAGTATTATCACATCAGATCATGTAAGTGTCTACAGTGAGTTGCTTTCATGCGCCTCTAAACGTTTAACGCGTTTGAAAGAGGGGCGGACCTCGCAAACTCTTTCCCTCAACGCCGCCCGTCCATGGCGTAGTTAGCTTGATACAACAATATGAGTTTCGGAGAGTCTATATATGTCCCAGGTAGGGGGAGTATCCATCTAACAAGGAATGCCGCGCACGATCGGTCGTCACATCTAACCTTGATGAGATGCACTCAACTGTCTTCAGCCTGCATGCATACGTTCGCGGCAGGGGTTCTGCTTAAAGGCTAGGGAACTGTCATCCGGGAACCTGGGTCCGGAGATATCCTCTCTCGACCACTCTCTTTTGTCCAATTCTTGCTCGAGGATATTACCCTTCCATCGTCCGTCATGGCATCAGACCGCGCCTTCCTCGAGGCTGCCTACAAGCAGCTCCGCGAGGTCCTCTCCTCTCGCGACGACGCTACTCTCCCCTCTCCCTCCGCCCTGCAAGCCGCATCCGCCGCCCTGCCGCAGACCTCCGACCCTGACTATCTCACCCGCCGCGGCCCAGACGCCGCCGTAACCCACATCCTCGACACCGTCGTGCCGGCCCTGAACGGCCAGAACCTGTCGGGCCGGTACTACGGGTTCGTGACGGGGTCGGCGCTCCCCGTCGCCGAGGCGGCCGACAACGTTGTGTCCGCCCTCGACCAGAACGTCCAGGTGCACCTGCCCGCGCAGACGGCCAGCACCGCCGTCGAGGACGCCGCCCTGCGCATGCTGGTCGACGTGCTGGGCCTGGGGCCGCACGACGCCTGGCCAGGCAGGACGTTCACCACGGGGGCCACGGCGAGTAATGTCCTGGGCCTGGCGTGTGGGCGGGAGGCGGTCGTGGCGTCACGACTGCGGAAGCTGGGCCGGGAGGGGAACGCGTCCGTCGGGGAGGCGGGCCTGCTTGCTGCATGCCAGGCGGCTGGAGTGCGGGAGATCCAGGTGCTGACGAGCATGGCGCACAGCTCGCTGTCGAAGGCGGCGAGTGTGGTCGGCCTGGGCCGGGCGTCGGTGAAGGAAGTGGGTGTGAGCAGGGACGAGCCGTGGCGGTTGGACTTGGGGGCTATTGAGAAGCTCCTGCAGCGGGAAGGGGTCGCCAGCATCATTGCCGTGAGCGCGGGAGAGGTGAACACGGGGCGCTTCGCCACTAAGGGGGAGGCGGAGATGAGGAGACTAAGGACACTGGCTGATAAATACAGTGCTTGGGTTCACGTCGATGGGGGTATGTTGGTTCCACATGCGGATTTTTGGTATACGATGATTGATTCATGTGTAGCATTTGGCATCTTTGCGCGCGCCTTGCCCCGGTCGAGGGAGTTCTCGCGGCTACATGAGCTGACGGCGGGCCTGGAACTCGCAGATAGCATCACCGTAGACGGACATAAGCTTCTGAACGTTGTATGTTCTCTAACCCGACCTGAACGCAAGACCCGCACCGGACTCTCTAACTTAGAGCTAACCGCCCCCCTAGCCTTACGACGCAGGAGTATTCTTCTGCCGCGATGCCTTCGTACAGACAAACGTCTTCACAAACCCCAACGCCGCATACCTCTCCTCGGTAGGAGGATCCCAGATTTTCAGCCCCTTGAACATAGGCCTGGAGAACTCTCGCCGCTTCCGCGCATTGCCGGTGTACGCCACTCTTGTCAGCGAGGGCCGCGATGGGATCGCAGAGATGCTCGCCCGCATGGTGATAATGGCGCGCAAGATAGTCGAGTTCATTATACACTCCGATGCTTACGAGCTGCTACCGGACGAGACAGCCAGCCTGGAGGAGGTGCACATAGTCATCCTATTCAGGGCCAGAGATGATGCCATCAACGACAGTCTGGTGCAGAAGATAAATGATACCCGGAAGATGTACGTGAGCGGGACGAAGTGGAAGGGGAAGAGCGCTTGTCGTATTGCCGTGAGCAGCTGGAAGGTTCAGGTGGAGAACGACTTGGCCGTGGTGAAGGAGGTCTTGACGTCGATTGCAGGCGGACGATCTTGATGTGCGCCGCAATATAGAAACGCGTGGACATATAGATCCAGTGTTTGGCTTCCCATTGCAATCATTCCACCGCTTTTCCGTCCGAGCAATGACGCCTGGGTTGAGGGCATGCGCCTTCGACCTCCAAACGTGATGCGACAACATCTCAAGGGCAGCGTTGCTTCGTCTTAACCGAACTTCCTAGAGCCGCCCTTATGCTTCTCATCTTTCTTGCCCTTCTTGCCCTTGCCAATGAGCTCCAAATGCCCGGCGCGCTCGCCCAGCAGCTTCTCCGTCTGGGTGATCAAGCCGGCGGTGTACTTCTTCGTCACCTTGTCGGCGCTCGACTTTGACTTCTTTGGCTTGGTGACCTTTGCTCCCTTCTTTGGCTTTGCGGCGGGCGCCGGCTTCGACTTTTTGAATCCGCCTTGAGCCATCGTTGCGGGTGCACCTGAACCAAAGAACTCGTATCGTTTTGTGTCGTTTGCTCGAAGTACCTGTCCGTACATTGGACGGCCCAAAAAAAAAGTTGGACATGGATAATTCTGCCGATCTTTACCGACCGGAGTCCGGCCCCACTGCAGCCCGATCCGCCGTTCCGGCTCTATGCCAGATGCTGTCCGGGGGAACGGGACAGTCAGCTATGGGCAAGTGTTCCAACCGGTTTATCTCATCCGATATACCTAGTAACTTATGAAGAGACGAAATATTTCATACACTGACAGCCTAATGATTCTCCTAAGCGCCCGTTCCAGGTCTCTGATTGTGCTATCACGTGATCAGTACGGGAAGTGCCGAGACCAGTGACGCCAAAGCATTGGAGCTTCAATCATCGTGGGCGGAGTTTTGCAACAGTCCAGTACGAGCTCCTTTTGTCCCGCGGCAGAACTTCAATTGACGGCCACAGCCATGCAGAGGTGAGCTCGAAACAAACCAGGTTGCTGCATTTGTTTCAGACTGAGCTGACATTTCCTAGTATAACCGCTTGCTCATAGGACAATTCTGCACCATGCGGGCGCACCTGGCGCGCAATGTGTGCAGACGACTGCTGGCCCAGCACGGCCTTCTCTTGCCGTCCGCAGCGTTCTCTGCCCGCCGCCTGACACGATGCACGCTCTACCCCACCCGGCCGCCGCCGCGGATCTCACAGAGGAGGACGTTCTTGGGCATCTTCCAAAAGCCGCCGCGAAAAGTCAAGGAGCCGGAGCTTGAGCCCGGCTACGATACCCTTCTCGAGTTCCGGAGCCGAGAAGTGGACACGACGCGACTGCCGGTGACCGAGGAGCTGGTCAGGGGCTTCCGGACTTTCTTCAGATACAAGACGAACCACAAGAGGAGTGTGAACTCAACGCAAGCCTTCTGCGCCCTGCACCTATTCCGGCACTTGCGGACATCGGTCGGCGAGCAGGGCGGCCTCACATTGAGGGATCTGCATGTCGCGCGGGATGCGCTGCTGAAGAGTCCGAGGGCAGGAGGGCTCGCGGACCATCTCAAGCTCTCACGGGAGCTCTACGCCGAAATATCCAGTCACCAGCTCTCAGTCCCGACGGACGCGAGCGCTGCGAGCAGAGACATTGCCCAGGAGCTGATTTCAGAGGACTTTGCGAAATACATCTCTGCCTTAACGCAGTATGGTGCCTCAAAAGATGCAGCAGACCTGGTTTCCAAGTCCTTTGAGAAGGTGCCAAGCCTCACCCGCGGTCTCCCTGCAGCGAGGGATCTTTGGACGCTCGTCCTCCGGGGCCTGGCCAAAGAAGGAGATGAGCAGGAGCTTGTCCGAAGAGTGCAAGAAGCGGAGGAGTTTGGCGTTCCTTACTCTCCAGCCGCTCAGCTTGTCATGACGAGCTTCTATGCTCGGCTCAACAAAGAGGATGAGACGCTGAAGTGGTTCAAGAAGCCGATCACTGACGGACAGGTCCCCGATCCGGATACGTACCTGGAGATCTTCAGACTGTGTGTGCGAAATAAAGTCCAACCCCCGTGGGTGAGGCAAGCGATTCAAGACTTGTCCAATTCCAACCCGCCCAAGCCGTTATGGGATATTATCTTCCAATGGGCAGTTGTTCAAGGGAAGGGAGTCGAGGATATCAAGCGCATGATCGACGTCATGGTCCGCATAAACAGCGACGACCATGAAGTTCGACCTGACATAACGACCATAAACGGATTGATATTAGCAGCAAGCGAGAAGAACGACCCTCTCCTCGCTGATCGGTTCATCTCTCTCGCATCCGAACTGGGCATTAAACCGAATGCACTGACGTACGTGTTGCAACTGGGTTATCGCATCGACGGCAACGACCCTAGTGGAGCATACGACTCTCTCGAAATGCTTTTGCAACTGACCTCCAACAACGAGGAGGCTCTGCCCGTCATCAATAGGTACATTCGCTATCTATGTGCAGCACAGCCACCCGATGTCGAGCGTATATTGCATGTAACAAGCCTCGTGGAGCGGAGGCTGATCGTCCTTGAGCCCGAGACTGTGGTGGAGCTGTGCAAGCTGTTCCTCATGAACGATCAGCAATATGAGGTGATCGACACGTTGTCAATACACTCATTCAACTACAGTATAGAGGAACGAGCAGCGGTCAGGGATGCTTTCTTGGCATACTGCTTAGACAAGAAGAACAGTACGGCGAGGGCCTGGGATGGCTATTCATTACTGCGCCAGTTCTTCCCGGAGACGGACCGGGACGCCCGCGTCAAGCTGATGCATGCTTTTTTCAACCGAAAACGGCCTGACATGGCTTGCTACATATTCGGACACATGCGGGCGCATAGGAATGACGAGTTCCGACCAAACCTGGACATCTACGTCAGCTGCCTAGAAGGTCTAGGGCGCTGTCCCGACAGAGAGAACCTAAAGATGGTACACAACATGCTGAAGATGGACACGACAATCCAGCCTACGACAAAACTATACAACGCTCTTATGATCGCGTATGCGGCTTGCGACGATGCATCACGCGCATTCGAGTTCTGGGATGACATCAGCAACTCCGCCGAAGGACCGTCGTATAACAGCCTGGCCGTCGTCTTCGGGGTGTGCGAGGCCCTACCGTTTGGGGACGAGAAGGCGAGAGACATATGGGCCAAGATCTTGGAGATGGAAATCGAGGTGCCACGGTTTGTCTTCAATGCCTACTGCGGCGCAATAGCAAGCCAGGGGCACGTCGATGAAGCCAAGGAGCTCATAAATGGCATGGAGGCAGGCTTTGGATATGCCCCTGACATGATGACGTGAGTAGATCTCGGTCCCAAAGACCCTCCCTTCAACTCCACTGACACTTTTCGCATAGGCTCGGCGTGACGTATAACGCTCTTCGAGGACAGGCACTGCAAGAGGCCTTCGAGGAGTGGGCGAAGAGCCAATACCCAGCTCTTTGGAAAGAGGCGCAGAAGAAGGGCCGGAGGAAGACGGTCGACGGCCTCTGCAGGCTCAGGATCTCGAGAGAGATGAAGGCATGAAAAAATCTGTACATAATAAGATCTATATAGACAGGGGGGTTCTTGTACAATAACAAGAGACAGGAATGATAGCCTGCTGTACAACACTCGATCATCGAGCTCCTAGATCATCACATTTCACCGCCCCTTGGCGTTCGAGTCCCTCGCTGCTATCCTCTGCTTTGGCAGGTTCTGCGCCTCACTCATCAGGATCATAGGGTGCCTGTGCACACTAGGATGCAGGCCCAGACCGATCGCTCTCCGGATCGCCTTGGCTATCTTCCGCTGGTTGACCGGCCGCAAGCCGGTCTCCTCCGAGTGCTTGATCCGGCCCATGGGCGTTATGAACTCGGAGATGAGCGAGAAGTTCTACAGCAACCATCATCAGCCGCCGGCCCAACCAGTCATTCAGACCGAAAGACAGAGGAGGCACAACTCACCCGGTACTCATCCTTAGGGTTAAAGCCTAGGACGTCCACCACGTCGACCTGCGGCTTGGTCGGCTGGCGCCACTTGGCCACCTCCTGGGGGCTGAGGTCGTGCGGGGCGTAGACGTCGCCGATCTTCCAGCGCCGCGGCATCTGGCGCATGAAGTCCTCGCTGACCTTCTTCTGCCGCGCCCGCTCCAGCATCGTCTGCCGCCGCTGCGCCGCCATCATCCGCCGGGAGTCGCTGTCCGCCAGCAGGCTGCGCACCCGGTCCGTCGAGTCCATCATCCGCTCCTGCTGCTGCTGCCGGTTGCCGGAAGGGGAGGAGGAGCCGCCCGAGGAGGAGGACTCGAGGGAGAGGATCTGTGAGCCGGGGCTGTTGAGGTTGCGGACTGCCAAAGGGGGCGATGCCGGGTTAGCATGGCACAAGGGACGGTAGGATCGAGGATGCGAGCCGGAGCAGAGAACTTACGGGCTGCGACGGGCGCGCTGCAGGAGAAGTTGGCCCTCGATTGGGGCACGCCCAGCTGGCATTGCCGCGCGAGCGGTGTCAGGGAGATCCGGGGTGCCATCTTGATCTGTGCTGGTTCAATTGCTGGTTGACAACTCGCACCCAGAACCTCACCCGGATGCCGTAGATTGGAAAGGCCGAGAGCTAACGGGAACTTTTGGGCGGAATTTCCTTCGGCCGTGCTCCGCGACAAAAGCTCCCGTCCTGTCCCCACACGCGCCCGCCGCTGTGGGGCCTAAGAAGGGTCCCGCTTCGCGATAAGATCGGGACAGAAAAAAAGTTGGCCCACGCCAGAAGATCTTCGAGGAGCATCACCGGTGACAATTAACACCTGTTGATCGCCCGCGCGAAAGCAGTCAAGATGGTTCGAAAACTCAAGTATCACGAGCAGAAACTGCTCAAGAAGCACGACTTCCTCAACTACAAGCAAGACAACAACCACAGGGACCACAATGTGATCAGGCGGTACATGATCCAGAAGCCCCAGGACTACCACTCGTATAACAAGCTCTGCGGCGTAAGTGGAAGCAGTGGTACTTTCCCTACTCGGGAATCACTTCCATTTTCGAGCTCGTCATTACTGATATACTACCCGCAGTCCCTCCGCCAGCTCGCCCACCGCCTCTCCCTGATGCCCCCCGACAACGCCGTCCGGCGCAAGCACGAGAAGCTCCTGCTGGAGAAGCTGTACGACATGGGCCTGCTCTCCACGGCGTCCAAGCTGTCCGCCGTTGAGAACGCCGTGACCGTCTCGGCCTTCGCGCGCCGCCGCCTGCCCGTCGTCATGACCCGCCTGCGCATGGCCGAGACCGTCCAGGCCGCCACCAAGATGATCGAGCAGGGCCAGGTGCGCGTGGCCACGGAGACGGTCACGGACCCGAGCTACTTCGTCACCCGGCTCATGGAGGACTTCGTCACGTGGTCGGTCGGTAGCAAGATCAAGAGGAACATCATGAAGTACCGGGACCAGCTGGACGACTTTGAGCTGCTGTGAGGAGGGGGCTTCTTGAGCCTGGAAAGTTATCGGCGTTGGCTTCGCAACGCTGCAGGGAGGCATTTCTGGGTACCATCTACCCTGAGCAGACGTGGCTCCGAGGGTGAAAGGCAGCCACCGGGCTACAGGGTCAGGCTACAGGACAGGTTACCGTTACTGGCCGCCCGTGAGGATACTGAGATGCCAAAAGGTGCCGGGCTGGCTGGGCTGGCAGGCTAACCTCATGAGCACGGCGAAGACTATCGACAGGCCGTGGGGCCACTTTCGGTACGCCAGTCCACATCTAGACTTCGAGGGGACGAGAATGATACCCCCGAGGCGGTGGTTTTTGAGACCTCCTCTATCCTTGCCGGTTAAAAGACCGGAAAGCATTGTTCGAGCGCCGATGTTCGGCGTGGTCTTGTAACAACCTTAGAAAGATGGGCTGTAGATGGGACAGAGTCACGCGGGGTCAATGACGAATAGAGGGATCGAGAAGAGAACTAGATGGGCGTCACTGCGCCTTACTGGAGCTAGAAGTAGCTCAGTCTGCCGACTGAAGCCGCCAAGACACAGCGAAGCACAGTTTCTCGAATATTAGCTGCCCAGATCAAATTTTTGTCGTTCAAAACTTGCGAAGAGCAAGCAGACAGGCCATTCCGTGCTGTGTGACTCACGCAGGAGGCCCGCTTGGCTTGTCCCATACTCGTATCATTCCGTTATCTCATGTCTATCCGTTCCAGACTCCTGTCTATAGGTTGCGTCAACACACCCCTTTGTCTGTGTCTAAACGCCTCTAGTAATAACACCGAAAGAAGCCACCAATGCACCACAACGGGGTGAGCTGAGGAGGGTATCAATGCTGAAATCCACGCTTTTCGAGGAGAAAAAAAATGAACCATGTATCAAGCCCGTCTATACTGCCCCGGGCTTTATCTTTCCAACGCCCAATATTCCGATATGTCTGTTTTCTGGACCACCAGATCTGTCAATGGCAGTCCTCGTCTTTGCCGGGCCACAAAATCTCCCGTCTCAGCACCGCGCGGACGCACCGCACGGCGACGAACGCCCACACCACGAAGAGTACGATGATCATGACGGTGCTCATCCAGAGGATGCCACCGCTGTCGAGCGCAACGCCCATGCGGATAGCCGCGATGGTGAAGCCCACGTTGGGAAAGACAAAACTCCACCAGCTGAGATGGAAGCGGCGGTCGGGCATGCGCACGATGATGGCGGCGAGCGCCGACACGAAGAACCAGAAGGCCAGGCCCCAGAGGAAGATGGAAGCCGTAATGGCTAGCATCTTGACGCCCTCAGCCAGGACGACCGGCTCGCTGAGGCTCGCGATCATCGGCACCTGCGAGACGGTGGCCGCGGCGAAGATGCGCGGCAGGTCAGAGGCCATGGCCACGATGGCGGCGCAGGTGAAGCTCGGAGGTCCAACGGCGATGAACATGCCGGGTCGCTGGACGGGCAGGCCAAAGGCTATGAGGCGGGAGAGGTAAGTCGCGTACATAAAGACGGACACGAGCATACCCAGGCCTTGGGCGGCAACGCCGGCGCAGATCATGGCGAGTGCCTCGTCGGGCGGTTGGGTCGGCGAGACAAAGCCGGCGATGGTACCGGCCAGCATGACGGGGAAGATGGGCAGGATCCAGGCCGGCGTCATTGAATTGACGGTCAGGCGCCGCTCCTCCTTGACCGTGAAGAGGATGTGGTACTGGATCACCGAGACGAGGAAGGTGGCGCCGAGATAGATCCAGAAGGCGACCCGGAGGAAGACAGCCAGGCCGGCCTGGTCCTTTTTGTTCAGGAACAGCTCTCCATACGTCTGCGCATTAGACAGCAACGCCGCAATGGAGAGGAAGAATGTCGAGATGAACAACGCTTCACCAGGGCGGCACATAGCATGCGAGAATGTCCGCTGGTGGAGGATGAACCGGAGGCATAAAGCCGCGCTGATGAAGAGGAAGAAGAGCAGGTCGAGGAGGAAGATGATCAACCCGATGGTGTCCAGCCCCCGGAAGCGGTGGGGACACAGGGCGAAGACCAAGGCGATACCGCCGGTTGACATTCTGTGTGTGGTCGTTAGTCGCCGGCTCCGGGAACGGTGGTCCGCGTGGTCCGGGAGGAACGGTAAGCGCATTCGCGGGAACCCCGGGCCACGCAGTCTGTCGGGGACTTACGTGACGGTGTACCAGGCAAAGGTAAAGTGGTGCAGGCGCTCGCGCAGAGGGATGCGAGGCTGAAGATAGGTCGGCACTCTCTCCAGCGGAGCGCCCGAGGGGGCCCGCGTGAGCTCACCCTCGCCCTCTGATGAGTCTTGCGAGGTCTCATATTTCTGCTTTTCTTGCGCTTGGGACTCCAGGTCGGAGTCCGACACGTTTCGACTTATGGCTGAATCGGCCATGTTGTTGGACTGAAGTTCAAGAAAAAGCCTTTGAGGGGAAGCATGTGAGGGTGAAACCAGGCCTAAGGGAAGAAGGGCGATGACTGAGTTATATCGAGAGGCCTTCCTGGGACGCCGTCACAGGAGAGGGTCTCCGAGATGTGCCCTGAGTAACACCACGTAACGGCCAGAATAGTCAGACAAGCAAGGCTGAGAACGGGCCAAGGCACCACGCATCGTAGAAGACTCCTTCTACATCTGGCGATCCAGGCTCAACGGGCCCATAGAAAGAGAGAAACTTTTCCCGCCGCAGACCCAATGAGGCCCGGCCGACGCTGGTGAAAGGAGAGATTTATCGGGTCAGTTGCGCCATCCGCGACAGCGTCGGCCGAGGCGACATCAGGAACAACGCGAGTGGAGCCGACATCGGTCCGCACCAGAAAAAGAAACATATTTAACGAGCATGTCCACGCAAGAGCCTGGAATTGCGTTTGACGCCAGGCACAGGGACAGCGTTGGGCGCAGGAGCCCCTGGCAGTCAGGAGCTCCCCCGAGAGGTGAGAAAACTCTAGAAGATGGGCCAGCAGGGGCCCAAAGGCCGATCGAAGGGGCGGGTGCCGGGCCCCCACTGATAACCTGGAAGTCCCGTATTGCTGGAACATGCCAACCACGCCACCGGTCATACCACTGTGACCGCATTGGCGCCGGCCTAGACCTGGACCCAATCGAGTCAGCCAAACCCGCCACGGTTGGGTTGTCGCGGGAACCACCAACTTACCCAAAGAAGATTCCAGTCGATTGCTAACACGGGGCTGCGCCCATCACGCATTTCTCTAACTGACACGTGTGACGCGGAAGATGCCTTCCTTGCTTCCCTGCAATACACGTAGGATTGCAGGGCATTGCAGGGCTGCAGGGGGAGGGAGGACTCCCGGGACCAGGGAGGGAACCCCCAAATTGGCCCCCCACTGACCGAGCCACGCTGCCACGGTGGCACGCCTAGTCTGCTTATTCCCGGGCTGAACAGCACTGTGCCACTGATGAGGCTGATGCTTGTCGCCAGACCTTGATGCTCGCCGCTCTTCTGCGTCAGGAGAAAAGCATCATCATCTCGCAAGGTCACCGGAGGCCTTCCGTCTTTCCGTCCAAGTCGTCGTGCGCCATTACGACTCCTGAGTCTCGACAGACTGCCGCTTCGGGCGTAGCTCCGGATGATACACTGCTACACGTGTATGATTGCTGAACAGCTGGCCTCTCGGAATAGCTTCCGCTTCTTCGTTCATGATGGCTAGTCGCTCCGCAGTGGAAACCAACACGATGCTAGCCACGTCGAGGCAAATGCGCTCTTGTTCGTGTTGATTCTGTTTCGGATTCGGCGGTGTCAAGCCTCTCCGAAATCAGACGCAGTTCCAGCATTGCATCAGTCCGCACATCCTGGAGGATAACAAGAGAAAGGACAAGCCCCTGACTCATGTACACCGAAATTCAAGGTTACCTTAGGTAATCTGCCTCACTGGGAATTGCCGGGAAGACCTGAAAGGGGGAGATGACATCGAAGGCAAGTGCGATCGATGTCGAGGTTCGAATGCAAATTCGGGTGGCAAGTGCCACGCACGGGCATTGCTCTCTCTCGGAGAGGAAGGAACGTTGACATGGGAAGATGCGATGCATCCCGTCGTCAGGACGCGCCAAAGTACTGACCTACCTCGGCACCCTGAGTACCTGGGACGGGGCGTACGAAACCTCATTGTCGTCCCTTTACTCTCCGTCGTCTCCATCACGGCCTCCTCCGAAAAGCCTACATCTCGTGTTTCTGTCACAGAAAGCATCGTTAAGCGGCGTTTGCTTTACATCTTCTCCTTCAGCCTCTCATGCAGAAGCTCTCTCCGTTCTCCTGTTAGCACAGCCATTCGGCCTTTTCGGTTGGTACATCAGCCGCTTTCAGTCCTGAAGCAGTCAGTGTCCGTGATAGATCATTCATACATCCCGCATGAGGCTCCACATCCGTCGGCCTCCTCTGAAGCGTCGACTCTTGTGTGGCTCCCGAGTCGGCCGTTCAGGAAATGTACACTGGACCGCTCGCTGATATACCCTCCTTCGGACCTAATGAATACCTTCCCGGTCGACGAGAATGACACCCCCCCACTCCCTATCTCAGTATAAACAGGATACGGATAAGGATGCGCAGATTACCAGGGTTGTGCGACCATGTCGCTGGCCCTCTCCGATCGCCTCGTCGACACGAAGATTTGGCGCACCAGTGCCGGATGGCAAGCTTTTACGATGGCACAGAAGTGTTGTCGACCTGTCAAGTGACGACCACAGAAGCAAGCCGCCTTTTGCAGGTAGAAAGCGCCATCCCTCTGTTTAGAGGCTAGTTGCTCCAGCACAGGGACCGCCTTGGTTCGTGCGGAGAGTCCATCCCAGCTCGACCGAAGAGTCCCAGGTCGAGGCCTACCGATGACGATGAATTTCGAGGCACCGGGTACGGGAGAAGTCATGGTTGCTACCCTCTACAAGCTAGGTATGCTGCTATTCTAGTGCCAGGGCCGGTCTGACCGTCATTGCTACCGTCTACAGTCGAAATAGACACCAGCGATTTCTACATGGGCGGGCACTCGGCCCGAGATGTCGTGGAGATGTTGATGCATACTTTCACCCACAAGTATTTCATCCAACTAGTCTCCGTTCCCAAGCAATATCCGCCTGAACTTCAAGAAAATGTGGCCAAGGCAACGAAACGAGATATGAATATCGCTGGAGTTTTTGAAACCAAGAGTTCCCAGAACGACAGTGATCTAGTTCGTGGGGCAGAAAAATACGTCTTGCGCCCATTCTCTTCACTTTCAGTCTCAGTGCACAATGACACCAGTCTCTAGACGAACCCACCAGCCACATGCTGTGGCAGCTTACTTGAATCCTGACAACACACCTGAAACACAGGAGAGTCGGTTGGAGAGAATTCCTAGAGCTATCAACAAGGGACAAGATCATGAGGGCTCATTAACACTCTTATATGTTTCCGGGCCTGGCTGCTTCGGAATGGACGCCTAAAAGAGCCGGAGCATCATGGCACTCTCCTCGGGTGATCCCGCCAGTGCGTCTTCAGGAACTTGGGTGATTGAATACCTCACACATGTTCGAGTATACAGCGTTCAGGCGAGATCACATTCGAGCAGGTTGCTAGTTCAGAAGGGCATGGACTTAGATCCCCCCGTCGACGATAGCTCCCGAGCAGCTGATGGCATCCTCAAGGAAGCAAAGAACGCAAGAAGGCAGCCCATGCGCGGGATCGAGCATAGCCCAATCACAGAAGTAGGCGTTTCTTCGGACCCAGCACAACCTACAAACTCGACAGAGGATAACCGGCCTTCTGTGCCTCAGGGCACGTTGAATATGAGAGATACGTCCCAATGCCTGCCATGTACTGGACTCAAGACTCGCCTGGTGAGGTCATTTCGACGGCATGGACAGCCGAAGGCGAAGAGGACCACGATACACAACACTGTTCTTAGCGGTCGGCGAGGTCGATCTGTGACAAGTGTCCAAGTTGAACAGAGCAGGGTGTCCGACTTTAGTCAAAATGACCAGTTAAAGACTTTGGCTCGGCAAGCCTCCAACTCGTAGGATAGGTTGTCTGCTATGGATAGTGGGGATCAGAGGACCGTTGATGAAATTGAACGCAGTCACAAGGAAGTGCTTCCAAAATCTGACAGAGAGACTATATCAGAGACTGGGAATCGACCTGAAAAAGTTGAGAAGCCTCAGGGTGAACACGGGTCATATCTCGAGTTTGTCGACTCTTCTGATTCGGGGAGCTACTATTCAGCGACGTTCGAGGCTGACGAGCGCGATGGCGATATGGGTGAGGGAATTTCGCAGGATCGGGCTGGGGAGGAGGGATGAAGCCAAGTTGTCGAGCCCAGTGGCCTCCACGACTAGCTGAGGAAGTCAGGGATACAGGCAATCACCCCGCAAATATGGAAAGATCCCGTAAAGTCGAAGCGAATCATCCAAGACTTGGTAAGCCGCCCACTCTGCTAGCGAGAGCGGTGCAACTCAGCGACACTAAGAGCAACCGCTTGAAACAAGCCTGGGCTCAGGTATCGTTTCGGTATGGGGGGCGAGCTAATATCAGTTAGATTCCTTCTCGAAGACGACAAAACAAGGTGAGGTATGAAGCCTGGGAAAACTGAGGATCCGCATATCCTATGCTATAGTGTCCTAGGAATCATGTTTAGAACCATGATCTTACATCCGTACTCGGCTTTCATGTGATTTGCTCAGTCGTTGTGCTCCACAAATCTAAAACATGAGGCCTTAAGGTCAGATTGCAAAACCTCTGCAGCAAGTACGGGGAAGGGATTTGGTGATCGTTCCATCAATAGAACAGTAGTAATTGTTCAAACAGATAGTCGCGTTTCGTTGATATCTTGGGGTATCCATTGGCCTGTAGCTCGTGTAAGGCTTTCTCCAGCCCGCTGGAGACATATCGTATCATCATCAATCCTCATCATCCACGATTGTTCCACTAGTTTATCCTCCTATGTCCTAACAGCAGACCTAAAAGAAGCGCCTGCGGCGATGGCTTCCCCGGCCGTCCGTGCCACGCATGCGGCGGGTGCCAGCAGCCTGTTGGACCCAACGTTAGTAAAGCAAGACAGGGCTAGCGGATGGGGTTAGGTTTTGGTCCATCCTCACCTTCTCGCCGGGGCGACCCGTGAGGGACCCCTTGAGCTTCAGGAACGCACCGCTGATCTTGTCACCGATGCTGGGCTTGCGCTTCTGGTGGTGGACGGGGCGGCTGAAGAGGCCGCGACGGCGGGTGGTGGTTGTGGTGGTGGTGTGGTGCGTGCGGTGGGCCATGTTGGGATGCTGTTTGGAGGCTTTGCAGTTTGAAGTTGTTCGGCGATCTTATGATGGTTTAATTGGACATGTCCTTCAGAGGGGAGATAGCATACAGAGGAGGCGATGGCTTCTTATATAGATCTCCCTCTCTCCCAATCCCCCTTGATCATCCGCCGCTGGGACTTAGCTGCCCAGTGATGCCATTCATGACATCAAAGGCGGCTGATCCTGGTGACACAGCGCCTCGATACCTGTTCGTCCAAGACTGCTAATAAGCTGGTCATCGCAGGGGTGAGGAGAGTTGGTGCTGGCTGACAATCCTTGAAACGTGGGCAGCAAAGACAGGTGTGGCTAGAGACGTCACTGGCGTGGAAGCGATGTTAGATGATTGGTGGACAACGCACGGTGGGGCTTCCTTCGGTCCAACAGCGTACACTCATTGGCCACAAGGCTGTATGTAGTGCTGTACCTACACGCACTGTTGTGGCCTCCCTGGTCGGACCCTGAATACCTAGGGTGTGGCTGGGCTATGATGTCATGCCTATCAAGTGTGCTTCACTGGGCTGAAGAGCTGGATCAACTGCATCACTGGGCGACTTCTATCAGGTCCCGGCTCAAGTGTACTGGATACGTAGTCTCAGGCCGTGGACCGAAGGGCAGGCAACCGAGACACCAAGCATATACGCGCGCCCATCCGAGGCGCAATGAACGAAGGTAAGGCGAATCCACGGCGAGAATCTCCCTCTCAGGAGTGCGTACGGAGTTATTTACGGAATATTAGATAAAAATTACTCGATGTTTCTAATCCCACACGCACGTGCGTCCCCGGAGACAGTACCCGATCGCATGTTCCGCAACGAAACATGAGACCACTTGAGTTGCATGAGAGCACAAAACGGGCTGAAAGCAGTCGCAGTGCACAATAACTATCGCTAATAAGCGACGCTTGCCTTGTTCAAGTGCCGAGGTCTAACACGTTAGCGCAAACCTTAACGTCCCTAAACATCAACATCCATGCGTTCACTGTCCAAATATTGAGGTATAACTTGGCATGGACGACGAGTCAGAAGCCCCGAATCTCTTACTCGAAGTTTGTTACTCCTTTTGGAATTCCTGTATGACTTCTCTACTGAACCGTTGCCATAGAGGCGGCCGGAACTTTTCCGCGGAACACTTGCTCTACCTCACCGGCAGTCTCGGTGTATGTCGATGAGTCTGAATGTCATCGAAGAACCGTCCATGGCATCTCATGCTCATCACAGTATTGATTTCTCTACTTCGTTTACTTTTCTTTCCCACATTATGCATTTTTCTCCGCTCAATGTCATCTTGCTGCCCTTTCGGCAGACGCTGTGAGGTGAGACAATCCCGTCATGGCGGTCCCGTCCGTCATGCGATTTCAATTCGGACACGCCGTCTCCGTCTTCGCCATTGTGGGCGATCTGCCGATTGAAACAAAGAGGATGGACGCCAACCTCGGCCGGCACCATCCGGAGGCTAAGACTCGGATGCGAATATTGGGTTCGGCCGGCTTTGGCTAGAGTCGCGGGGGCGCAACACGCTACCGATCACTTCGTGGGATCTCCGCTTCTGCTCGAGTCAGTCACGCCGCCATGATACATAGACTCTGGATGTCAATATGCATCGAGTTGCCGTAACGTTGCAAGTGCCGTTCTGCCCACGCGAGTTCTTAAAACGCCCGTTCACGTCCCCGATCGAGATTCGACCAAGTTGAGCATCCAGATAGTCACCGGCTAGCCGATATGATCCAGAGCCAGATGGGAATAACATGCTGCTCCCCTCACCAAGGAACGCCTCAACGCCTGAAACACTCGACAATTACGCTGCGGAAGGTCATGCCTTGCCAGTCGAGGCGTTCACGCTCCTGGTCTTCGGCCTCGTCGTAATAGTATGGCGGGCGTACGTCCGCTTCGTCGCCGTTGGCCTGAGAGGCTTCCAGCTAGATGATTACCTGATCTGGCTCGTCGCGGTATGTCTCTATTCCTCGCACTGGTGAGATAGTTTAAGCTTACTGGGATCGAAAACAATGAAGATATTTTATTGTGTCGAGACTAGCATCGTTTATGCCATGGGGTCTATAGGCCATCGATACAATAACAGCAGCATTAGCCCTCTGGAGCGAGCGATGCTGGATCCGAGCGACTACGAGTATCATCAACGGTAGGTTCAATGATCTGAGTGTCTCTCTATGTTTCCGTTGTTAACATGGTACTCAACAAGGCGGGTCGGGTCGAAATTGCTGCTCGCTTGCTGGCTGGGCTACTGCCTCATCCTGTGGTGCTTAAAGATCGCAGTACTGACGTTTTATCTACGCCTATTGGTATGTATTCATGACGCCGTTTGATATATACTGCATGCTGATAAACCTCAGGGCGGCGTCCGTTTCTATCGACGAGCTATCTTCATTGGCTTCGGCCTCATTGCTGCGAGTTTCGTGGCATCGGTGCTCGATATCCTTCTCAGCTGCAGGCCTCTGCACAGAATGTGGCAGATCAGCCCAGACCCAGGAGGTGAGTTTACCACGACGCTTTAAGCTTGCTCTCGTGGTAAAGAGATCGAACTAACCATATTTTCCTCCTCATCGCAACAGTTTACTGTCAGCCTGCGTTATCCCCTGCTCTGCTGTTCCCGCTTCTGGGGCTCAACGTCGGCACGGATTTCTACATTGCCGCCATAGCGATACCCCTTCTCTTTGAGACAGGCATGTCAAAGACGAGGAGAGCCGCTGTCATTGTCCTCTTCGGCTGCGGCATTTTCGTCCCTCTCTCCGCAGTCGTGCGGACCGTTGGTGCCACTATTGTAGGTCGCTACATCATCTCCCTTTCTTTTCCTGAAATGGAGTGCACTCTCCTTTTCATCCTCATATGTGACAAGCACCTGACCATCTCTTCTTCTGTAGAACCATGACCCGCGATTAGGGTGCGGCTGGGCTCTCCGTGAGATCTTCGTCGCGGTGGTCGTCACCAACGCCGGTATCATTTTCCAGCACAAGGCATGGCGGCCGCCGCGCTCTCTCCAGAGCAGTAGTCCGCAGTGGCCCACTGGGCGCGGCGGTTGCGCGAACCAGGGTGCCATGCAGTACCCGGGAGGCGGGGGTCTGTTCGGCAGGAAGGGTGACGCGGCGGCGGTCAATCGCTCATGGTCCGCACCGTCGGCTCACCACGTCTCAGCCACACGGTCAGCAGACACAGAACGCGGATTCCGGGCCAAGCAAGAGGTTGCGCCAGATGAATGCGGCATCAAGATGCAGACATTGAAATCCCGCGAAGGAGACGCGGCCAGGAGGGTGACATGTGCAGCGGGTCCCGAAGCCGCCCAGCCCGAGGAGAACAGTCAAGACCGGCATGCGCTGCCACCAGAGGAGGGTGGAGGCGGTGGCATCAGGATGCAAGTGGCCGTACGAGTGTCGTGTGTGGAGGAGCACGAGATCAGGAGGGGCAGGCCGGGAGCGGTGAGGATGGGCAACTACGCTGCCGTGATGAGGGCGCAGAGCCCCCAGGACGTCGACGAGGCCCGGCGGCCAAGCATGTTGACCGAGGGCGGCAACTGCGTCTTTGAGGGCGGATACAATCCGTGGTGGTGCTAGGAGATCCCATCCCGCCAACGGACCCTGTGTCCGCGCTGGGAGCCGGGCTTGCATCAATCAAGAAGATACTCCTGAAATATCCGTGACATGACTGCCGAAGAAGTGTGGATTCGCTCTTAACGATCTAGGTAGATCTAAGTGCCTCAAAACAGGTACGGAAGAAAGAAATCAAGCGGATGAATCATCGAGACACAGCCGTCTAGTCTACCCTCAATACCCCATCGCTGTCTCCTACTTCCTCGCCAGATTCGCCTTGATCTTCCCCAGGTCCTCCTCCGAGAACCCCAGCTTCCCCGTGACGTAGCCCTCGAACCCGCCGTACTCGGCCTCCAGCCCCTGCAGGAACGCCCTCCAGCAGGGCTCCTTGAGGCTGGCGAGGTTGTAGAACCCCGGCACCTCGACGTCGTCCCCGACGATGCCGGCGCCGTGCCGCGCGAAGGCCAGCAGCTGCTCGCGCGCCGGCTCCGTGCCCACCCGCGAGAGGATGTAGTCCAGCGCCACGACGTCCGGATCCTCGCCCGCCAGGGTCATCAGCATGCCGGCCAGCACGCCGGTGCGGTCACGGCCCGCTTGTGTGGATCATCCCTCTGTTAGCAGCCGCGGGAAAAGGGGGAGGGAAGGGAAAGGATAGGGGGGTTTGCGCAGAAACATACCCGTGCAGTGGAACAGGAACGGCTCCCCCTCCCGGTCCCTGACGTGCTCCAGCACCCCCCTGAACGCCTCCGTGTACATCTTCAGCACGTCGAGGTACATGTCCCTGTACCCCTCCTCCCCCTGACCCTCCACGAACCGCTCCAGCCTCACCGTCGCGTCCCCCTCCTCCGTGGGCGCCCACACGTTCTCCACCCCCTCGACCGCCGGGTCCGGCCCGCGCGCCCGCTCCGCCGGCGTGCGCAGGTCGAACACCCGCCGCACGCCCAGCTGCCCCGCCAGGACCGCCCCGCCCTCGGGCGCCAGCCGCTCGAGCGAGCCGGAGCGCAGGGCGAGGCCCGGGCGGAGCCGCGAGGCGCCGGGGACCAGGGCGGGGTCCCGCGTGTTGAATGTGCCGGGGACGGCGAGGAAGGGCGGGGAGGTGAGCGCCGCGAGGAGGTCGGATTGGGGGAGGGGGTTGCGGACGTCGGCCTCTGCGAGGGCGCGGAGGGAGGGGGCCATTGTGGTGATGATGGGTCTAGGGGAGAGGTGTCTGGAGAGGAGGTTTGTCTATGCTGGTATCTGTTGAAGAAGCAAAAGGCTGTTTAGAAGTGTCTAATAAAAGGAAGACACCCGTATGAGCCTCTGTGGTGAGGAAATACGGATTTATATGGACGTTCAGGCTCCGGCGCGGTGAGATGCGCCGGCGTTACTTATTCACCAACCGCCGTGCTGATGATCCGTGCGTGTGATGTAACACTGGGGTGCTCAAGGAGAAAAGGCTGTCTGAGGCTCAACTAAGCCTCGATTCACTCGGAGCCCGTCGGATCACTCCCGAGAACTACAGACTTCACTCTGAGGATCTGACAAACCGCGATCGGGTTGAGTTGCAGTCCTGCGTCTCACCCACGACTCCGGTCTGTGTCCGCGGTCCGTAAGCACCGAGTGAGATTCTTACCCCGCCGGCCCAACCGCACCCCGCGGGGACCCGTTGACACATGCGCTTCTCCCAGCATCGCCCGGATCTGCCACGTGTAGGTTACTGCTTGTGCTTGTGCTTGTGCTGGTTCCGGCATACCTAGAGATTAGTCGGGCATCTGGTGTTGAGGGAAGCACTTCATTGCTGCACAGTGCGGCTCTAGTGCCGCTATCATTGCGTCATTGTAGTAGTGAGTCAGGGTCGACGCAACGAGGGGAAGATGTAGCGGGAGCAGGTCGACATGAGTTGCACAAATCAGTCAGTACGGTTGGTGTGAAAGATCTCCATTGTGAAAGATGGTCATCGTGGAAATATCCATGATTCGAAATGCAACCGTTGTATTGAGGCGATGCTAGTCTACCCTTAGCCGTCATATGCCTTGAGGAGTTCCGACCATGACCGATTCATGCCAGACTCCGCCAACACGTCGTCACGTAAACAGAACCAAGGGGTATATCCGTTCCGGAAAGACCATGCCACCCCTTAAAGCCAAAAGAGACGCGTTGGACCGACCCTACCCTTGAGAGTCATTCCGTCCATGTACCCCTGAATCGTGAATATCCGTTCCGGAAAAGAAAAAAACAAGCTAGATACATCCATACCCTGATCACAACGCTTGAGCCCTTCAAGATGCGTTGTGTCTCCGTATCATCCATTGACATAGCTGAGGTTGTGGTTGAGGGCGACGAGCGTCGAGAACAGAGGGCAGGACCACGGCACTTGTCCGACGTGCGAGGCAATCAGTGAGCCTCTGCCGGTCCGTGCTGGTGACGTTGGCCAAAGTTGAAGGCTGAAGCGTCCCACTGAAGCTCATCAATATCCGAGGCGGCGGCGCTGCCCAACTGTGCCTGAGATCCGTTTAAGTGCCCGAGCGATCGCGAATTGCGAGTTATGCCTGTAGTAGAGCGCTGGTGAGACTTGAAGTACTGTAAGCTCGCACAGCCGGAATCTCCGGCATGGCCCTGGCTAGCAGACCCAGAGCGTCTGCCAAGGCTGTTAGGGTCGCGAGGTCGAAGCGCTCTGACAACTTTCGTGGACTCATAACCCACAGCAAGCTCATCCTCCTCTGTTGTCGTCCCGAATACGCCGGGGGCGTACTTGCGGAGTTGGCGTTCAAGCTCCTCGAGTTCACTCTTGCTGGGAGATGGGTGCTTCTTCCGTCCCCAAGGAGAGAATGGAAGGACTGGAGCACCAATCAAGCCGCGCAGAGCCTGAGTCTCGGATCTCGGAGTCTTCCTGCCACGGGACGCACTGAGGTTCTCGATCTCGGGAGAATCAAGGCGAGTAAACGGATCATCGCAGGTGTCACGCGCGGCCAACTCGTCGCCTCGGCAAGATACGGTGGCCTTGTTGATCTTCATGGTTGGGCTCTCGTCATCGCTGGGGGTCTGGTGGCGACTGGGAAGAATCGGAGACGACTCCGAAATGGAGGTCAACACTGCATCGACCTTGGCATCAGATTCGGGTCTCAGAGGGCTCTCATCAATACCGACGGCTAAACGGCGATCCCGGGGCGTCGACGAAGCCAGGGGGGAGAACGGAAGAATTCCGTCAACGCTGGTATCCATAACCCGTTCTAGCTCGAACGGATCCGAGCACGCAAGGCTTATGCAACTTTCATATTTCTTGGTCATGGGGGTTTCCATCAAGCGAGCTTCGAATCTGGTGGGGGACCGTCGTATCTGATGAGCATCCGAGAATGGATCATCTAAGGACTGGCTCGTTCGGAGCGATCTACCTTCTCCAGCAACTGGTTTTCTTCGAACGTTGAGGTCACCTCCGAAGCGCTCCTTGACTTTGCTCTTGCAGAGATTCTTTCCTTCGTTGAGTCGAAGTTCAACAGCGGGAATAGGAGAGTGGCCTATTAACGGGAGAGCACCTCCACGGGTGGGATCAGCAGGAGATCCCTTCGCAGCTGCCTTCGTCTTCCCGTCGACTTTGGAGCCCTTCGCCTTGTGGTGAAAACGCTCGGAGAAGACGCCCGAGAACTTCGCCACAACCTTGTTCGACTTGATTCGATTCAGCATGGACGGCTGACTTGAGTTGCCGCGTCCTTTGGACACCCCCTTGAGTGCGGCTGTAGCCTCGAGAAGTTGCTCCACCTTCCGATTGATGTCCACAGCATTAACCTTGGAGAACTGACCAACATGCGGACGACCCTCTAGCTGGCCAATGGCGAGAGAAGACGAGGGAGGAAGTCGCGCCGATTTGGGTTGAACATCATTCATGTGGGCCGTATGCGATCTTGGCAGAACGCGAACCACACGAACAGGGCTTCCATACTGTGCGGGTTGCTTCTTCTCAGGAGCCACGACTTCGCTGCCCAGCTTCGTTGGTTCTGATAGGCTTGAGGGAGACATCTTCTCAGCCTCAGGAGCTCTCGAGATCTTATGATGTGAGACAGCCGGACTCTGGGCCGGAACATTCTCGGCAGCCATCAATGTACTAGACTTCTTCCCAGACATCCCTTGAGAAACCCCACGAAGACTGGAGATCTCTTTGAGGTGCGGCGCGACGGGAGAGTTATGACAAAAGCGACGACGTGTGTTCTGCCTCACCTCGGCTTGGTAAACAGACGTTGTGTCATCTAGCAAAGCGCTCGCCATCTCGTCAATGCTATCCTTGTGATTCGAGACCACTGGTCCGTGGGTCCGACTGAGGCCCTCAGGCCGCAGCGCCGACATACTGGGTTTCCCTATATTTGATGATGGTAAGCAAGAAGCGAGTAGAAATAAGCAGCCTCCGCTCGAACTTACAGCGAAGAACAAGGATCTTCCGAGTGAAAATGGCGAAGTGTCGAGATCATGCCAAGCCACGGATGCCAGCAAAGGCTTCTTCGTGTTGCGATTTGCTGCAGGCGTCGTCGGCATGTAGCTTGGCAAGTTTGGGCAGAGATCGAAGTGCCGGACTTGCGCAGGTGATCTCTGGGCTCTCGGACGTAGGTAAGGAGCGGACGTGGGCAGAGCCCAACAGTGCGACAGAATGCAAGGGAATGTACAGTGGTAGTAGAATGTGCGAGAGTGACACGAGTAATCGATGCTCGCGAGAAATCCGAGGTGAGTTGCGCAGTTAGAAGGTGCAAAGTCAAGGGCAACTGAGAGGCTTAGCAGCTCCCGTTGCAATGCAAAACACCGCCTGGACAAGCGAGGATGGCACGTCGAGAGAGAGAATGTGGTGCGGGTGCGGGTAGACGGAGGAAATTTGTTAGAGTTGGAGGCGGAATCGGCTGGCGAGACGCTGGAAGCATGTGCTCGGCGGTGATGATCTCAGTCACACTCAGATGGCAATCAGCTGTGACGGTATTCCTGCCTTGTTCGTGGCAAAGCTTCCAGCAGGAAGGAGCGATCAGAGACTGAGGGCGAGGATACCTCGGGAGAAGACGTCCGTCCGTGGAAGAAGGACGAGTAAAGTTGTGTGATGCAAGCCTCGGCAGTGCCAAGCGGGTGAGAGAAGGTCGGGTGCCCGAAAGGAAAGGAAACGACGACCGCCCTGGGTCGCTGTGGCCTCGTGTTGAAGAAGAGGCTACGCGGGTATCTCTAGGCGCCGACGCCACCACGTGCAGAGGCTCAGCGTTGATAGCAGATTCGGCGAGAGCAGATGACTCTCTTCACGGTCCGTTTCAGTCCGCTATGAGCGAGAGATATCGTCTGTGCTCAAGTCCAGGGGCGGTGAGGTAGATAGGAAGTGAATCGAGATAAGCTACCTTACTCAAGGTACCAAGATGAGAGAAGTTGGGCCCTGAGCTGCTGTTGAGCTTAGCCATGGAGGATCAGAAATCAGGAGCTATAACCTAAGGCCGGGGTCCAAGCCACCTGCAGATGCTTGCTCAGATAGCGTTCCGTTCTCAGCTCAGCCTTTGCTTGATTCCTGAGGCACTAGCATCTGGGAGTCATCAGGGACAGCAGTACGGACTTGCTTCCCTCCCAGTGACTTATCGGCCAGAGTGAGATGGATGCCTGGGTCGGCATCTTGAGCACATCTCGAGGGTTCGGATACATGCCACTTGGCATGGGCTTTAGGGGTCGCCGAGTATGGCTGGGACGGTCACGGCTGAGATCTTGCCAGTCCTACCGGCAGTGTGCAAGCAGGTACCCATTCTCACACAAAGAGAATACTGTGTTCAGTGCCACAGAGTCTCAACAGAGCATAAGCTCTGAGGTAAGCAGCTTGTAAACCTCGCCGCAAGGTGACGGGTCTGCGGCCCTCGGATGTATGGGAACTGCAGAACACAGACGATGGCGCAGTGCTCGTACACAGTACTGGAACAAGTATATTCCCTGGACTTGGGAATCGGAACCGACGACTGTTTTGCGAATAAGCTCGAAAGAGAGGCAACTGAGACAGCGCCGATGAACCCATATGGCCGGCTGGTCACAATGTCGTCGTTCAGCGAGTTGTGGGAATCAAACGGGGATTGATTGACCGAGAGCGGCGATCTGACAGAATGTAAGTTTTGCACAAAACCGTTTGGCGGAGTGAACAAAAGTCTTGCGTACACTGATCGTCGTCTTTCTTGTATGCCGGTCGGTGTGTGGTTTTGGCAGCTTCGGTTGTGAGCCTCAACCTGTGAGGTGTTGTCGGGGAGTTCACTTGCACTGTACGTCGTTATCTCGTATCGCGTACTAAGGTGGTCGTTATCGCGCGCTGGGTGAATTGCTGTGCGTAGATACCTACCTAGGTAGGTAGGCAGGTGAGCAGCTGATGAGTCAGCCGAGGCCGAGGCCGCTGAGGCCGCTTCCCCCTTATCAACCCCGCTGTTTCGGTTTTGAAATTCTCAAGCACCGATTGGCGAATGGGAGGGCGCTGACACCGACGCCTGTCAGGGTTCCCGACAACCGCCGACGAACACCGAAAACAGGAAGGAGTGCGCGACCGATGGTCTCATAGATAATTTTCGCCGTGTGCTCCGTCGGCTCGTCCTTTATCGTCCTTTCACACCTCGGATTCCTCTCCTTCGAGTCTGCTTGTATCTGGAGTTGTCGTCCTTGCCAACGCGCTGCACTTGGTGGTCTCGTTTGCGAGCCGAGGGAATTGTCTATTTCCAGCTGTTGGCGTACTCCGGCTGTGTTACTTCATTTACAGTACCTCCTCGGGATTCAAGCGCCGCTCTGGCCTTCGCCACTCTTCCTCCGGCTCTCAACTCCATAAATCCATCGCAACCCCGACTTGAACCGCGGACTCGACGCTCGCAGCACACACACATATCTCCTCGCAACCGAAAGCGTAGGCATTTTAGCCATCATGTCGTTCTCCAGTCTCGTCCAGGATCTCTCGCTCCGCGATCAGAACGCCCCGCGCCGTCTCCGCGGTGAAGCATCAAATGCTTCCACGATCGACGACCAGGCGTCTCGCATCTCCCACGTCTCTCGCGCCATGTCATATGCCAGCACTGCAGCAACCAGCGTGAGCATCGCTGGCGACATCTCTAGCCAGCTGCATGGCGGCTACAGCCACCCTCTGGCCAGGTCATGGCAGGCAGAGCGCCAGTTGACAAAGGTAATCAATCCCAAGTCGAACAAACCCTCATTCCAGTTTGTTCGATGTACCTTTCTGTCCATATTACGTAGGCTTACATTCAATGTCTAGTCTATGCTCATCTACCCCCTCTTCATCTCGGATCAGGACGACGAGGAAGTGCTCATTCCCTCTCTCCCCAACCAGTATCGCCGGGGTGTCAACCGATTGATTCCCTTCCTTGAGCCGCTTGTACACAAGGGCCTGCGATCTGTAATCCTCTTCGGAGTCCCTATGAGGGCAGGCACGAAGGATGCTCTCGGCACTGCTGCAGACGATCCCGAGGGCCCTGTCATCCGCACCATCCGCCTTCTTAGGGCTCGGTTCCCACATCTGTTCATTGTCTGCGATGTGTGCCTGTGCGAGTACACCTCCCACGGTCATTGCGGCATCCTGAGGGACGATGGGAGCCTGAATAACCAGCTCTCGGTAGACCGCATCTCGGACGTTGCGGTTGCGTACGCCAATGCTGGTGCTCACTGTGTAGCTCCCTCGGATATGAACGATGGCCGCATCCGAGCCATCAAGCTGAAGCTGATTGAGGAGGGAATCTCGCACAAGACGATGCTTATGTCATACGCCGCGAAGTTTTCGGGGTGTCTATACGGTCCATTCCGAGACGCTGCGGGCTCGGCGCCTTCTTTTGGAGACCGGAAGTGCTACCAGCTGCCCCCTGGCGGCCGAGGACTGGCACGCCGAGCCATCATTCGCGACATGAACGAGGGCGCCGAT
Source organism: Pleurostoma richardsiae (assembly GCA_030052745.1). Lineage (NCBI taxonomy): Eukaryota > Fungi > Ascomycota > Sordariomycetes > Calosphaeriales > Pleurostomataceae > Pleurostoma > Pleurostoma richardsiae. The sequence goes on from JANBVO010000025.1 coordinate 257,199, forward strand.
GTTATCATGGTGAAGCCAGCAAGTCAGTACCTGGATATTATCAGCGACGCCAAGGAGCTTGGCAAGGATCTGCCGGTCGCAGCCTACCAGGTCAGCGGAGAGTTCGCCATGATCCACGCGGCTGCCAAGGCCGGCGTCTTCGACCTCAAGACCATGGCGTTTGAGTCTACGGAGGGTATCCTGAGAGCAGGAGCCACCATTATCGTCAGCTACTTCACGCCCGAGTTCCTCGACTGGCTGGCCAATTGATGAGGATTGTTGGCTCGGGACGGTATGATTGATATGTTGCGGTGTACGGCGTTCAGGTCGAGCGGCTGCTCAGTTCAAAAGGGCTGCATTTAGTGCAAATGGTCGAGCAATACTCGAGATGTCGTGCCAAACATATCTGTTGTCATGATAGCTATAGAGTGTTCGGTAATGGAAAATGAACATGTCACAACAGCCACCGGCCAGGCATACTCGAGCGAGATTATGGTGACATAGGATATATCTACACTTTCACCCAAGCGCTCACCTGGCCAGTCCTCAACACCTGTCCCCTTTCTCCTTTACGCCCAGGAAGATCAGACGCCCCAAAGCCGGGAGAGTTGGGGGGTTCTTATGTAGGTCACCGAACGATCGGATAACCGGCAAGAGCTGGCCACACGCAGTCTTGGGAAGAAGCGGGTATTCCAACGTGTTTTCTACTTCCAAAACAACCCAAGCCTGCGGATCGCTCGCAGTTGTCTGATGCTGGAACGGAAGAATGCTCAGAAATGGACACCCGTGGGGCGTCATTGGCTGTGCACCAGGGATCGGCAGCCGAAGAACCAAGCTTAAACCCCTGCCGATCACTCCGGGAATCCCAGCTGCCACCCTTGTCCAGCCTCACGTATCAATGCTCTTCTGCCGAAGCGTTACACTCACCTCGCCGGACCGTTTGATTATGCTTCTTACGCCCGGCTTGGCGAGCCCCATTGCCGGCGGAATGGGGGCGGCTTACCTCCACACACTGCCACGGAAAGAGGTTGGTGCGCGCTTCAGAAGAAGATCATGAACCGAGGACAGCAAGCAAACAAGGGCGTTCTGTGGGTTTTCAAGATGAAGCTTTTCTTCTTTCCTCCTCTCACCCGTGCCATCCCCAGTTTAAGGTGGACCTGAAGGCGGTTATCCTCAGTCCTGCATATGTTCCTTCCCTTGCTCATGTGATGTTCCATCCAGAGCAACCCTTTCCTTCCTCTCATGAGTGCTGTCGTCTCCCGTCTCCTCTTCTGCAACCTCTCCCTTTCTTCACACCATCTCTTGTCGTACAGGCGTGCAAACGGGCAGCTTGATTGCTACTTTGCCGCCAGCAGCCAGCCGAGACGGCCTGCCAGTCCACTCATTTTGCACATGCGGACACCTCGATCTTTGCCTACTGGTAGGGAAGACGTCGGTGGAAGTTCGTATACTACCGAAGCTCGACCCTCGTCTTTTGGTTCAGCACTCTCGTTCGTTGACAAGGAAAACCATCCAACATAGCTCATTCCTTCCCTATTGTGATATCTTACGCATTGCCGGACAATGAATGGTTTCGCTCCCTCGAAACACCCCCTTATTCGTGAGCAGAACATGTCCCTGCTGGACGAGAAGTCGCTGTCCGACATCGACAGTGACCCCGAAAGATGCGGCTATGACACGGGCTCCTCCCGAGCACAGAAATGGATGAACTCAGCCGGAAGGATCCCGGCAGGCTTCCGAATTTCTCGCTTCTGGTCCGCCGGTCTCCGAGTGGGGTTCTTCATCCTCCCCAGCTTCGTCCAGTCCCGGCTCAGCGGCGAGCCGAAGCAACAGAGCAAGAAGCCCGGCCCCACGGCGTACCTAGACGGCATGCGCGGGCTGGCTGCCTTCTTCGTCTTCTTCTGCCACTACTTCTACACGTGCTTCGTCATCGCTGAGGGCTGGGGCTACGGCGAGCACAACTACAGCTTCCTGAAGCTGCCCATCGTCCGGCTCTTCTACCAGGGCCCGCCCATGGTGTGCGTCTTCTTCGTCATCTCCGGCTACGCCCTCTCCCTGCGGCCCCTGAAGCTCGCCCGCGCCCGCGCCCTCGACGCCCTGGCCAGCTCCATGGCCTCGCTCGTCTTCCGCCGCGCCGTCCGCCTGTTCGTCCCGACGGCGCTCTCGACCCTGCTCGTCGTGGTGCTGCTGCGCCTCGGCGCGTACGAGGGCACGCGCGGGCTCGCCCGCGACCCCGTCTTCATGCGCAACGTGCACGAGCACCACCCGGAGCGGCGGGCCTCGGCGGCGGCGCAGCTGGCCGAGTGGGCGCACTACATGTTCGACTTCGTGCACGTGTGGGACTGGCGCAAGTTCGGCGGCAGCACGCCGCTCGACGTGCACCTGTGGACGATTCCCGTCGAGTTCCGCGCGTCCATGATGCTGTTCCTGACGCTGATGGGCACGGCGCGGCTGCGGACGTGCATGCGCTTCGTGGTGCTCGCGGGTGTTACCTGGTTCTCGTACCGCAGCGACAGGTGGGAGATGGTGCTGTTCTATGCCGGGATGGGCCTCGCGGAGCTGGATCTTATCAGGGGCGCGCACACACCCTCGTTGTCGGGGGCTCTCGTGCCTACTCTGCCCACCACTAGCCCGGATTCGTCCCTCACTCGTCGCACGGCTCACGCTGGGTCTCTTGTATGGCCTCTCCTGTCTGTCGTGGCGCTCTACCTCATGTCACAGCCCGACGCCTATGGCGAGCAGACGCCCGGGTGGGTTTACCTCTCCTCGCTCATCCCGGTCTGGTTCAGCGACAAGTACCGCTACTGGCAGAGTGTGGGTGCCATCCTCCTCGTGCTGGCGGTAGGACGGTCTCCGGGATGGCAACGCGTCTTCACCAACGCGCCAGCGCTGTACCTAGGCCGCATCAGCTACGCCGTGTACTTGATGCACGGACCGGTGCTGCACACGCTGGGGTACGCGGTGGAGAGATGGGCGTGGGGTATCACGGGCATGGAGGGAGGCTGGTATAACATGGGCTTCGTGTTGGCGGCACTCATCAACGTTCCCGCTGTGATCTGGGCGGCGGACCTGTGGTGGAGGGCTGTGGACGCGCCTGTGGTGCGGTTTGCGAAGTGGCTGGAGGCTAGCTGCTCCGTTCCGGACGGGAAGTGAGGAGAAGGATTCAGCTCACATGGAGTCAAGTCATGAACGGTGACCGACTACTGGCAGTCAGTCTCTTCAAACGTTTCTTCTTGTGTTAAGCATAGCTATTGGGTATAGAACTAGGCTGGAATACCGGTGGGAAGGCGTTTGCGGTTATGAAGGAAATGCCTTGGGGCTGGTTGTATATAGATAGGCGTGCTGCCCCTGAAGCATGTAAATTAATACCACTGTAAATCATCCTCATTGCTTAGATGCCGGAGGGCTCTTTAGCCAGAACTACATAATCCGGAGTCTTTCCATATCATAGAAGCCGTCCCAAGTCTCATATTGTAACTGATTTGTCTTTTAGGGTTGAGAGGGACACATGTCTCCGAGCGGCCTCATGCTCGAACGGAAAGGAGACAACTATGTACCTAGACAGCTCGAAGAACTGAGAGCTTAGGCACAGAAGCTAGCTGGGAAATATATCGACAAGAAGCATTGTTCTGACAAAGGAGAGCCGTAACCATCTATGCCTGCTCCGTATTCGCTTCCTATGATACAGCTATGCATGGCTCCGCAAACAATCTTATTGTTCAGATACCGCCTCCTTCCTGGAACCCATCCTTATTCACCGAAGACGGACTTTAGCCATCCACCTAGACCCCCCTCAGCTTCGTGTTGTCCCTCTGGTCGATGGGCTGGTATCTCTCGCTCAGCAGCTCGCTGACGCTCTTCTGCATCGCCTCCTCGGCCGCCTCGCCGGTGTACCGCTGCTGCAGGGCCTTCTCCACGTCCGACATGTGCAGCAGCCGCGCTTCGGCCTGCGACTCGAGCTTCTCCTCCGCGATGCCCACTGCGGCGCGAGCCCGGCCCACAATGTCCTTGCCCTTCTGGATGCCCCGCTGCAGCGCCCCGGTCGACGCCTCCTTCGCCTCCCGGGCCGCGTCCAGCGCGCGGGTCTCCGCAGCCACACCCCGCGCCTTTGCGTCCTCCCAGGCGTCCTTGACCGACTGCTGCACTCTGCCCTCCGCCGCGGCACCCCTCGTCTTCGCGTTCTCCCACGCCTCCTTGACCGTCTCCTGCGCCTTGTGCTCTGAGGCCACGCTGCGGGCCCTTGCGTTCTCCAGTGCCTCCCTAGCCGCAGCCGCCACGCCGCCCGCCTTCTCGCCCGCGGTTGCCCTGGCGCTCTCCGCGGTCTGCTTCACCTGGGCGCCGACCTCCCCGCCGACCCTGCTGGCCGTCTCGCCCGCCGGCTCGCCGAACACGCTGCGCCACAGCCGCGCGGCCCCTGCCTCGGCGTCCTCGCGCACCCCGGCCCAGTCCTTGGTCTGCGCCCAGTGCACGGCGCCCTCGACCTCCTCGTTCCAGCGGTCCTTGGCGGCCTGCACGAAGCGGGTGCGGTCGCGGGCGGCGAGCTCCTCGTGGGTGGGCGGGGCGGGGCCGGCCAGCAGGGCCGGGTTGGCGAGGGCGCCGCCGCCGTCGGCGAGGCTGTTGAGCACGTAGGCGTTGGCGCGCAGGATGTCGGACTGCCGCTGGCGGTTGCGCTGGTGCGCGAGGACGGTCAGGTAGGCGATGCTGAGGGTGAGGGTCACGCCGCCGGTCTAAGGGGGAAAGAGAGGTGTCAGTAAAAGTCGTAGAATAGACCAAAAGAAGAGGCATCTGAAGCAGGGCCTGGGTGTTGCACGTACGAAGCCCGTGGTGAAGCCCATGGTTGCCGGTTTAATTCGCGCTGTCGCAGCGCTGGATACTCTCGAATATGACTGAGGCCTTGCGTCGATCCGGTAGATATGGCACGGAGAGCTTCAGCGAAGTAGTCGCAATGCAATTGAGGGATTACAGGACATGTTCTGCCCGTCAGGTTCAAGCATTCGTCCTGTCTTCTGATCAACGTTGAAGATGTGGTGAGGTGACGTCGAGAGCAGTCGGCTTTTGGGTGGGTCTTGGGTAGCTCCCGGCACCCGCAAACGCCAAGACAGAAAATTCGTGAGTGCAGGCCAGAGCCGCGATTCTCCGGACAAGGAGCTCCGAATAGAAACCTTCACCAGTCCGACCGACGACTGACACCGCGAAATTCGGCCACTGAGCCGCAGGCGAAGCCGACGAGAAGAGCAGGAGCAGAAGCAGAAGCAGCACCAACAGCAACACCAGCAACAACACCAGCAGCACCAGCAGCACTAGCAGCACTAGCAGCACCAGCAGCACCAGCAGCAGCCTCTCTGCTCACGACAATTAGCTAAGATGGCGGGCGGTCACATGAAGTACCGGACCCTGGGCCGGAAGTCCTCGCACCGGCAGGCTCTGCTGCGAAACTTGGTGACCTCGCTGGTCAAGCAGGAGTCGATCCGGACGACGTGGCCCAAGGCCAAGGAGGCACAGCGGCTGGCTGAGAAGCTCATCACCCTGGCGAAGCGGAATAACGAGACGGCGCGGAGGAGCGCCATGGGGATCTTATACGTGAGTGAAGCCCATTCAACTTGCCTCCCTTTCCGCCCTTTTTCTTCCCCGGGACTAGTGAGCCGATGGTAGCGTAAAGGATGGATTGGCTGACCGGGAATGATTCTATCTCTGCAGACACCACACCAGCTGATGCCGAAGCTCTTCGGCGAGCTGCGCGAGCGGTACCTCGAGCGGCCGGGCGGCTACACGCGCGTGCTGCGGACGGAGCCCAAGAGCGACTACGACCAGGCGCCGTCGGCGATCCTGGAGCTGGTGGACGGCCAGAGCGACATGCGGTTCGCCATGACCGCCGCCGCGGTGGCAAGGGACCGGGCACTGGGCAAGCAGCACACGGATCTGACCAAGATGAACGTGGCCAAGGTGACGCGGTTCCGCAAGAACGGGCCGGAGGAGCTGGAGTCGATGGTCTCGAGGATAGGCAAGCTCAGCCTAGACAGGGATGTCGACCGGACTACGGGGCTTCACAAGAGGAGAGCAGCGCGCGGCGAGGAGGAGAGCTGATTCCATGGCACGGATAGGACCGGGCTGTTGCAGTAGTGTAATGTTATATATATGGCTGTACCATAGTGGGATTCATGACATATCTACAGGAGTTTTATGTTGCCCAACCTGGCATCTGGACACAGAGAGAAGACCTCGTCCTCTCAGACAAAGTCGAACGTGTCTCCTTTCTCGCGGATCATCTTGCCCACCCTCTGCGTCCCGACTATCCTCTCCAGCTTCAGGACATCGTACTTCGAAAACATGGCCCTCACACTCCCCCGCCCCGGCTCGATCGTTGATTTCTGCTCACTCTTCGCTAGGTAGCCGCCGGCAATCTCCTGGTAGAAGATAGGGTTGTCGGGTAGCCCGTAAAAGATGACCCTCTGGACGCCATTCAGGTTGTATCGCCGGAAGTGGTGCGCCCGTTCCGTATACAAAAGCACCTTGTGGCGGCCATTCATGAAGTGCGAGCGAGCCCTGGACACCTCAGGGACATCCGCGTATTCCGATATTGTGCCAAACGTCAGGTTGGCCACGGAACTGTTGGTCGCGAAATAGTTCCTGACCCGAACAAAGTCGAAGTAGGAGGGGATAAACACGAGGGTCCCGGCGCTATCCTTGGACCGCTTGACCAGAGTCGGAACGATCGCTTTTGTGAAATACTCAAAGCGGGCATCCGGATCCGCCTCGATGGACGCCGAATCAAATCGCGAGAACGTCTGTCTTGCCCTGACGCCGAGCTGCTGGATCACACCAGGGTACTCAGGATGTATGCGGTACTTTCCAGCCCAGTTGTGGCAGTGCAGTCTGAACACCTCGGAGAGCTCTGGCGAGTTGTACGCAGAAAAGAACATTGTCTGCCTGTAGTATTTAGAGTGGCCATCCAAATACCAGCTTCGCACGCGGCTGAAGTCACAGCCATGAGCGTCCTTGGGCTGCAGGTTGAGATGCTCAAAGATGTATTCGACATGCTCCCAGTTCTGCATGAGCAGGGCGTCGGCCTGGTCGACGATGACAACCTCAATGGAGCTCAAAAAATCGTAGTCGAGCTTCTTGTCTTCCTCAGAGCCAATTGCCATCCTCAGCCCGAGAGGGCTGGCAAGGATGATGTCTGAGTTGTAAAACTGAGCGAAGTATTTAATTGACTTTCTTGTGAACTTCATGCCCAGTCTGAACATGTCATCGTCATTGCCCTCGAAGAGGTCCCGAAAATCGGCTGGCTTATCCTTTGAGAACCTCTCCTCTTTGTCGACATATGAGTCGTCGAAGCGTTTCCTGTTCTCCTGTTGGTCGGGCTCGCAGATGGCACATATCAAGTCCACCATCTTGGCACAAGCTTGGCGTGTTGGTAACAGCATCAAGACTTTGGGCCTGGTGAAGCCTTGGTCCCTCAGTTCAAGATCCTCATTATCGCTCTCATGAGAGAGCTTTGCATTATTCTTGATCACCCGATCGCGCGTCCTGCCAAAACAGTCAGCTAGTCCCTTGTGAAAAAATGATGGGTTTCGACCTACTTGAAGACGTGGTTGACTGCATGAAGACATGCTAGCCGGCGAATACTCTCGCCATTGACGGCGCTCCTATTACAGTAAAGAACGTCGTCGTAACCAAAGACGTGGGGTGCAAGAGTCTGCTCCACAGTATCGAACTTCGGTCTCTTCTTCTCAATAGACTCCTGAAGCCTCCGCTTCAGCTTCAATGCCGACGGGCCGGATATGGGTGACGGAAGAGAGATCTCGTCCTCGTCGCCAGTCTTTGGCACTGAACCCACAATCCTCAACCCTTTCGAGGCGAATCTTTTGGTAGCCCACTCATCCTTTTCGCTTGCTTTCACGTTCTTGGAGACGGAGGCATCGTCGGGGTTCGCAAAGTGAGTCTCAAATGGATCAGAAGTATCTGGTTGATCGTCCTCATCATCCAGATAGCCCTCAGTTAGCATCTCTCCGGGGTCTTCCTCCGGCTCCTCAACCAGATCGACGTCTTCAGGACCACCTTCATCGTCTCCCGCAAGCTTGTCCTCATTCGAAGTCGTCTGAGGACCATCGCTATGGTCCAACTTCCTTCTCTTCGCATTGGAGCGGTCAGATCCTTCAGTGAAGCTCTTGATGAGCTTCATATAAGGACGGGAAGCATCTTTGTCATCCTCATCCTCGGATCCTTCTTCGCCTGAGACATCTTCTTCAGGCTCTGACCCGCTCTCATTCTCTTCATCTTCAGACTCTCTGAAAATACGTGTCAGAATATTTCTCAAACAGCGGCATAGCTGCTCATGTCTTCTTACTGCTCATCCGCCAATCTTGCACTGTCAAATCTTGGCCCCTTATCGAACTTATGAGGCCTCTTCGTACCTCTTCCCTTCCCACCTTGGCCACCAAATTTCCGGACACCGGAACGGGGGCCAGATCGACCCTTGGGAGCCATTGTCGAAGAAATACACGAGAATATTTGCACAAGCTTCCCCTATAAGTGGCTATGGGACAGTGAGGGTGCGGAAAAAAAGTTCATATGCCAGCCAGCCTTGCAGGGCAAGCCACATTTTCTGGGGCCCAGCCTTGCGAGGTGCCACCCGCTCCTCTGCTTATCGCCTGTTCTTATCTTAGCGCGCACATCCCCGCCGAAAACCGAAAATTAGGAGGAAATTTGCCAACGACGAACAAACACATCGCGGGGCTCCAGTGAGAAGAGGACGACCGACGTATCCTGCCCCAACCTCCATCTTCCCCCAAGCCCGTCCTTCTCCTCAAATATGGCGGCCGAAACGGAAGAGTTCCTCCACCTGGCGAGGCCTATCGCCCCTCCCGTGCCGGGCTTCCACCACAGCATCTCCCCCATCTACGTTGTCATCCAGCCCCAGGTATATATCCCGCCGTCTATCTGCCGAGTGCATCCTACTACCAAGACCTCAATGCTGACCCGACCTCTTTCTCACATGTAGGCCACCCTCTCGATCCTCGACCATGCCGTCCGGCGCGACGTCCGCGAGACGCAAGGTGCCCAGCGGGTGATCGGCGCCCTCCTCGGCGTGCGGTCCGAGGACGGCACCGAGGTGGAGGTGCGCAACACCTTCGCGATCCCGCACACGGAGACGGAGGACCAGGTCGAGGTGGACGTCGAGTACCAGAAGAACATGCTGGCGCTGTCGCTGCGGGCGAACCCGCGCGAGGTGCTGCTGGGCTGGTACACGACGTCGCACGAGCTCAACTCGTTCTCGGCGCTGATCCAGAACTTCTTTGCCGCCCCGGAGACGGGCACCTTCCCGCACCCGGCCATCCACCTGACCATCTCGACCGAGGCCGGCGCGGACATCTCCACCCGCACCTACATCTCGTCCCCCGCCGCCGTCAACGCCGACCGCGCCGCCGAGTCGTGCCTCTTCGTCGAGGTGCCCCACCGCCTGCAGTACAGCGACGCCGACCGCTCCGCGCTCGAGACCATCGCCAGCGCCGCCGGCTCCGAGGCCCGCGTCGCGCCCATGATCTCCGACATCGAGGGCCTCGCCCGCGCGCTCGAGCAGACCACCGACCTGCTCGACCGCACCTCGGACTTCGTCGGCGCCGTGCTCGACGAGGAGCGCGAGCCCAACCACGCCCTTGGCCAGTTCCTCATGAACAACCTGTCCCTGGCGCCCAAGGTCGACGGCGCCTCCATCGAGCGCGACTTCAACAACCACATCCAGGACGTGCTCATGGTCTCGTACCTGGCCAACTCCATCCGCACCCAGATCGACCTCGCCCAGCGGCTGGCCACCGCCACGCTGACGGACCGCGAGAAGGACGAGAAGAAGGATGGTGAGGGCGAGAAGCAGGAGCGAGGGGGTCAGCGGGGTGGCAAGAGAGGCGGTCGTGGGGGTGGCCGGGGAGGCCACCAGAGGGAGCCGAGAGAGAACGGCGAGTGAGGAGGAGGCAATTTTTCATGAGGACTTCTTTATGTAAACCTTGAAGAAGTTGAGAGATTCTCTCTTTCCCCGGCATAGCTAAGGGGGCTCAGCAGCACGAGCACGGCGTCAAGTCGACAAAAGAGACATGCACGAAGACTCCCGGGAAAGGAGGAGTCTTAAACCATGGCGTTAAACGGGCGGCCTAGAACGTTGGCATGACGGAATATGAGAAAAAAGAAGACCTCTAATTCTATTCGGCACACTATCTATAGACGTGAGCCTCTCGCCCCTTTGTCTCCTGGAAGAAGAAACTGAGGGAAGTATGTGTAACCCCCTCCATTACTTCTAGTGTATCAACCGAAGCAAGCGCGATTCGCCCTCCAGGAGAGATACATGCCTTCTTCACGTCGACCACAGCTATTCCCACAAAACGCCATGATGCTTCCAGTTCCGTAACGCCGTTCGATCCTAACCATCGACCCATGAACACCGCTGGATGCTCCGACTCCTAAGTAGATGGTTTTTGCGGTAATGTAGCAGGATTGCCGTAGTTCGGCAGGTGGCTGAAGGCCTGGTTGGGGCCTTGAGGCACAGCCGGTTTGTTGGGGATGTGAGGAGGGTTCTGCGGCAGGAGCGGGGCCATCTGAGGGCCAGGCGGTGCATGTTGGATAGCGTGCTGCGGTGCCATCGGCGGGTTGTGGTACGATGGCATCGAGCCGGTCGATCCTTGCCTCATCATCCCGTAACTACTTCCATTACTGGGGTACGGCGGCTGACCCATCGGCGGCTGGTAGCCGTTATAGCCCATGTGGGGGGAAAGCTGCGGGTTGGGCTGCTGCGGGCCATATCCATTGAAGGGGACCGGAGGCGGCTGTATCGGAGGCATTCCGGTGCCAGGAACAAATGATTGCGTCTTCGGGTTGAAACCGTGACGGTTGTAGTTGCCGTTGTAGCTGCCCGGGATAGGGTGCTGGCTCTTCGGGTCATTGGGGTTGACGTTGGCCGGAAGCTGGCCGTATGCATACGGTATTCCTGGACCCGCAGGCGTGGCCCTCGCCTGATACGGACTCTGATTGAAACTTGGTTGCTGCCATTGCTGCTGGGGAGGAGTAGTTTGCAACGGCGGTCCATAAGGCGGCACGGGTCCACTAGGACCCTGATAGCGCGGCTGGGTTGGCTGAGCCGGGTACTGGAGGTGTTAGTTAAGGAGAGAATCGACAACAAGTTAGCATGTGAACGTACGGTTGGCAGGTTGTTATACTGCGGTATAAACCCATTGGTTGGCATCATCTGCGGATACGGCTGGCCTGCTGGAGGACCATAGGCAGGCTGCATGGCGCTCGGATACGGCTGCTGGACCTGACCGTTATACTGCGGGCTCCCGACAGGGAGGTACTGCGGGGACACCCAGGTAGGCTGCTGGGGATGGCTGTAGTATGGCGTGTACTGAGACCGGGAGTCGAAACTCTCCGAATCATCACGACGCTTCCTGCGGCCCTTGCCAAGATTCGACTTGTCCTTTCCGGAGACGGAGCTGGCACGGGAGACACCAGTGCCATCATCATTGTCTTTGACCATATGTTAGAGTAGGACTTGAAAATCCTAAAAGTGGGAGGATACGAACCAGGAGTCGAAACCTCGGTTGGCCCAGTGCTTCCAAAAATTCGTTCTCTAGCCTGCTTGTATGCCTCCTCTCGTTCTTCTCTCGAGAGCCTAGAGCGAGCCGTCAGCATCCCAAAACTAATGGCACGCAAGGTCCGTTTTCTGGAGTACTTACTTCTCCTTAGCCGGAGCACCCTTATCCTTTGAATCACTTCCAGCCTCTGATGTTGGCTTGGAAGGATCGGCACTTACGAGAGCAAACTCTCCATCCTCGCCACGACGCATGATCTTCTTGGGAAGGAGGGTGGGCGCCGTGTTGTTAACTGGTGCAGTAGTCCCGATGCTAGCCAGGGAAGGCGGTACCCTGCAGAAGGGTGTCCTAAAGATGCGAACTGCGCCAGCGACTGCCTCGAAGGAGTGTGTCATGTGGTAGTAGTCAGCAAGTTTATGCGTCAACATCCTGCAGAAGGAGTTGCATGGCGGAAGGTCCATGAAGGGCTCCCTAGACATGGTGTTAGCTTTGTTTGGGCTGAGAGGGTAATGGACAAACGTACTTTGAGTCTTGGACAAACTCCATAACCTGCTTCTCCAGTCTCAATAAGAACAGACGATCCTTCGGTGACTGCATCGCTTCCAATAGCTTCTCGTCTGGATTCTGTCCGTAGAGCCCATCAGGCGTCGAGGTGGCTGCTACAAGAGCTATCTTGGCGTCTGTCACGGGTTGCTGGTCTGAAGAGCCACTCTGAGGGGTGACACCGCCCTGGAGCTTTGACTCTGGGATAACATGTGATGTTATGGTTCTCGGCGGCATGTCGCCCAGCTGAATACGGTGGACACGGGCAGCGACATCTGAGCCCATCCTCGAACCTGCGATGAAGGAACCGCGGATAGAGAACGAATCATCATCCTCAGCGGCAGCCTTGACGCTGGCGCTATCATCAGGGCGGAGAGATTCCTTCTCATCTAGGGCATTAAACGTCGTCCCAGAGGTTATGCTCTTGCCATCCAAGCTAGGAGGCTTGGTTCCCAGGTCCGAGTTGGAGTCGCCCTTTTGCGACAGTTCGTCAGACGGCGTTTGGCTATTGCCAGCCTTGCTCGATCGCTCAGTCGATGCAGAGCTTGTTCCGTTCACCACTAAGCTGGGCGGCGTCTGAGTCTCCAGCTTTAGCTCCTTCAGTGTCTCGATGATATTGTTCGCTTCCGCAGACTCCGCGTTTGCGGGTTTCTCAAGTGGCCGCCCACTCGAGACTATGGCGGCGGCGGTAGGGGGAGCTGTACCGCCGTTCGAGGGGTGTGCTACTGCGCGCATTGCTACCGGCGCCTCCATCGGCGACTTCTGACCTCGACGTTCTTTGGCGGCAGAGAGCGCAGGAGCTCGTGCCGTGGAGGTGGATGGTGACACTTCTTTCGATGCAGATGCCGCAACCTAGTGGTCCTCCAAATTAGTAGGTGAACCGGATGATGCTAGAAGCAGCGAAGTGTTCTGGGCATGTGAAGAGATATGCGGACTGCTACTGACCTTGGCGAAGGAGAGCTTCTTGACGTCTGGCGTCACGGTCGGGGCGCTCGCCATGTCGCAGTTGCGGGCGGGAGCCGGCTCAGGTCAGAGGATCGCACCAGGGCAAGAGGATGGAAAATGAAGCTGGGCTCGCAACCAAAGATATTAAAAATAGGGGACGAGAAAATCTCAAGGGACAAAATGGATCAAGGCGGTCCTGGGAAAGAAGGAGGTACAGGTGATCATTGTCGTGAACGTGCGGTCATTCTCTAGGCGTGATGGCAGGTCGTCGGCAGCTCAGATATATCCCGGCTGTCTTAGGCGCAACAGTCGGTGATGGGGTGGGAAGTCGGAGCCGTGCCTGTGAGCAAGGCGGCAGGGCGGGACGGGTTGGGGGCTGAAGAGTAGGCGGCGCTCGTGCTGCGTAGGTGAGGAGCGGAACAGGTGATTGTGGGAGGTGAAGGAGACGTGAGAGACTGAGGGAATGGGTCGGTCGCACCAAGAGGGACAATCGAGGCAGTGGGCAAAAGCGGTGCTGCTGACCTCCGCCCCCTCTGGCAGAAAACAAGATTCTTCAGCAGGTCTCTGGCTCAGCTGGAGCTCAGGAAACGAAGAAGTCGAGGTTGGGCGGCGATGGGCGCGCTTGAACGGAGATGTGTCGGACAGGCGTCGTCACTGGAGTGCCATCCCCTTTTCTCTCCTCCGCGTGGAGATTTCTGAATAGCTTCTCGCTTTGGGCGATCCGAATCTGGAGATTTTGGAACCGGGTGTCTAGTGTAATAAAGGCGAGTAATGGCCAGAGCAGGGTAAGTTAGCAGCTGGTGGGTGGAGATGGGTAAACCCGTAACAAGGTAAAACCGCCCAATCCCAGCGTGTGACAGGCCGGGTCGCGTTACATAATCCGTCCTCGCACTTTACCAAGTACCTCCGTACCGTCCGACGCCCGAGATACTGCAGCCTCGCTTTCCGCGAACATCGAATGAAGCCTCTTCTCCAGTCATGTCACGAAATCTTCCTTCGTAGGCACTTCAGCGGACTGGAGCAGACTGTGTATCTCTTATTATGACCAGGCCTACCTATCCTAAGGAACATCTGTTGATTCACAACCTCCACTTAGACCTCTCTACTAGCTTACACCGACGGGTTGCTATTCTGAAAGCCCTCCTGCCCATATAGATATGGTCTAAGTAGTTTCTATCATCGCGAACCTTGTCTAGCAAGCTGTGAAACTTGTGATACCGGCGTCATCCGTCTCGGCTTAGCAGGGGCATTAGGAGCCTCAACCAAGCCACCATCCTTACTGTGCGCTTAGTCGCGTGCCACAGTACCTGGATCTGAAGCATGCGCCCGTCTTCAGCCTTGGTGCGGCGCTTGCTTCCTGCAGCCGAGCCAGGAGGTTGGCTCTGGAAGTCCACTGACAAGAGACGCTTCAGGTTCTTCTGGAATGCGAGAGATAGGTGACTTTGGCAATGAATCACTTTCTGTCCCGACACGAGGACGGACCGGATCGGTTTGGTAAGCCATGTTTGCCATGGCCGAGACTAGATTGGTTGATCTGCTCTATCGGCTCTATCAAGTACCTTGTGGAATATCCCGAACTGCCGTCTTTTGTGTATGATTCGTCAACAGGCCATCGCTGAGTTGAGAAAGCGCCTTCCAGTACAATGGATGCAAGATGCCGTGACAACCCAGTGGCGCCTCGATAACCTTGGTGTATTGAATCTACTGCGCGCCTCGCGGAAACCTACTTTGGCTCCCGTCCATGATCTGTTAAGTTGAGCAAGAACTTTTCTTTTTAGCGGGTATCATTATCAGCAAGAATGTCCTCTGGTCAATTCCCGCACGTGTGACACAGCATGAGCGCCGAGGAGTCGAGCTTGATAAGCCTCTCACATCCTACTTTCGGTCAGCACTAGCAGGATCTCGGCAGTTGAGGTGGGGTTAGGACGCACCGATCGACCGGAGTCAGGCCCAACAGCCGCATGCCGTTGGCCAGCACGATCCGCGAAGCATCGTACAGCGCCATCCGCGCCTTCATGACCTCGGGCTCGCTGCCCACGACCTGGAGGTGGTCGTAGCTGCTGCTAACGACGTGCGTCATCTTGAACAGGTACGTAAGTACGGTCGTCGGCTCCAGAGTCTTCAGTGTGTTCTGCAGGACATCGGGCCACTGGGCGAGCAGCCGGACGATATTGACACTGTGCGGCTCGGTGAGGAGAGACATGTCGGCCGTGGCTAGCTCCTCGTCCGACAAGCCCGCACGCTTCTTGATAGAGCAGATACGCGTGTGCGCGTACTGGAGGTAGGGGCCGGTGTCGCCTTCAAACGACGTCATGGCCTCCATGTTGAAGGTATAGTCATTAATCCTAGAGGCGTTATTAAGCCCGCCCATTCAGGAATAAAACACCGAGGAGACAAACCTCTTTCCGCTCATGTCCTGCACCATGACACTGCTGATACCAAGAACATCGGCGGTATGCTCAGGATCCTCCACCTGGGCATACTTCGCCTCGTTCTTCTTCATGGTCTCATGCATCGCGTCGGCGCAGTCCCGAAGGATGTCGTCCAAGCTGAGCAGGTTTGCAATTAGCATACGCTAGTATCATGAGGGGTGAAGAGTCTCAACGAAGATCGCATGGGCGACATACAACTTCACCGTGCCCTTCCGGGTACTCATTCCAAGAACCATGCCAAAGTTGATGTGTTGGCCTATTCAATACAGTGTTAGAGTGAATGCGCGGATAGATTAGTCTTAAAACCTACAGCGATCGGCAATGTCCTTATAACCGAGCAGCTCGACGATCTTAAAGAGCTGCTTGAGATGCAGGTCCTGAGCGCTCGCAACGACGTAGATCATCTTGTCGAAGTGATATTTCTCGTACTATAATGTTTCAAGTTAATTATCACTGGTTGGGACGCGTGCCTATGATGTGACGGAAGAGGCAAGCAGTGAATGTCTACGTACGCGGCCCAGAAGCTCACTGATATCTCGAGTGAGATACAATGCGGTACCATCCCGTTTCCTATGATCATAAAGTGGTCAGTAACCGTATAGATGCGGATAAGGAAGTGTTCAAGAACTTTAAAAGGCACGTACCGGACGACCGCCTTCTCGAGGCGCTTGCCCTCCTT
Organism: Pleurostoma richardsiae; assembly: GCA_030052745.1. Taxonomy (NCBI): domain Eukaryota; kingdom Fungi; phylum Ascomycota; class Sordariomycetes; order Calosphaeriales; family Pleurostomataceae; genus Pleurostoma; species Pleurostoma richardsiae. Next base: position 273,353 of record JANBVO010000025.1, read on the forward strand.
TCCAGGGACCAGCGCTGCAAAGTCAACCAGCAAGGCACCCTTGTCCTCCTTGACAATGCCCTTTTCGGCCATCTCCTTTCCAACCTTCTCCATGGACTCCTCAGTGACCTGGCTTTCGCCGCTATAGTCATCGAAGCGAATGTTGAGCCTGGCATAGGTCTGCTGGTACCGGACGATGCTGAGGTCCCGGAACCGCCTCCAGAGCGCAAGCGCCGCCTCGTCCCGGTCGGTCATCTTCCTGAAGTAGCCGCGGGCCTGCTCGTCCAGGGAGTTGGCTTCGAGCGCAGTCACATCCTCACCGGCCTTCTTCTTGGCCTCTATGGACTCTTTCTCCTCCAACATCTCCTTATTGATCCGCACGTAAAGCTGGAAGAGGTGGTTGATCGGGTCGGCCCTGAGAGCCTCCTCGTCTCCGTACTTCTCATAAGCCAGAGCCAGAAGACCATACTGCTTGCCCCAGTCACCGAGATAGTTGATCCGGATAACATCCCAGCCGGCGGCCTCGTGCAGATTCGCTAAGAAGCTACCAATGATTGTCGACCGCAGATGGCCGGCGTGGAACGGCTTCGCAATGTTTGGCGAACTGAACTCTACAATAATGCGCTTCTTCCCCTCTTTAGGATCCTTGGGGTTTTTGAGGCCATTGAACCGGTTGCGACCGTACTCAGGGCCGAGCTTCTGGATCATGGGAATGACGGTCTGCTTCAGGGGTTCGGGCTTGACAAAGAACGACATGAAGTGGCCTGTCGCCACAGGCTTCTGGAAAAGGGGATCATCCTCGGGGAACTGCCGCGACAATTAGTCCAGAAGACCAAAGCTCGCCGTGTGGAAGCGTCATACCTTGGCTGCCCATTCCGCGGCCAGATCAGCCGGCTTCGGCCCCTTGATGCGGAGAGCTGGCGTGGCTATAACAAAGTCGCCCTTGTCAAGGCCCGTCGTCCACTGGACAATGGGGTATATGATCTTGGTATCGACACCCGAGATCTTGCCCAAGACATCGCTAAGGTGCGCCCGGTACAGATCGAAGGGGTTGATTTCGGGGTGCGTCGCGGGGTACTTCTCAGCGATTGACTCGAGGGAGAGGCCCCCGATCTTCTGCAGAAGGTGGTCTATAGACCCTTGGGAAGCCATAATCATGGACAGGTCGCGACTCGAATTTGTATACGTGCGGTTTGTCGGTGCGGCTTGAGCTGGGGTGTTGTAGGCGTAGGTGGAGGGGCTCCAAAGGCGGGCGGGCGCAGTATAGAAAGGTCGAGTCTTGCTCGATGGCCGAAGACGAATTGAAAATGTCTGAAGGGAAGATCGGGAGGGAAGAGCAAGACAGGCCTTCATGAAGCGACTTGCCTTTCTGCGACCAAACCCTCTGGAACGAGTGAGCAATCCGTCTTCTGTGACTCAGATTCTGCTGCTGCAAATCATCGGGTATCCCGAGCGTCGATGTGAATAAAAAAGTTGCGATCCAACCAGCCCAAGGTACATGGGTACAAACCGGTATCGTCTTATCGAACGGGCGTCACGTGAGCGCATCATGATAGTTGATACCTACCAAACTTGCATAGAACCACCAACGACGACAACCAGTGCTGAGTGCATACGCCGGGCAGGTGGGCTTGCAGCAACAACGCAATATCCTTTCGACATTTGTGACGTCCTTCGAAAGGCCTCCCAATCAAACCCATCCATTTGGTACAGTTGGTCTTATTAAGACTTCACTCATCAGAAACCTCGCCATCTGTTCCTCATACAGATTGCCACCATGTACAGCAGGGGCAGAAGTGGCCCCAGGCAAGCCACGCCCGCGAATGTCCAGTGCCAGAAGTGCCTTAAACGAGATATGTAGAGCCTTCCATGTGAACAATGTACATCACGCTGACATCCACAGAACGACACTACTCATACGAGTGCAAAGCACCTCCTCAAGAGCGTCCATACGTACCGAGGCCGTCTAGGACACAACAGCTACTGAACCCAAAGCTTGTCCCCAAGCTATCAACGGATGCCCCCAATCCCCTTCAGCAGAAGTAATGCCCGCCTCATCCACGCTCTGCCCTTGGCCATGTCACTGACCCGCTGTCAGGAAAGGTGTTGCCGATGAGGAGCTAGCAAAGAAGGAAGCAGAGAGGGCTAGGAAGCGGGACCTAGACGAGGAAGAAGAGGCAGAGCCACTTCACAGTCATTCGCCTCCATCTAAACGCCAGAGGTCCGCCTCAGTAGACTCCGTGTCGTCCATCTCTACGTCGAGGTCACGTTCTCCGCCGCTCCGACGGGGCCGCCGTTCTCCAACACCCCAGCGGGCAGCCCCACGTGGCCGGCCAACTTCTGTTTCCAGATCTCGGTCAAGGAGTAGGCCTCTGAGTGGGTCCAGAAGCCGATCCAGAAGCAAGTCCTTTGATTCCGGCAGTCACCGCCGGCGGAGGCGTCCTCCCAGTCTGAGCGAACAGCGCCGAGGCCCCAGATCGCACAGCGCCCGTGATCTGTCACCACCGTCTCGACGTGACAGGCGTAGATCTTCTCGTGAGGACTCGGCCGGGTATAGTAGTGACGAGAGGTCTCGGCAGCGTGGGCGGCGTGACTCCCGATCGCCCGAGCGTCCGACACCAAGGGGACCCGATGATCAAGGCAGGCCGTATCAGGAAGGGCAGCGGCGCTACAGGGACAGGGAGGTCGGATACCGGGAGCGGGATGAGCGCCCTAGCAGGCAGCCGCCGCGGAGGGAGTCACCGCGCGGACGAGGGCCGGAGCCACCAAGGGAACGAAGTCTCAGTCCCTTCAGCAAGAGATTAGCGTTGACCCAGGCGATGAACAGGAGGTAGATGTTGGGTATCGATTGCGCACTCTAGCATTTAGCCGCAATAAGAATAAAGATCGAGGTCGCGCCCAAACAACCATAAGCCAGGCCTCAAAACGCCGATGCTCCCCCTGCCGGCCTTTTTAGATGCACCATTCCATCCATGCGGATGTGAAATGACTCCCCCTGGATCAGTCCTCCTCCAGCTCCTGCTCACGCTCCCTCCGGGCCTCCTCTTCGTCCTCTTGCTCCCGGAGCCGTATGCCCTCCAACAGCTCTGCGCCAGCCAGCCCTCCAGCCTCCGCAGCATCTCCATTCTCCGCCGCTGCAGACGGCCCTGCGTCCTTGATCACCGCCGCCTTCTTGGCCTCCAGACGCTCGCGCACCAGCCGCGCGATGGCGTTGTCCGTCCTCACGTTCAGCACCTCCATCTTCTTGTCCAGCTCCCTCTTCAGGTCCCAGTTCGGCTTCTTGGGCTGTAGCTTGAACAGATCGATCCCCTTGTCGTCCTTCGCCTCCTCGGCGGCTTTTCTCCTCAACTCTGCCTCCAGCTCCTCCGCCTGGTCCTCGAGCGTCTGCTTCTCCAGCCCCAGCGTCGGCGGCGCCTCGAAGCCGAGCTTGGGGCCCCGCGTCTCGAAGTCGAAGTTGCGACCGGACAGGTGCAGCCGCGCGACGTCCACCTCGTCCTCTGGCGCCGCTGGCCGCGGCGAAGTCGCACGGACCTCGTCGATCGGCGTCGAGGAGGTGGGCCGCGGGCCGACGGGGACGTCGTCGTCTGCGGCGTCGGGCTGCTTGCGCTTGAGGGACTTGAGCTTGGCGAGGCGGGCCTTACGGTCGTCCGCGGCCGCGCTGAGGGTAACGTGGGAAGAGGACATCTTGGCAAGTCTGTTCTCGGCCGACGCGGCGTTGCCGGGCTGTCTTGTGTGAGCTTCGCAGTCGAAGATGTCGAGTTAACGAAGGATCAGAAAAGTTCGGGACGGGTTTGAGGGCTCGCCAGCGTCAATTGATGCAAGGTGTGGTGGCGGCTCTTAGCGCAACAAACGCTCGAGCCAACCTGCATCGACCCCTGTCAGCCTTAAAAAACCGATCCCAAGCCTCGGGAACCCTGCTGGGAAAGCCGGACCTCGCAGGAAATTAACGACGCGCAGACGAGGGCAAGAGGATCGCGGATTCAATCGTCTCCGATGCAGCGTGAAACTCACAGGCGCGGCTCTTCTCGGTAATACTGGCAGGATGCAACAATCGCCATTCATTTGCCGCTCCTGTCTCGCACAGCTGCGACGGTCATGGCGGCCGAAGTTTGCAACTACAAGCCCTCGCCTCCTCACCTCAACAGCGTCTACCCGAGGTATGAGGGTACAAGCCGCAGCACCTACGGGAGGACCAGACGCTCTACCAACCGGCGGTGATGGATCATTACCTTGGAGCAACAGGGACCTTGTGGCGCAACCGATTTCTCGAAGTGACGGCCGGACACCAAGTCCTACCGCCCGAGAACTGGACAACAAGCATCTCGGGAAAGAGAGTGCTCCGACCGGGGGCAGATATACTGCGCATGATGCGGTCTTATGGGATATATTCGATGAGACTTTGAATGGGGGCGGCGACAACGCAGGGGGATTTCGCGCACACGAAGGCCTTGAGGAACAGCAAGAGAGTACAAGCTCGTCGAGACGACTCCATCAGGGCGGCCTATCCTCAAGAGGGCGGATGAAGACGAAGAGGAGTGGGGAGAGAACATCTAAGGATGTCCAGAGTGCCCAACTGGCCTACTTGAAAAGTGTCTCTGACCCTAAGAAATGGGACGTGACACGCAAAGAGTTCAAGCAGTGGAAGCGGAATCTCGCCCGCCTTGAAGACGGGCGGCCCGTCAAGTTTATGGATTGGGTCATCACGAAGACGGCATCGCTCCAGGCGCGCGATTCTCCAGACAAAATGAGAGATTCTTGGACTGAAATAGACCCCGGACGACGTTCACGGATCTGCGGGCTCATCCTAATGTGTGCCCTGCAAGCAGACCCCGTCACGTCGCACCTATTGCTGAGGGCTATATTCCAGGATCCTCTTCCTCCTGCTTACATGATACAAGACACTATTCAGTACCTTGTTTACAAGCTACGCGGCAAGCCTCTTTCAGACACCTTTACCGAAGAGCTGTACGAGACAGTTCTCTTTGTGCTCGAGAACAGCCCCCGAGGCTACCTTCGCCTCCGGCAGAACACGGTATACAGTCTCATGAAACATGTTGGTGTGGAGAAGAAAAGAGCTCTCTACCATGCCCTCGTGGAATCTCAACATCAGCTGCACGCCTACACGCTTCTTCAGTTCGCGAGTGCGTTTTCCAGAGATCCGACGACCAAGGAGCTGTCCCTTGAGATACTTGAGAATCTTCTCAAGGCCGATGCCTTGGACATAAACACGCCTCATGGAGCGAGCTTATGCACATCCATCCTGACAATGAAGGAGGACGATCTTTTATCGGGAAGTGTCTCTACATCGCCAGCAGAACTCTTCCAGTGTCTGCTGGACTGTGGGCTGAACCCGAACGTCATAACTTACACCGCCATCATCAGAAACCTGTGTCTCACAAGGGAACTAGGCATCGCATGGCAGGTTTTCGATGTCATGAAACAGCACAGGATCGAGCCGGATGCTTATCTCTACTCGACTCTGCTCAATGGGTCCAAGCTGTGCGGCGACTTCCACTCGCTGCGACGGGTAGCTACCATGGCTCGCACAGCTCAAATACGAGACCCCGTCGTCTGGAACGACCTTCTCCACTCTGTTTTCCTTTCCGCCGTTATTGAAGCGCGAGCCACAGGCATGAAGCCACCACGTGTTCTCCCGGCCTTCGGCTCTATGCTTCGTCTATACGCTAGATTCTTCAATCTCGAGCCCTTGAAGAAGCTACTCTTGGTGGATGTCAAGCAGCTCCTGACAGAGGCTGAGCAGGCCCCTGCCCATCACTGGTCGTTCACTCGCAAACTCGAGCCGCTGTGGGACGATCTGGCACCCCTCGCTCCGGACGAGCTCATCGAGCCGACGACTTCCACGCTGGGGACCATGATCCTGGGATATGTGAGGAGCTTCTCCCAACCCTACAATGTGATCGCCTTCTACTCCCACTTTCGGAGCCTCCTCAAGGAAGGCGACCCCGTGACCGTGCACATCGTCCAGATGGAAGGCACCCTCGTACACGACATCGTCATCAAGGCGCTCGCGGAGTGGCGCGGCATGCTTCGCGTAGCCCTCGACGTCGTCAGCGACATGCTCAAGGACGCGACCCCGACCCCGGCCGAGGGCGGCGATAGCACCAGCGCGGCCGCTCTCGCGGCGCCGCGGCGGCACCCCCCTCCCAGCGTGCACACCTGGAGCATCCTGCTCAACGGCTTCATGTACTTCCGGCAGAAGCGGCAGGGCGAGCGGATCCTGCAGATGATGCGCGAGCACGGCGTGGCGCCCAACCTGGTGACCTGGAACACGCTGGCGGCCGGGTACGCGCGGCTGCAGGAGGTCGGACGCACAGTACGGGCGCTGCAGCGGCTCGAGGCGGCGGGCCACGAGGCCGACGACTTCACGCTGCGAGCGTTCTCGTACCTCAAGAACAAGGGGCGCGCGATCTCGCAGATGGAATCGATGATCGAGCGGAAGAAAGCGGCGAGGGTCATAGAGGAGGCGAGGAGTGTCGGGCAGGAGGGGGAGCAGCTTGAGGCTCATGAGGAAGAAGAAGTGGAGGAGGGACTGAGGAGGCTGGAGAACGCAGTAGAGGAGCTGGCAAAGATGACGGAGGAGGACGGCGCCAGTGGTGAGGGCCTGTCTCGTGGCGTCGAAGATGATGAACTGGATATTCAGGACAGTGAGCGTGGTCGTGAACATGCTGGATCATGGCGTTAGGACTTGGAGGACGCATGTATGATCAAGGCTGACATATCAAGATGTCATAGGATAGAGATAGACTGTATATGGCACAAAGAATCTCTACACGGATTCATCCTACTTGAAGACTTTACCAACGTAGCCCTGGTTGAAGTTCAGACCTTAGATAGCCACTCTTGTATCATGAGTTTCGAGGGTTCTATTGGGCCGTCCCATGTTTGACTCAGAAGTCTTTTACACGTATTCCGTGTTCATCATCGTGAATTTCACAGTAGACAGCTTTAATAGTTGGTGATGCCCATAGACGATCGAGTTATTCCAGCGGTATAAAGTCGAAGACTTCAACGAACAAACTCGTCTGCCCCTTTTGTCCTAGACCCTCGCCCCTCGTGTTCTCTTAACTTTCGGATCTAAGCCGCATACCGATTTGTCTTCAAGCCTTAGGCAGCGCTGTCGATGGAGGTACTTCCCCCCTCAGCCCCTTGTCACCGTGCCCCTGAGCTTTCTCTCACCTTGACGGCAACGGCGTCGTCACTTCAGATGACACCAACAAGTGCCGCCTCCCACCTCAGCCGGGCTCTCCCTTTTCTTCCCTCTCCACTCGCCTTTCCCGTCCTCTCCTCTCACCTTCTTTCACCCACGACAATCACGGAACCCAAGCCATCTCCAACCTTCTACTCACCATTATCGCCGGCTTTGAGCACCACCGGTCACAACCATGGCCTCTCCGAATAACAACCTCAACGTGAACACCCCGCAGCCGCAGCAGAGAGGCACGCCCTCGCCCGCGCCGTCCTCTGCCCGGACCATCGACCGCTCCGTCGCCCGCGGAGCCACGGCCTTCTTCTCCTCCCGCCTCGGCACGCCGAAGAAGAAGCGCAACTCGTCGCCGCGCGAGGCCACTCCCGCCGGCTCCTCCGTCAAGGACATCGTCAACTGGCTTGAGACCACGACCGCGACCGCCCCGTCACCATGCCCTCCATCTGAACGCCGGCACGCCTCCGGCAGCCTCGCCGTGTCCATTCCCACTGCTGCTCCTTCTGCTCGCACCCGAGCCTCGACACAGTCAGGCACACCAGGCAACCAGACCGGCAGCACCAAATCAGCCGGAAACAACACCGCCCATAATCGCCAGAGCGAGCTTTCGTCGTCACCTTTCCCAGCTGCTGCAGGCCCAACCTCGAACACATTCTCGCCAGGTCCGCGAACAGACCACGGCACCGACGAAGAGGAATTCGAGGACGAGTATTCTCTCACTCTCCTGCACCACCGCTCATATCTCAACAACCGCCCTCTTGCCCGTTGCCTCGACCCGCCTTCTCCTCCCGCCGAGGCGCGCACTCCCAGCACCTCCGTCTCTATCTCTCGCCCCGGAACCGCCGTCGCCACCACCACCGTAGCCAGCAGAACCAGCCACCACCAGCAGCAGCAGCGAGACTTCGTATCCTCCTCCCCATCCGCCCAGAAGCTCGACCGCCTAATGCGCGACCTATCACGCTCCTTCCCCGCCCCCGCCGGCGAAGGTGAAGGCGAAGGCGAAGGCGTTGCCGCAGCCGCAGCAGCTACAGCAGGCGACACCAACACCGAGTCTCCCGCGCCCACCGACCCCTCGCTGTCGCCCTCGCCCCTCAAGGTCAAGAAGCAGCGCGACGCCGCCCAGGGCACCACCACCACCTCCGAAGTCCGCACCAAGAAGGACGCAGACGATTACTGGGGCGCCGTGCGCTCCTACCTCCGCATCAGCGACGAGGAGCTCGATGGCGACCCCGACGCCGTCATCCCCCCGTTCCCCTTCCCCCTGAAGAAGAAGGATGCCGACAACAACAACGACGATGGTCGCGGCGCCGTCGCGGAGAAGGAGGAGGCGCAGGAGCACACCACCCCGCCCCGCCCGTCCGGCGGTGTCCCCGCGCTGTTCGGCCGCTCCCGCGGCGTGGCGCGCACGCCGAGCAGCGGATCGCTGGCTTCGTCGTGCTACTCCGACGGGGCAGTCACCCCGCCGAGCCCCTCGCCTGCCCCGGTGCGCGTCGCCGCGCAGGACAACGCCAGCAGCGTCGCCCGTATCCCGCTGCAGCTGACGGATGGAGCAACCCAGGGCGACAGAGACAACCAGCAGGGCCATGGGGAGAGCCGCGGAGAGAGCTGTGAAGACAGCCAGCAGAGCCGCGGAGACGGCGACGCTCGCCTGCCGTCCCACGCCACGGTGAAGTCGCACTCGACCTGGTACAGCAGCAGCAGCGGGAGCGGCGCCGCTGCGTCTTCTCGCAGTGGCAGCGACAACAGCGCCGGCAGCGGCAGCAAGGGCGCAGCGGCTGAGACCGACGAGATAGGCCGCCTGCCTTTTGGAGAGCTAGGTGGACAGCACCGGGAGGAGACGATCGAAGAGGGCGAGGAGAGCGAGAACAAGGACAGCACGGAGCGGACGTCGCACTTCGGAGACATCAAGGCCGACATCGACCGGCTGCTGGACAGCAGCTCTCCCCGCGAGACAAAGTGAGGGCTGTGAGGCTGTATTGTGTGTGTAGTGGGTGGGAGACGACTCACCGGATATTGACATGGGGATTGGTTGCGTTTGCTCTTCTCTTGGTCTCGAGTTCATGGATTCCGGTCGAGTCTCCGAGGGCCTCGAACAATCTTGGGTCAAAGACCTGAACGGCTGCTGGAATAGGAAAGAAAGTTGTTGAGCTGCTGGGATGTCAGAGTATCTTGAATCTTCAGCCTGGTCAATGGGGGACCGACAGATCGGTCTAGACATGTAAGTAAAGTCTCGGACCACAAGATCAGTTCCATATCATGCCTTGCTTTGGTATGCCAGGCAAGAATAGGTCAGGGGAACACTTCAGAAGGAGAAAAAGCAGCAAGACAAGGGAATATAAGCATTTCATGTCAATTAGGACGCCGATCCGATGCTGTAGACAGGCCCGGCTTGTCTGTCCGTCTCCCTCCTCCACATCCCCTTCATCAGTAGGCTATGACTATCCCCCCATCCCCTTCGATCTGCTCGCCTGGAGACGAGCCTATATGGACACAAACAACGTGGGGGGATATATCGATAACAGTTTCCGGCATCATCGTGCGGCCGGCTCGAGTTCCAAAGATACGAAAAGCAAAAAGGTGAAGCTGTCCCTGACTGTCCTCGTTCCCCGCCAGCGTCCTCGATATCATCGTGAGAAAGGCACAGAAAGAAGGCTCGAAGTAGTAGTTCGGAAGGGGGTATTGAGAGTCCAGATAAGGAAAATAGTAGCAAAGTTTCGGTTGAGAAAAACCTCGGCGGCGTTCACGTCCAGCAGGTTGACAGCAGGTCTTTCCTGTCATCAAGGAAGTTAGGCGCTCTGCGGCAGCGACCCGTCGTTGTCGCCCTCGAACGGGAATCTGGTCCGCGCGCTCTCCACCTTCTGCAGACCGAGCTTCTCGAAGCCAGACACGCCGCTGTCCTCCTCGTTGAAGACGATGCCGAGGACATTCACCGCGTCCTTCTTGCCGCCGCCACCAGCGGCAGGAGGAGCAGCAGCCTTCTTCTCCTCGTCCTCGGCCGCAGCGGCGGCGTCCTCTAGCTTCTCGTCCAGGTTCATCAGCGCCGGTGGCCGGTGACGCATGGCGCGAGCCTTGGCAAGGGAGATGGTCTTCTGCTGGTACGTGGTGGTGATGGGCTGCGCGTCGTCGCGGTCAATAGTCGCCTTCATCAGTGCAGCCATCCACAGCCTACCCTGCTTGACGTTAGGCACCGCGAAGTAGTGAACCGTGGGCTTAGTGAAGTTGACTGCACGCGACAGGCCGGCGCGGGGTGGTACGAGCTTGAAGATGAAGATGTTATCCGACGCGAGGGTTGTGTCGAGGTCCGCCTGCGTCGCGGCCAGCGTGGGCATGTTGCTGCCGGCAGGCATGGTGGGCGTGTTGGAGGCGCCAGTGATGGTAGCGTGGAGGCCCGTCAGCTTCTCGTTGTCGGCGGGCAGCACACGGTGGAAGGAGATGTCTATGAGGCCCTTCTCCTGCTCGTCATCCTCTGAATAGTAGTATGCAAGCCGGCGGCCCTTGAGGACGAAGAGCCGCGGCTTCCAGGTCGTCATAAGATTGGAACTCTTCTTCTTCATCCAGCCGCTGTAGTCCGCATCGGCGATCGCCTCGCGCGGGGGCACGCGCTGCAGGCCTCGCAAGTAAGCGCTCGTTTCTTTCTTGCCCTTCTTTCTGCTGCCACGGCTGGTTGCTGTAGCTAGGGTGTTGGGACTCTTTGGGTCCGGAGACTCAAGGTCAAAGCTGGGCCCACCAGAGGGAGTGCTAGACCCCGTCCGGGAGGGTGACTGCATGGGGGATTCTTTCAACGGAGAATCCATGGGTGAACCGCTGAGCTTGGATCGCTCGTGACCGGTGACAGCGTCTGATATCGCTCTTAATCCTAAGCCGGCGTTCTTGAGTGACTGCTTTGAGAACCAGTCTGCATGTATGCCGTGCCGGTTCGCAGGTGAGATGGGCGATCGCGGGGAGGAGCGCGTGTTGTCGAGCATCGAGTTGTCAAGCTTCGTTACCGTGGGCGATGGTGTATCCTTGGCAGGTGGCACGGGCCGGATTGATTCACTCGTGGTGGTCGAGGCTGTCCGACGGTGCGGGCCAGAAGAGGACACGGATGAAAGGCCGTAATATTTCTGAACTGCAGGTGACACGCCGTCCTGACGCACCGAGTCGACGCTTCCAAATCGAGAGTGCCGCGAGAGAGCGGTGGCGCTTCTCACCCTCTGCTCCTCTGTGTAGCTCGTGTTTCGTGAATGCGCCTGCGAGCTGTCGCGCTTCTTCAGGACGTTCCTCTTCCTGCCGTCCACTTCAGTGCCTGAGAAATATCCACGGTCGAGATCAACTGCTGAGTCCTGGATGGCAGGATCTGACGTTGACATAACCAGCTCTTGAAAGCCGGCTGATGAAAGCGGTCGCTGGGCGAGGGCAGTGGCACTGCCAAGAGTCCAGTTTCTGTCAAAGGATGGCTGTTTCTTGTGCGCGGTGGGCTCTTGCTGGGGGAAGGTGTTGCCTTGTATCAGCTTTGGGGTGGTGGTGGTAGGGTTGAGGGTCGTGCCCGTCAGGCGGAAATCGGTCGAGGAGTGTCGGCGTGAATGGTGCAGCTCGCGGACGGAAGCAGCCGAGGGACGCTTCTCGTGCAGGGCTCTGGTTGGGCTGTCGAGTGGCCGAGGTGATACGGGTGAGCCAAGTGCTTGCGTGGCATTGATTTTCGGGGTCGAGGTGATGGAGCGACGTTTGTTGTGGCTCGTTGATGGGCGGTCTTCGATGGGTGGCAGTTTGGTGACAGAGCTTGTCAGGGTATTGGTCCTGCTCCTTACCCTGTCGTCGGACCCAACGTCGCTTCCGTATGTCTGCGTCGTCCGCCTCGTTGCGATCCCCAGCCCATTTACCTCGTCCTGCAGCGCCTTGATTTTCTGCCACGTCTTCAACCGCCGGCCCACAGACCCCAGGTCAAACGCCTTGATGAAGAGCGATGTCTGGTCCATTCCCAGCAGCACCTCACCTGTAATCTCTTGGTCCCTAAATACTTCGCAGTGATGCTTCTCTACCCCAGTGGTAAAGAGATACTCTGCAACCTCGTCAGAGGACCAAGCCTCGACCTCCATGCGCGAATGGGCACCCTCTTCCTCCTCGTCCGTCTCCTCGCCCTGGATGTACGACAGCCGATGGTCGAGGTGCGAACTATATTCGCTTCCCGAGTCGTTCGCATTTCGGAGCCCGCCATTGCTCAGAGGCGACCGGAGATCGGTGATGTGCTCGTCGATTACATTCAGTGTCTCGTGTAATACCTGGCTGTCGGAACCGTTGTTGAGCCGGCCAATACTCCCCACCGACCCTGTCGTCGACACGCTCTTGGCCGAGTAGCTCGAAACAGGCGTTCCAGACAGCGAGTTCGACTTGAAGGAGCTCAAAGGTAGCGTCACAGGGGTCGGTTCGGTCTTCTGGATCGTCGGCAGCGGCGTCGACACGGCTCGGACGTCTTCTACGGGTGCGGCGATTGGGAGCGACGCTTGCGCTTGGGGCGGCGTCTCGGGCAGAGTGGCCAGGGGCTGTGGCCTCTGGGAAAACTGGTTCGCGATGGGCGTCGCAGGCGGGTTTGGTACGCCCTTCGGCGCGGGCCGAGTGTAAACTGCAGTTGGTCACGGTCAGTCTGTGCTACTGTTGGAACGGCGTGTCCCTGAGACGGGGCAGCTGGCAGATGACCTACCTTCGGGGAACAAGCCACTGTTGCCATTGACAAGGTGTTTTCCTAGGAACCATCCATCGCCAAACTCGTCGTCTCGCTCGATCAGTTCGACGCGGTCGCCTTTGGCGAGGCTCAATTCATCGGAGCTTCGGGCCTGGAAGTCGTCTGGGCGGATGCGACAGTCAGCATCGATGGTAATCCATCCCTCTGCATTATTTTATCGTGCACAATCACCGCGGCACAATGATTATCAGCAAGCAAAGGCGCGAGAGCGGGATACAGGACGCGAGCGGCATTCCATAGCAGTCGAGCCTCGCTGCAGGATGGCGGCCGCAGACACAACAGACAACACAAAACAGAACAACACGGAGCAGACAAGGGGCGAGGACTCACGGATGACAAGCAAGATGTCGCCAACCTCTGGCTTGGGCTGGGATTGCGACGCCATTGTCTCCGTCGATGTGCCCGGGCTCGCCCTTGACGCGGCGTCTCGAGGGGTGCGGACAAGGGCGCAAGCGAGCAGGTTGTTGTGGTGTCAATGATCCTTAAGACATATGGATACAAGAAATTTTGGGGGAGGAGTCTCGTCCGCAGGGACGCAGTTGCACGCGGCTGCGGGGGGCGATCGTCAGACACACCAAAAACGCCCGGACTCGGAGGGACCCAGCCGCAATTGGGGCACGAAACCGCGATGCCACAGAGCCTATGTGGTCGGAGAAATAATGAGTGATCGCTGGATGGGCGTCGATAGGTGTCAACTATTCCGTCCGGCAGTGCAGGGAAGGCAAATGTGAGAGGTTTGAGCCTGTGGAGGCAAAGTGGGTGGTGGGCGTGTGGGCGAGTACGTTGTTAGACGGAATATCGCCGTCCGTTTTCGACGCCTCTTGTTCTCTTCTTACTGTAGAGTACACTACTCTGCGGATACACTACGAGGTCACTAAGGCATTCCTGTCCGACGATTGGAGCCGCCTCGGCCACGCAAGTCAGGAACAGCACCAGCGGGTTAGTCTACATACGGATCCGTACCGTGTACAAAATTCCAACCACCCCCTCGAGCCGCCGAGACGGGCAGCCTCTTAGTGTGTCTCCTGATGGAGCAGTGCCGGTGCTCTTTTGCACCATTAGCACTCCGTACCCACATGGAGAACGCGTTAATCGGCTAGCACGAAAAGTCTAACTACTCCGGTCCCCAGTTGTCAGCTTGTCCAGGGACCACGTTGGGCTGGACCGGAGCGAGGGCAGCGGCGGCACTGCGGGATGCCGGGTGCGTGATGCGGTGGCGATTCACTGGCAGACTGGATGGCCGGGGTGCGGCTAGTGAATGCAGGCCCTGCAGGATGGCTTCCTCGTGTAACGGCCTGTGGGCAGCCCTTCAACCTCGAGTGGAAGATCCTCTTTGACCGAACAAGGGCAGTACAGGGCCGTAGAGCGCCGTCATTGGGTCGTCCATGAGAATGTGCAGTATCTTTCACGCTCTGTGAGCAAAGATTCAATCAACCCTGGCGAGGCGGGAGTCTAAGAAAAGCAACTGGAGAGTGTCAGATGAGCCCACGGATATCCGGAGCTGACAACGGGCCCTGACATCTGGATATCGCATCGCTACCAACCTCTCAAGAGAGCATACGAAATCCCCTACGTAGCCAGTCATTGCCGTCTTACCGTGAAGAAGGGAACGTTATGGCGACTCACAACTGGGCCATAATACGGAGGAAGCTCTTGCATGTGCGCCTGCATGTGCAGATAGATCACTGATGTCTCTCTTAATTATTGTCATCAACCACTGTCTGTGCTCTTTAAACTGAAGATAGAAAAGTCGATTGTCTTTTGAGACTTTCGTCCTCTTGATTGACGAGGGATCAGATTAGATACCGGCTGATGCTGGTGGTGGGCTTGCACGGGCGTTCTCCGCAAAACCAGCAACTCCACCGAGCTTCCCCAAGCCTCGGCAAGTCTGACATCTCGGGCTAAGCAAAGACGCTCTTATTAGCAGCCTCCCATAGCAGAGGACAGTGACTTCTCACGTAGCAGTGAGAGATGTGACCCCAGACAGCACTTCTGATCTATCTGTAGATGGCCCTCGACAAATTGTAACTTTATAAGTACCTAAACCGGCCTTACCATCCCGTGCCTTGAGTTGCAACCATTAGACTTCCAGAGGGCCGTAGCAGCTTCATCTCTCATCTCATCTCATCTCATCATCAACACTCAAGACGAAGAGCGAGACGAAGAGCGAGCCCCAGGCATACCAAACTGCAAAGATGGCGTCCCCTCCAAGTCTCTACAGCGCCCTCCAGCACTTCCGCGTCGCCTTCCCCTCCGAGGGCGTCGCCCACCTCGAGATCCACCGCCCCGCCAAGCTCAACGCCTTCTTCGAGGCCATGTGGCTCGAGTTCCGCGCCGCCTTCGACGCCCTGTCCGCCGACCCCGCCGTGCGCGCCGTCGTGCTCTCCGGCGCCGGCGACCGCGCCTTCACCGCCGGCCTCGACGTCCAGGCCGCCAGCCAGGAACCCACCCTGCAGGGCGGGCAGGGGGCCGACCCGGCGAGGAGGGCGGCGGGCATCCGGCGGCACATCCTCGAGTTCCAAGAGTGCATATCTGCCATGGAGAAGTGCACGAAGCGTAAGTTCCACTACGTTTCCGTGTGATGGTCTAGCACAGATTTCTTTCTATTGCCCTTCAAACGTGCCTGTTTATCTACATATAAAACAATACTGAGAACCTCTACAGCAGTCATATGCGTCCTCCACGGGATATCCCTCGGCCTGGCCATCGACATCGCCTGCTGCGCCGACGTGCGCATCTGCGCCCGCGACGCGCGCCTCGCCGTCAAGGAGGTCGACATCGGGCTGGCCGCCGACATCGGCAGCCTGTCGCGCCTGCCCAAGGCCGTCGGCAGCCTCTCCTGGGCCAAGGAGGTGTGCCTGACCGCCCGCGACTTCGGCGCCGACGAGGCCCTCGCCGTCGGCTTCGTGAGCCGCGTGTGCCCCTCCAAGGCCGCCGCCGTGGCTGCCGCCGTGGAGACGGCGGCCGCGATCGCCGCCAAGAGCCCCGTGGCCGTGCAGGGGACCAAGGAGCTGCTGAATCACGCGAGGGATCACTCGGTCGAGGAGAGTAAGTTTGTCCCTTCTTCTTGGATGAAAGCGGAGGCTGCATTTGGGTCTGCCTGCTCAGTGACGGTCTAAGCTGATCTCTTCTGTGCGACAACAGGCCTGCGCTACACTGCTGTATGGAACTCCGCCAATCTGCAGACCGATGATGTCCAGGCCGCCCTCCTGTCAGGCCTGCGGAAGACCAAGCCAAGGTTTGAGAAGCTATGAGGATGGACCTTCGGGGAGTGGTGGGAACTGGCACACACCCGCTCTGTACGATAGCACAGCATATGTACGAGAACAGGAGATCCGGTTGCAGGGCAGCTTCGTCTCAGATCCCGCCACCAGATCATCTCCCTCGACAATCCATTTGACGCGCAAAAGCTCATCGTGTCCCCTCGCACCGGCAGTGCCGGCGTGCGGCCAGTCGCGCCGGGAGTTGCAGGCTTGCCGCGTCTGTGGCTCGTATTCTGTGCGTCCGTAACGCAGCGGCGATGCCTGTAGCCTTTCCAGCCCTCTCCTGGACGTAGACGTCTAGGCTCTGACTTCTAGATCGTGCTCTTTTCTCAGTCGGACCCGGATTCGTCGCCTCCCTGCTGCTGCGTCTCCTTGAGGCGCTCCTCGAGCTTCTGCTTGAGAAGCTGCACCATGTTCTCCTTGACCACGAGGCGCTGGTCGTCGAGGTCCTCGATGATAAAGTCGTGGTTCTTGCTGTCGATGTTGACAATGATGGACTTGATCGATGCGTCGCACTCGACGAGGACGCCTGCGGGTCGCGTTCTGGTCAGCAACCTTCCTTTGTGCTTGATGCGGTTCCAGACAGATTTCCCTACCTCTGATAGCACGCGGCATCTTTGATCGCGCAAGGCTTTTTTCTGTTTCCCTGGGTCGGAGATGCAGGAATTGAACTCGAGTAAGTAGGCTAGGAGGTTGTTGAAGTGCAGACAATGGAGACCGCACAGATGGTGGGGGCTCGGCTATGAGACCCTAAATTTCAGGCGCTTTTAGTGGGCTTCCTCGGGGTTCTCGAGGCTCTTCACAGGGATACGGGATGTTATACCGATCCGCAACAGCATGGAAATTTAGCATCCTCTCTGCCTACATGCCTCCTGTCCATCTGGTAGAGCGAGGGAAATGATGTGTAACTCGAAACTATCGTAAGTACAAGATCACATATTTCAGTCCACTCTGATATCTAGCACCTGAGACCTGAGGAGATTGAAGCTTGATGTGCAATATACTGTGTACAGGCTCACGGACTGCTCCAGCACAATCCAAAGTAAATACTCCGCATATGGCCGAGAGAGCTAGGTACCTAGGAACGTAGCTGGACTGCCTCATCGCTGATGACCACCTACGTCAATGCTACCAAGAAGGGCTGAGGGCGGCTATAAAAGTGCTGTGAACGAGGCCTTTCGCATCAAGTAAAACACTCCCAAAGGCAGGACTGCGTGAATTAGAGATCGAGAAGAGTGAGGGCGAGGCTTGAAATGCTACGTCAGGCGCGCTGACATGCCTTTGAGTCCCGCCCTTGTGTAGGTAGATGAGAAGAGACGAAGAGCATTTAGATGATGTACGTCAACCACCAGAATGGAGATCGCCAGCAAGGAACGAGGGTAGATTGACTCTACACTTAAGCACTGGGGCCCATGGGCCGAGGGCATGAATGATGCGCTTCCGGGGTAGGTTGAGACGATGAGAACATACATACAGGTGTCTGCAGAACCCAGGTACCGACACCCTAAGATGATCCATCTCAGAACAGAGTGAGTCGTGCTGCTCTCACTTCGTAAGGGTTGAGTCTCGCCTCATAACAGATAGAACCCTTAGGTAAGGTGTCTGTTTATCTTTCCGCACCCTGTACAGCCAGTTATACTCGAGGTGTATGAGGTAAGCAAAGCAGATCAGTTGCTTCCTGTCGGCTCAACCAGTACTGAGTAGAGAGTACTCTCAACGTCTCCCGGTTGTTCTTTGTGCTTATCTAGGGTCTGTCGGGCTGTCTGGCATGCCGAGGGCGAAGCTTTGTGGAGGAGCCAGTAGGCGCACTGGCCCGCCCACCAAAGCATCGACGATCGCAGCTTGCCGGCCAATGAGGGCCCGCGAAAGCGAGGGGTCCTTGGTGAAGGTCAAGCTTTGGCACCAAGACATTGCCGGGCCTCCCGGTCCACAAATCACCCTTGCGCTTGCGCACCACTTGCGCCCTCGACTCCGTACATACTGGAGGAGCCTACATTCCTCCGTCTCTTCCACAAACCACGCCCGACTAAGCTGCCAAGCTTCGACTCCGTGCTCCGTGCTCCGTATCAAGAACCCCGAGAGGCGCACATCCCGGGCCCCGAGTCTCACTGGCCGCCGGCGAGCGGGCAAGTCACTCGAGTGGCCGACCAAAAACACCACATTCAGCACGCGAGAGTCGTACGGGCCGCCCGCCGAATCTCCTTCGGAGACGCGTGGACATCGACCGACTTCACCTAGACCTTCGCTGCCGTCGACCACCAGTGGTCTCACCATGAGGTGGGATTGCTGAGCGTACCCGACCTCTACAACCACCGACCAACCGTCTCATAATCAGCTCATTGCTACCCTACTCTTGCCTTCCCCTGCAGGGTTTAGACGCCTCCGAGAAGTGAAACCCTAAAACGACATCGTCTCGACAATTCACGACATCCACACCCGACGGTCTCCCGCCGGCCGGTCACTTGACTCGCCAACCTGCGATTTCCCCCGTCCCCGAATATCGCACTCCGAGTCAATAGTATCTCCTACTCCTGGTCAATCACCGGGCAGATCCCGCCATGTCCTCCCAAAACGGCGACTCCCTCAGCTCCGGCCCCCTCTTCGAAGGCCACCCCTGGGTCTGGGTGATAATACCACTCTCCATCGTCCTGGCCGTCGGCGCCCTCGCCTGCTCATGTCACACATACCGCATGAGGCGCCGTAAGAAGCGCATTCTGCTCGACCCCCGCGGTCGGCAGGCACTCGAACGCGACCTGGAGGAAGCACTAGCTGGCAGGGAGCCGACGAGGAGGGCCGGGGCGGGAGCGGCAGGGAGGACACCAGGCCAGCGATGGGCGCGGCCGACGACTCGGTGGGCCTGGGCCACCAACTTGACGTCTGCGAGGCCGGAGGAGGGGCTTAATGAGCTGGGCGAGGCGCCGCCGCCGTACGATGGGAAGAAGGTCCCGGATGGGCCAAAGGACGATGAGACGCGCCAGGGTATCGAGCTGGACGAGGTCGAGGCCGGAGGCTCGAGACGACCGGGTCAGGGGAGGGAGACGGATCAGCCGGGGCTGGTAGAACCGCCGGCATACAGTCCCCCCAGTCGGCGATCCTCAATCACCGAACCACCACCGGCAGTCCTGCGGCCGGACAGCACCACAAACCATCGACACGGTTGAACTATTCATGACCACACAGTTTCTTGCAACGATACAACTCTTAATTATCCGGTACCCTCCGTTCGAGGAAGCGGAGGAGTCGGCACGACACATACCTACCATTCTTCTATTCTATTGATGGCGCATTACTAGCGGGAGCACCCGGGTTGGAGTACGGACGGTCAGATTGCTTGGGAAAAGACGGGCTGGATACGGAATCCTGGCATAGGTCCTTTATTTTGAGGACTGAGAGGCAAGAGAGCCTCTGCGGTGTTCTCTCTCACCTGTATGCCCTATGAAGCACCTAATTATGCATGACAGCTCCTCGCCTCATCAAGGGGCAGAAGTCATGAACCACGCAAGAATAAATGAATATTGTGAAGTCAACAAGCCGAGTTATATCATGTTTCCCTGCAGGTGAACTGCTCCTCGTGACGTGTCCTATCTGCTTTGCGTGGTGCATGCTTCATCGAGCTGAATAATCTCAATAGAAGGTGACAACTCATTCACGTTCACAGAACCATTCAAGTGAGACTGAGAAACTTCTGTCAAGGCAATTCATGGCTTCTCATCTAGGTAGATATCGATGTTAGTCCGCAACGTCAGCTCAGTGCCAGTCCGTGGCCACGTCAACCAGGCCAGCTGTCTGCTTTTCGGATTGCGAGAGCACTGTCATCCTGATGGGCGAGTGGTTAGGGCTACGTGACTGGTAAAGATGGCTCGTAGTTGCGTCCTTGACACCTATATAAAGACCCTCCTTTCCTGTGAACTGAATCTGTCTCCCTCCTGCATCTCAACAGACCACACTCCTTTATATCTACAATAATGTCTTTCTGCTATTCCTACTGTATTCTTCCCTATATATAAAAACCGATTTTCAAAAGAACGTCGGCTGCGTGAGCAGCCGTGGATGGGCCTGAGCCAACCCATTGACACATAGCTGCTACCGACTGTGAACCACCTCACATAAAACAACGTAAGAGGACCTGCTTTGCTGACGGCATAAGTGTCGGTCTCACATGCGCTTGGAGGCATCACCTCAAAGACTACAACCTCTCTTCCGATCAGCAGGACGCCTATATGTGCCCTGCCTGGGGAGACGGATCAAGATGCTTCGACGACCCGTGGCCATCCCCTTAGGCACCGAAAGGGTCGCCTTTGTTGTTACAAACCAGGCGCTCAATATTGACTGCTCCGGCTCAAGAAATGCACCAGCTACCTCAAGGGTTTGTCTTCCTGTACGGTTTGATGCAGTATGGGACACGGCGGCAGGAACAGCAGCACCGATCGTGGTCCGCCAGGACTATCAGAACATGGTTGCTGGTCCCTTCGGGCAAACAGTCGTACAGTCAAGAGACATACATATCACCGAGTGCCGAATGTCAAGTAGGACGACGGCGCCGGTCGATGTTGCAAAGAGCAGGAACCACCCTATGATGCTCTCTGGGATAGCAGAGCTGATGACCTAACGACGCCTGCGGATATTTCCCTGGCCTTCAGCCCCGGACAGTGGCCGCGGGATCCAGTCCTCTCCCGCATTGAATGCTGAAGATCTCTTGAGAGTACTTATCCAAGAATCATACCTGCTGTTTCAGAAGGAGTCCTAAGGAGGTGGGCTCGGCAGACAGCTTGGAGCAAGTCGGGCTCAGAGACAGGGAAGGAAAGACAAAATGAGTCATAACTTTTAGTCGTGCTGTTGATTATGTGAGCGGTGTGTCGCTGTGAAGTTCTATGGAGGTTAACTTGACACCTCATGTATCCCTTAATAAAGAGAAGCGGCCGCTCGCGTCGTTAGGTGCAGTATCTGAGCCCTGGAACATCCCAACATGATCCCTATTTCTCAATATACAACGGAAATACTTCAACGCCGTTACTTAGACGCTCCCTTATATGATGACTCAAACTGGAATGTAGTATCGCTGAGGAGAAGGCAAGCATCCCTGATGCATCAGACGAGTCAAACTCCCCATCGGGAGAATGAATTTGAGTAAGAGCCACAATAAGATTGATTTCTTGAAGGTATTCACCTTACCGGCTCGATTCTTTCATTCCACAGCAGCGCGACGTCCATACAGGTCGCCCCTATAGTACACTTCTTCAACAGCTGCCCCCCGCCCAGACAGCAACAGGCGGGCAGGCACTTCTCCCAGTCTTCGCCCCTTTTTCACTTCAAGACAACCCCTCAGTCGGGAGGCGACAAGCCGCCTATGTATCCCCGTAGAAGAAGCGATTAAAAAAGCAGATTTTAAGCCAAACAATGCTCTCCCATGCAAATCCGGCCGTCCGACGTAGAAGAGCAGAAAAGGGGGGGTTAAAAAGCAACCTAGAAAAAATGCTGTGCAATGCTTGCCGAGAGGTCCCAACAAGGAAACAGACGGCGGAAACAGGAAGATGCTCTAGTATATTCCCCCATCGGTCCACCTCCCTT
Source organism: Pleurostoma richardsiae (assembly GCA_030052745.1). Lineage (NCBI taxonomy): Eukaryota > Fungi > Ascomycota > Sordariomycetes > Calosphaeriales > Pleurostomataceae > Pleurostoma > Pleurostoma richardsiae. Next base: position 295,104 of record JANBVO010000025.1, read on the forward strand.
ACCTTGCCTTTCCTGGCGTATACCGCCAGCCCAATATGTTGTGCCTTTTATTTCTTGTTGGCACTCTTGTTCTTCTCCAAAGCCTCCGCCAGGCCCTGCGCAGCCTGGTTCGTCTTCACCTGCAACATCCAGGTCTCCAAGCCAGAGCCATCGGCATTCGCAGTCATGACCTTAACATACTTGCCGCCGTTCTCCACCTTGTAATCTACGCTGGCCAGCACCGCCCGGTTGAGGGCAACGTGGCCGCGAGGTTCGGCACGGAGGAGCATGCGCACGGCGCCGGTGGTCTTGTGCTTCAGGAGACGGAAGGGTCCGACGCCCTGCGTCTTCCATGGGTTCTTCTTGTCCTTCTTCGCTCCCGGAGAGTCGGTGTCGGACCCGGGCTTTTCGGGGACGAACTTCAGTGCCTTGGCGCGCACCTCATAGACGACGTCCTCGTCCTCCTCTCCCGGGCCTCCTTCCGTAAGGCTGATTTGCTCCTGTGGTTTGCCATCCTCGTCAGCCTGCTTCTCCTCGTCGTGCTGCTTGGTTTCCGGCTCGGGAGTGCCAGTCGCCGGCGTAGTCGCCAGGCTGGACGCTCCGCCAAAAAAAGGAGTATCTTAACGCATATCGTTAATTCTATATACTTCTAGCTAACACGTAAACCGAAAAGTGAACTTACTTGTTCCTGTTGAGCTGCCACCTCCAGGCACGCCTAGATGACCGAACATGCTCTGCGCAGCATTCGCGGGCTGCTGAGAGAACGGAGATGGACCGGACGGGGCTCCGGCAGAGAAACTGAACATGGAGGATCCGCTGGTGGCATTGCTGTCAGCACCGAAGACGGGCGCCCCAGAGGGTTGCTGAGTATTGCCGCCGAAGGTGAACGAGGAACTTCCAGGTGCTGACGTTGAGGGTGCGCCAGAGCCTCCAGCCCCGAAGGTGAAGGAAGTTGAAGAAGGTTGGTTCCCTTGAGAGGACTCCCCAAAGTTGAAGCTTGGGGTAGATGACGTACTATTGCCACCAGTCGCAAATGGATTGTTGAAAGAGCCGCCCGAGGGGCCTGCCGAGAAAGTGAAGGAGCTGCTTCCGCCTCCTGCACCGGCTCCGCCAAACAAGGAAGAACCGGCAGTAGACGTGTTGTTCGTAGGAGGGTTGGGCCCGCCAAAGATATTGGATGTGTTGGTGCTGCTGCCGAAACTGAAACCAGTTGTCTGTGGCTTAGCTTCAGAAGGCGCGGATGAACCGGTGGCGAATAGACTCTTTGGCGCCTCAGTAGGTGCTGGCGTGCTGCTGCCGAAGAGACTGGGCTGTGGTTTCGGTGCTTCCGTGACCGCTGGTGTACTGCTGCCGAAAAGGGACGGCTGCGCCTTTAGTGGCTCGCTGGGCGCCAACGAGCTGGAGCCGAACAGGGTGGGCTGCGGCTTCGGTGCTTCTGCCGTGACTGGCGCCGTGCTACCAAACAGAGGAGTTGGTGCAGATGATGCAGGCGTGGCCGTAGCAGAGCTGCCGCCGAAAGTGATCTTCTTCTCACCAGTCGATGCTGCGCCGAAGACGGAAGCGGCATCAGTCGCACCTTTGGCGGCCGCCTCGGTCTTGGGTGGCAGGGCTGCAGCAGGAGGAGGCGCCGACCCGCCGAAAGTGTATCCCTTAGATGCCCCGTTCTGCGTGCTAGAAACTCCAAATACAGAGCCTGCATCGGTACCTCCGCTGGGCTGCTTCGGCTCCGGGGCGACAGGTTCCGCCTTCTCTGGGGAGGAAGTAGGTTTTGCACCGAACATAGGAGCAGAAGGCTGGCTAGTGCTGGCGCCGAAGAGTGACGGAGTTGTGGTGGTAGGGGGGGTCGACTGTGCTGCCACAGAGCCAAAGATGCCACCAGATGGCTTGGCAGAACCGCTAACAGGCGTCCCAAACAGGGTAGACGATTGGGATTGCTCTTCCTTGGCCTCAGTCGTTTTAGGAGCACCGAATAAGGTCGGCTGCTTAGGCTTCAGGGCGCTGTCGGAATTCGCAGAGAACACACTCGAGCCAAATAGCGACGAGGTTGGCTTGTCCCCTTCAGCAGCCTTCTTTTCCTGGCCAAACATTGGCGTGGATGATGAGAAAAGATTCGATCCCAGCTCCGAACCCTTGTTCGCTTCAGTAGGCTTGGTAGACGGCGATGCAAAGTCCCGCGCCTGGAGCTCTGCACCCTCTGAAACCGTCGAGGGCTGGAACAGTGAGGGCGTGGCAGCCGGAGCAGCAGGCTTCGATCCAAAAAGCGAGCCTGCCGGGGTAGTACTCGCTCCGGAGAAAAGGGACGATGTACCACCACCACCAAACTTAATGGGCGTGTCCGGCTTCCAAGTCTTATCCGCTGGCGCTGTGCTTGACTCTTTGGCAGGGCTGCCGGCTCTCTTCAGGCTGGAGATAGGCCTCTCCTGCGCGTTCACTGAGATGGATGTGCCGTTTGTGGTAAAGGTAGCTCGCATAGGCTCGCCGTTCTTGTCCAGCGTCACGCGATCGAAAAGACTAGGACCTTTCGGAGCCTCTCCAGCCTCAGACGATGTGACGGACGAAGCCGCAGGAACACCAGCTTTCTTGATCGAGAACAAACCGGAACCAAACTGAGAAGGCGTAGCAGTACCTCCACTAGCAGCCGCACTGGGTTCATCACTCTGGCTGACCTCCTGGGCTTCTGACTCCTCCCCACCTTCAGACTCGTCCTCGGTCTCTTCTTCAGCATCAGCATCATCGTTGGCACTGCTCTTAGCCGAGCTCTCCTCGGAAAGATGCCCAAAGATATTCTTGCTGGCGACGCCGGCCTTCAAACCACCACCAAAAACTGAACCACCATTCTGCGACGCCGCAGCAAAGGGGTTCGCAGCTGGCGTGAACGTGGAGCCTGACTCAAAAAGGCTCTTTGCCGGCGTCTGCGCAGGAGTCGCGCTTGCCACAGGCGCAGTGCTAGGCTTCTTGTTGGCGATGCTCTCGAACAAACTCTTGGTTGCAGACGGAGAGGCCTTCTGCATCTTATTTCTCCGATTCTCATCTGCCTCATCCAGAACCTCGGCATGGCGCTTATTCTTTGCAGGTGCCGGCGTGGCCGCGTTCGCCGTCTCAGATAAGGGCTCTCGGCCTGGGCCTCGTCGCTTGTTCTGCGCCGAGGCAGCCATGAAGCTGTCCTTTGTCAGGTCATCCTCAGCTCGTCTCTTGTTGGACGCACGCGCCAGGATGCCCTGAGTACCGTTCGGTCGGGGGGTAGCGGCTTCCTCGGGCTCTTCCTCTTCTTCCTCCGGGATATTGTTTTCTGCCTTCCACTTCTTCATAACCTCGGTGGAGACTGGGACGGTCTTGAATTCGTACAAGCCGTAGCGCAACATGATCAAGCTTCTGCTCTTCTCATACTCTTTGGCAAAGTTCATGATGTTTATCTTCCAATCCTTCTTCGCGAAAACATCGTTCGCCGCATACTTTAGACGGCGCAGATCGAGAATGCAGAAGAATTGTCGTCTCTGGAGGTCGTCAAGATCGGGCGGGCACAGATGAGCCAGAAACTCATCGGCATATATAGATCCGACACGACCAGGATCGTCGGGAACCTGTTTCGCAAGCGCCTCGCCGTCCAGTTCGGGATCGGGTGACGGTATTCTCATGTGAAACAAGTGAGTTGAACTCGTTCTCGCCATGCTGCGCCCTGTGATATCAGCCGTTGAAGCCCGGAGAGAGCGACCCGGGGTGGCAGCAGGAAAGCTTTCCCTGGCCACGTTCGGTGGCACGCGAGGCGAGAATGCGAACTTGGCATTGTTGCCATTGGCGGTAGACTTGAAGATGCTCCGGGGCGTAGATGTGGCCAGGTTAGAAGAATGCCTCATAGTGCTCGATGCGAGGCGGCTTGAAGGACCCTGAGGTCGCTCGAGAATCTTCCTGGTCGACAGGAGACCGGGCGATGCACGTGCCGCGGGGCTCTGAGGCGACGCGCCGGTAAACCTCATGGTGGGAGGACGAGGAGGCGTGTGGCCGATGGTATCTCTGTGGCCTCTGTCCGCGGAATACTTCTGCAAGAAGGACTCGGGAACGAGATTAGGCTGGACGTGCAGCCGCTGGCGCTTCGAGGACTCCATGGCGGACGGGCGAGCGGATGATCTGTTATCGCAAAAATCCCATGGATATCGCGCGATATTTGTCTGAGGTAATCGAGAGGAGGACGTCGGTCGATTTGAAGGGAGGGACTGTGGACGAGGCTGAAGGGAAGGTGATGGATCGTCGAGAAACAGGTGTCTCGCGATCGAGTTCGCGATGGAAAAAAGTGATGACGGAACAAGGAACAAATGGGTTGTCGGGGGCACCTCGATTAAAAGCAACGATGACGCGGGCCAATAACAACCTCGAAGAGCTGCTATCGAAGACACGCGTCACGTCGCGCGGATGAAGGAAGAGGTAAACCGAGGGTGAGGAGAAAGGAAGGTCGAGATGAAGAGAGGAGCTTCGGTGTGCGGTGCGTTGCGAGTGCGAGGGAGGCTGTTTTGGTGCGGGAAGAACGCCTGCCTTGCTATGGCTCTCGTCGCTTCGCAGGAGCGGGAGCAGGAGCAGGAGCAGGAGCAGGAGCTGACTGTGTGGCCTGTGGCCTGTGGCCTTCAAGAAAAAAAAAATCCAGGTGCGGGAAGGGAAGCCCAAGCGCCTGTTCAAACTCCAAAGGTGGCAGCGAATGAAAAAGAAGTGGAACCAGCTGGCAGAATCCGGCGGCCCTGGGTCCGTGCACCCGTTCACTACACACCAAGGACGTACCTTATGTAGCAGAAGCCTGATCCTTGTCGTCCCGGAAATTTGCTTTTCCGCCACCGACGAGTCCATCCGCCGCCCCTTGTCTGTGCCGAGATAGTGATCACGTGGCCAATATCCTGCCAGAGCTGCATGCATACCTATAGCCATGAGGCCCTACACAAGGCAGCTTGCAGAACCATTTGAGAATCACTTCTGCGAGGTGCTCGATCGAAGCTTTGCATTGTCTTTTTGGTCGATGTCATCAGTAACAAAGCTCAAATGACACACGTCTTAGACCATCTAGGCATGACAGAGGTCAACGAGTAGATACAGGCAGGCTGCGGTGCGGTTCTAGAGGGTTGTCTTGGTATATCTCATTCCAAATCATCGCAGTGTCGCGCGATGGACCGTACTCGTCGTCAGTTTCAAGTACTATAGTACAAATATATGCGCCTGTCCAAAATGCGATTCCTCCTGCAGCAAACCCCTCCAAGAAGCCACGTTCGCCTCCGTCCCGCACGACTCCGCCCTACAGCTTAGCCTTGGTCTGCGCCTTCTTCAGGATGGGGTCCAGCTTCGTCGCCTTCATCACGTCGCCCTTGATCTTGAGCTTGCCGGACATGAACAGCCGCTGCGCGTTGGCCTTGCCCGTGACGAGGTTGCCGAAGTCGGAGTCGGACAGCGTAAGAGTGACTGCGGCGAGGTGGTCAGCGTCAGCGAGCAATCCTCCTGACAAAAGGCTTCGTGGGTAAGGGGCGAGTGGGAAGACGAGGCTTGCGTTCCGATCTTACCATTGGCCTTCTCGGGCTGACCCTTGGCGACCTCGCCCTTCTCCTTGAGGTCGATGTACCAGCTCTCCGTCTCGCCGGCCGCGTTCTTCAGCGTGAAGGCGAAGACGGCGTTGCCCTGCTTGATAGCATCCTTCTTGTCGGCCTCGCTGGCGTTGAGCGCAGCGTTGATGGCGTCGAAGGCCGCCGACGAGGGGAACTTGTCTGTTTTGGGGGATTGCGCAATTAGCACACGCTTTGCGCGACACTGGAGAGTCGACATAACCCAGCAGCAACAGCCATGCGGCTCAAGGGCTGAGTTGGACGGCGACATAGGTGGACGGGCAACTTACCGCTCTGCAGAGACATATTTGTGGTGGACCTGGCGGCGGAATTTAGACAGGGAGAGACGTGGAGTTCTAGCAGGAAGATCGATTGACGGCTTGCGAACGGAATGGAGAGACAGGCGGGCAGAATGAAGGGAAGAAGGCAATGTGAATGGAGAGTGTGTGGGGGGGAAGCAATGCGCAATTATACCGGCGGAAGCGGAGACGGTGAGACTTGAAGACGTGGGATTCGGGGGGCTTGTTTAACTTGTCGTCATTCCCGGCCCGTGCAGTTTAGGTAGGCCGGGACATGTGAAGAGCCTCGGCACCCTTCCCAAAGGGGCCTGGGGCCCGCCATGTGGACGCTGCCGCTTCCTTACCCCACAGGCCGGCCTTCCCCAAAGCTCCTCCTCCTCACCAAAGCTCCAGCGCCTCACCTCCACACCGTAATAATAAGCCCTTCTCGCTCTACAGTAGACCAGGGTCGCGAGTTGCTGAGATCGTCGCTCATCTGGCCGACCGGCACACGTGCGTCTGTCTAAGCGGCAGTCGGCACAGCCACCTTCGAGGTCGCAAGTCTACACCCAATCAGACTAAAAAGCCACTCCAATCAATAGACTGGCTTGTGCCGAAACAGCCCTGAAGAAGTCCTCAACAGCCGCATCCCCTGGTTCGGCACAACCTCAAGTGCGACTAGGTTCATGGATCACACACCTGTGTCGCTCCAGTTCTGCCGAACGGCCCTCGAAGGGGTGACCACAGCTTACAAATGCCGAAGCTGGGCTTTGTGGCACGTGAGAACAAAACGATGGAGCATCCAGAGCTGAGCCGAGCTCAGGGATCCTCGAGTGTGCGGCGCCATGGTATATCCAGAGTATTTAACAACCCGATTTGCGGTTCATATCCAAGAGGACTATATACAGTCAACTAGGGCCTTTTCTTCCAACCCTTCATAGACCTCCCGCCTTCCGTAGTCCGGCCTCTCACAGGAGGGCAACCCCGGCGCCGAGTGCCACCCATACCGCCCACCGCCCACCGCTGCCACCCGGCGCCGCGCCGTCCTACTGCGCCTCCGGCACCCCCGAGTCGCGCAGGAACGCCGCGACGACGGCGCCCTTCGGCGTCCACCCGCCGGGGTTGTTCTCCTGCGCCACGACGGCCGCCGCCGCCGCCCCGCCGGCGTCGTCGTACACCAGGTTCGTCGCGCTCTTGCTGGCCAGGCTGTACCAGAACGTCGCGTCGGTCCCCTCGCCCGCCCGCGCCATATTGACCTGGCATATCGACCCCGTGGCGTCGCACCCGGCGTCCTGCCACGCGTTGTCGTTCATCTTGTTGAAGAAGACCCACAGCGCCGACCCGTGGATGACCACGCCGCTCGAGCCGGTCATAGTGTGTGCCCACGCCCGGTAGCACTGATCGTTGTTGCCCTCCCCCTGCGCTGCGCAGTTGGCGAAGTCGGGGTCCCCGACCGCCGCGGACGGCGTCCAGGGGGCCGGCGCCCGCTGAGGCGTGCCCTCGCCCTGCCAGTAGGGGTTCTCCGTCTGCTGCAGGCCCACGTAGACGTTGGCCGCGCCGTGCAGGTTGTACTGGTACAGCACGCAGTGCTCGAACCCCGTGCCGACCAGCCACGTCGGCCGCGTCGACTCGACGAGCGCGCCGCGGCCCACGGCGATGTTCTGCGCCGCCGTGCCCGGGTCGAGCCCGTGGTCCGCCACCCAGCCCCAGACGTCCTCGAGGTAGGCCGAGGCGGTGGGCGAGACGTGCAGCAGCGCGAAGGCCGCCTTGCAGTCCGCCGGGTCGGAGCCGCCGCAGTTGGTGCTGACGAGCGAGTCGATGGACCCGCCGGCGCGGATGACGCAGTTCCAGAGGCCGACGTCGCCAGGGTTGGGGCCGGCCATGTTGATCTGCAGGATGGTCGCGCCCTGCAGCACGTCCTGCACCGAGAAGAGCATGTCGGTGAGCTGGGCAACGCCCTCCTCGCCCTCCTTGCCGACCATGACGACCGGCTGCGGCGAGTCCGGGTTGAAGAAGAGCGAGCCGGTGCCGGAGATGACGCTCAGGACCTCGCCGACGATGCGCGATCCCGGTGGCACGTAGATGGTCTCATTGGTGCGGTAGATGCCCTGCGGGAAGAAGACGATCTTGCATCCCGTGTACTTCGTCAAAATGGCGTTTATGGCTGGGCCGTCATCGTGGCTGTCTGCAGGGGGTGCGGTCAGCATGAGGTACGTTTTTTTAGGCCTGGTGAAAGCAATGAGTGAACCTACTGTCCCCATAGACGGTAAACTCAGGGTCACCCTTGATGCTCACAACTTGGCTGATGTCGTACTGCTCATACTGCGGCATCTGCATGGTGAAGTATTTGCCGTCAGACAGCAGCGCAGCGGGCCGGTTGATCGGATATGTCGTTCCGGACTGGTAATTCTGCGGGCTCCTGTTTTCTTGCCGTCAGCAATGTGCAACCCACTCGTCTACCCCTTGCACAGAAGACAGCCCAGATACTCACTCATTGCCCATAACCCAAGTCTGCCCAGCCGGCACCGAGCCCTCGAGCAGTGTGTCGCCTGTCGACGACTTGACCGCCACCGTCCCATCTCCCGCGACGTCGAGGTTGTCGATGGTCAGCGAACCTTCACCGTCGCCGCTCACATAGGCGTTGACAGCGGCGTTGCAGGTGGAGATGCTCGAGTCGACGAGGGACACAGCCCCAGCAGAGCCGCTGCGACCCATGTCGACGCCGAAATTGCAGTTACTGAAGGTCATGCCCTGGAACGTCGCGATGAAGGCACTGCTGATGTAGACGCCCACGTTGCAGCCGTTGAAGCTCAAGTTCTTGAAGATGTACTGCTGGTTCGAGAGGGAGATGCCCTTAGCACCGCCCTCAAAGGACTGTGATGAGGAGTCAGTATCGGCCCTCTTCCAACTAATGAAATCATTATGGCATGCCCAGGAGAGATGACAAGATACATACACAGTCAGAGATGATGATCCCACTCCCGCCGTTGGCCATTGTAATGCCAGTGTGCTGCGAGGAGTTGGGCATCTTAATCTTCACATTGGACAAGCTGCACCCCTGACTGACGCTCCAGTCCATGCCCACGGCCGCCGTGTCGGTGGTTATCTCCGTTGTGTCGATGACCAAGTTCCGCACCGTCATGTAGAAGTTCTTGGTCGCGCTGCCGTCGCCCTGGTGCGAGTCGTACCCCAGGATGACCGGGTCGGTGCCGAGCGCCGGGTCCGCGATCAGCGTGGGCGGGTCGAGCGGGTCGCCGACCAGGAACGTGCTGACCAGCATCTGGATGGGCGACTTGATCCGGTAGGTCCCCGGCGGCACGTAGATGTACGCGGGCCGGGTCGTGACGGTGTTGCCGGTGCGGTCCCATGCTAGTACGATCAGTCAGCATCGCTCGAGTCTCATCAGCCTGTGTGCGGAGAGGACACACCATTGATGGCAAAGTTGAACGCATCAGCCGAGTCGTCGACGCCGGTATTGTCTGCGCCATACTGCACCGCCGTACGGTAATACTGGAACGTGCTATCTGTGCTGTACGGTGTCGTGCCGTTGTGCCCAATCTCGGCCCTCCACCAGGTGCTTGGGTTTCCCGCTACAGGGCCTGAGCATGTCTCCTGCCTCTCCTTGATAAGGCGATCCTCCAGAGCTTGAGCTCCGTCTTCAAGCGGGTGCGCCGCTGCACTCGTAGCGAGCAGCCCTGCGAACAGAGCAAGGCTTCTGCCCAGCATCGTGACAGATGGAAAGTCAATGACACGGACGAGCACCCTTGGAAGAGGTGACTTTGACTTCGACGCTGAACTAGAAACATAGAGAATGAAGCAAGATGTCCATTTTACCAGAGGTCAATCGTGAACATGGTGTTCACGGTGCTTTAAATACTCACACAATACGCATTTTGTTTCCCTGCGATCTATGGTCCATGAGAGCAGATCTCTGTCTTGGCCGGCATCAGCTCTAGCTACTGCTACCCCTGCTGCATCTGGTGAGAATGGCCCTCGTCTAGCAAATGATTACTCAGAGCGTAGGGCTCTTGCAGGGCTTCAAAGTGGGCTGTCAGCAGCGGTAGCATCACTGCTTTAAGGGTTTGATTTGAGGATTCCTCAGCTTCGCCAGTAGCTGACAGGGGGCAAGAACAGGTCCAGAGACAGTATTCGGTGTTCCGACCCTGGACCGGCATTTATCTGCTCTGGTAGTGCCATCAGTACAGGCACAGCCACGGTGTGCTGCTGTTACGAGGGGAACAGAGATGTCGAAGATCGTCCTCGGCGAGTGGACCTGTCAGCACTTGCAAGGTCTACTTATAGAAATCCGACCTACTATCCCCCGTACTATTCCGCCGTTGTCTTCTGCTCTCATAGCACTTCTATCTCTCCTGCGATCCTTGGACCTAAGAAGAATACATGAGAGGAGTCGAGAGAGGCGACGCCAGCAGTTGAGCGGCTGCCGGCGCGATGAGATGGCTCCGAACTTCCGGACGACGCCCGGGGCACCGGTGCTGGCTTCCGGTTTCTTCAAGGGTTTGCGTCTCCGGGGCGTCTACTTCTGAGAAGGTTTCCGGCGCAGTATATCTGCAATGTTTCATGGCACCGGCTCCCGAATTGGCGCCTGTGTCTTCGACTAGATAGGAAGAAGGGGCCAGGCCGGTTAGTAGATATTGAAAGGCATGTCCTTTTCCCTTCGCCGCTCTTCTTACAAGTTGCGCTTATGCCTAACTAGGTAGTTCCAATACAAATGATTCCAAGATCACCCGAGTCCTTCAATCTCTGGCTTAGGAAAGATGTTCTGATGACACGGGAACAGGATCTTCGTGGCAACTACTGTAGGTCTGCTTAGAAGTCCAGATGGCGTGCGAATCAGCCCCACCATCCCGGACTTCAGCGTAAAACTTCACGGCGCCATCTCCGTAGCACAGAAAGCAACGACCCTGTGGATGCAGATATTTTACTCTCACGTATAGGAGTAGATACTGGACGGCTTAGATAGCCTGGGCATCAACGATGGTGAGCAGAGCCCTAGTTCGCATGCTGTTGAAAGCGTTTATGCAAGACTTCTCACCAGCGCACAACAGGTCCACGCCGACGCATCCAACTTCGCGGAGGACGTCTCCAAAGAAGAGGCGTACACACAAGTCCTCGAGCAGGCCGAAGGTCTCTTCGATGGTCAGAGGAACTGGGTATGTATCCTCGCCCCGTTGCACCCTGCGTTCACAAGTTCTGATCATGATGCATGTAGGTCTGGTAAGCCTGCGGTCTCCTTGATATCAGCCACCGATGTTTGCTCACTGGTCTGTCAAGTAACCTCGCCAACACAGCCTCGCTCCTCTGGCACGCATTCAAGTCGATGCCCTCACCCAGCAACCAAGTGAACTGGGCTGGTACGTAGCACCTTCCCCTTACCCACCCACCACGTCCTAACAAAACCGCCCTTCACCTTCATAGGCTTCTACACCCTCGATCCCCTCCACCCCAATAGCCTAATCCTAGGCCCCTTCCACGGCAAGGTCGCCTGCCAGACCATCGCCTTCGGCCGGGGCGTCTGTGGCGCCGCCGCCTCCGCGCGCTCCACCCAGCTGGTCCCGGACGTGGAGCTGTTCCCGGGCCACATCGCCTGCGACGGCGACAGCCGGAGCGAGGTGGTGGTGCCTGTCTTCGCGGGCGCCGCCGGGGAGGAGGAGGAGGGCGGCGCGGCGCGGGGGAGGCTGGTCGCCATCATCGACGTGGACTGCGCGGCCGTCAAGGGGTTCGACGAGGTGGACAGGCGGTTCCTGGAGAGGCTGGCGGACCTGGTGGGGAGGAGCTGTGACTGGCCATGAAACGGGCACTGGCCTCGTGGGGCTTTGATGGCATGCGTGAAGAGTGCTGGAACTGGGGGGTTCGACCCTGTTTATAGATCAGGTCGAATTCATAAGGACTGGATCCGAACTCCTAGCATGTTCACACACAAAATTGACGAAGTCACGACGCAGGTAACCCCATACGAGAGCTTCCATTGCCAATTTTGATATGTTGTGCGGCTCGAACTACCAGTTTCTCACTACCTACCCTATTGCAGACCGCGCCTCCGTGATTACCTGCTGAACGCCCGTGGCGTCTAGCAGATAAACGTCTGCATGCTTCCAATTCAGCTCGCCGCCACCAAGATAAGCGTAAACGACCGTGATAGTATTAATACACGACAGATATCCCACAAACGTGTTGCTTTTCCCTCGATCATACGGGTCAAGGAGGCCTAGCGCTTCCTCTGCTTCTTCTTGCTGCTGCGATCCTCGTCGTCCAGACCGCTCTCCCGGTCACGCTTCTTAGCCTTGCGCTCGAGCTCGTCCCAGTCGTCGGCCTCTTCCTCGTCACTCAGGTCGGCCTCGTCGCTGGCTTCGGCCGAGGCGTTAGAGTCATACTCCGAGTCATCCTCGCTGGATTCAGATGCCTCCTCGAGCTCGCTCTCGTCGATCTCAAAGTTGCTTTCCTGTTCCTCTTCCTCGTCGTCGCCCTCGTCGTCGCTCTCGTTTTGCAGGAACGACCAGCCGCCGTCGACGAAGAACTGGTGCGTGTCCGCGTTGACAGTCTTCATGATAGTCGGCCAGTTGAGGTTGAGTGGACCCTCCGTGTAAGCGATGTCGGACGAGTCGAGGAATTCCTTAACATCCTCGAGCGACTCGACCGGAATCGTGTTGATGTGGTAGGGTGGCCGGGAAAAATCCTTGAATACAAAGACAAGGTCAAAATTCTTGAGGCCAAACTGAACACGCTCCAAGTGCGCAATCTCAATGTCCTCGAGGGTGAGAACCATGAAAGGGGGTTCGGTGACCTGGATCAAACACTCCGTCGTCGGCTGGATGTAGACGTTGCTTCGGAACGGGACACCATTAAAGCCCAGCTCTCTGAGAGGCATGTCAACCTCGATGTTCTCGTTCCGTCCCGCCTCGGCAATTTTCTCGGCGAAGCCCTTGAAGAGGCGATCGAGTTCCTGCCTGCGACGGCGCTCCTCTTGCTCAGCCTCGAACTCATCCTCATCTCCATAGCGGTACTTCCGCTTTCGGTTACCAGTTTCATCAAACTGTATATCCGTAGCTTCGCGGTAAAACTGCACATCCTTGGTCTTTTTCTTGTTCCCGATGATGATAGGATCCTTGAGATGGATGTGGATAATCACAATGAGCTCATGCTGGCAAGGCTGGAAAAAGAGATGGCGGACGTTGGAGAAGAGAATATCGACTCTCTGCTGCGTGCTAAGCGGCGACTGGTAACGGATACCATTTTGATGGATCTCGACCTTGCCAGGAACACGCTTGCCTTCCATAGCCGGTCGGATGAAGACATTATCCAGCACGGCAGGCCGTCGATCTAGAAACCGGTTAGTCTTTGAGTATACCAGCCTAACGACTGAATCACTTACTTCTTATCTCGATCAGCTTATCCTGCTCAACAACGTCCTCCATATCCTTTTTCTCCTGTTCTCTCTTGATCGCATCTCTCTTCATGTTCGAGATCTGCGTCGCAATCTCCTCATATCTGGATCCATCAAGAGACCGGAACGTCAAGCTTCTGACAAAGTGGGCTGAAGCGTCTTCAAACGGCTGATCATCCTTGCGGCCGACACCCTGACCGGGAGACAGGAAGTTGATGCGGAGGAAAGACCAGTCTCCTTCGTCGTTCTTGCTCGCGTTCTTGATAGTATTGATGTGAAATGGGACGGGCCGCCCCATGACAGGAACGACAACGGTCGAGTTCTTCTGGTCGACAACAATCGAAAGATCCCGGACTTTGGCGGGGAACTGGTTATCGCGCTTGTATGACTCGAACCGCTTGAACTTCTTCACCTCAACACCATTCTGCCCGCTCGTGGATTCGGCAAACCTGGCGAGGCCCTCCTTCTGCTTCTTGGATGCCAGCTCCTTCTGGTGGTCACGGCGCTTCTTCTCGGCATCTTCATCGACCTGCGTTGTGCGTTCCGAGCGCAACCGCGTGCTGGTGATGTTCTTAGTAGCCACCGCACCGACTCTCGAGTCCCTCTTCTCCTTCTTTGGAGTAGGCTGCATCTCCTCGTCGTCCTTGAAGAAGAATGAGCTCGCATCCGCATCGGAAGGCGCATCTCCGGTGAAGATGACAGGTTCGCTGGTCGTGACTCGAATGGTATCTGTGATCACCAGAGAATAGATCTTGCTATTCTTGTCCTGCGGCTGCGGGTTCTCGATATCGTTGAATCCCGTGGTGATGCAGAGAGTCATACCGTCCTTCAAGGTCCGCGTATTCTTGGCATTAAGGACAAGAGTAGGATCTCTGTTCTCGAGGCCGACGCCGTAGCCCACGTTCTTAAGGAAGTGCTTCTCAAGCTCGGGCTTCTTGCTCCTGATGTAGCTCAGTGCCTTGTTGTACACATCCTTTACGACGACGCCCTCTCGGATTTCCTTCATTACGAGATTGTGGACGTTGTACAGTAGCTTGTAGCTAGCCTCCTGAGACTTGTTCGGGTCGACGAGGAAAGTGCGCGCAATCGAGGAGCAGTATGACTTGTACCGCAGACCCATAGCGGCAATGATGATGCCGGGGTGCAAATTCTCATCGTTGACTTCTGACTGCATCTTCAGGTCGTATTTGCCTCCGCTTTGAATGACCGGTCCGAGAACCCAGTCCAGCTGATCCGGGTCGAAGTCGTTCGGTAGTTTCTGCTTGTTAGGGAGCTCGACCGTTTTCCAGAACTTCTCGTCGTCAAGCTTCTTCTCGACCTTGTCTGCTAGAGCGCTGTGCTTGACCTTCTTCTCTTGGTCCAGGATGTTGGACATCTCGTCGAGGAAGTAAGGATGCATGAGTGCGATGCATGCCTTGGAGGATGTTCGCATCGCGCGGAGCTCCGTCTCATCTTTGACGGAGAATGCGGCGGCAGACAGCGCTTGTGTGACATCGCTTTCCTGGACATCTTTGCATTTGTCGGCGAAAACCTTCTTCCAGTCATCGACAAGCGGTCCCTTAGACGTGTCTTTCGCGATGACGCCGACTTTGTTCTGTAGCGATGTCCCGTTAGTAGCCAATCGGAGGAGATGGGGCAAAATGAAATTTGTGACCTACTCCTGCTGCCTTGATCTTTTCTGCGATCTGTACATAGAGCTTTTCGTTCGCGGCCGCGTCTTTGCCGCGGACGAAGACCTCAACTGGAAACCGGCCACCCTTAATCTGATCGAGATACTTTGCTAGTGCACGGTTAGCAGTGACGGGTGCGAGAATAGACACACTACCTGCTCACCTTTCTTTGCCGTAGTGAGGATGTAGAGGGTATCGAGTGTGAACAGCATCATGGTGGTCGGGAACTCGTAACCGAGTAGCCAAAACTGCACCGGGTCAGCAAAAGCAGCCGCACGAAGCAGCAAAGCAACGAGCTGGATGTGGCCAACGTACATGCATCGCGTTGTTCTTGTGGAACTCCTGGCCCTCCTCGACCTTGCCCATCATGATGACGATGGACGAGACGCCGCCGAAGACCTCATCGCCGGATCGCTTGTCGGCCTTCCAGGCGCTGACGAAATGGCCGATGCGCTCCTGGAAGAGCTTGCTGTCGATCTTGATTTCCGCCATGATGACCGAGCGAGAAACGTGCGGGCGCGGTGATGGTTGATGGCAGGAAGCCCGGATGCGCGCAGCGACGGAGAAAGGCTGCGTGCGCTGATGAAGAAAGGGAAGGTCGGCGAGCTGTCCAGTCAGCCGTTCCAAGAAATTTGGAGGTGAGAGAGTGGTGAGGCGAGAGCTCGCGTTCCTCACGCGTTGATTAAAGTGGTCCGTGCCCCTCTACGGTCCCTTCTGCCTGAGGCACTGACTCAGCCTCCTCGTACTTTCCCACCCTTGAGATAGAAGACACACCAATGCAACGCAGCTACAGCACTTATCAAGGACGGTAGGAAGTGGTATCGGAGATGTTGGAAGTGCCGCTTCCCATTAACAACGAGAGGAGATAAGCCGAAAATTCTAACGAAGATGACATAGTGGACTGCGCCGAAAGTTAACCAGTAAACCTACCGCAACACGATGCTCGAAACTACGGTACTAGGATACCATCCTGCACATGCAATACCTGAACACGACGAACGTCAATAATTCAGGGTACTTGCAAGCAAATCACAGCCATAGGAGCAGTCCATTGTCCTTGTCTAGGAGCCAGACATGATGGGAACTTTTGGCACAGACACGTTCACCCCATGAAAGAGCAGCACAGAGGACTCTCGCAGAACACAGGGCGTCTCTTCTTTCCATAGGTACTCATCATCGCACGTTCGCAGGGACCCAAAGGTAGTTCGACAAGTGCATAAACATATTTGGATAAGCCAAAGTTCAAGCAACAGAGTTGAGTCTGGAAAATCGGCTCTCATTTAAATATCCGATATCCGATTTAGCTCCAGTCTCCGGGGTCCGTACTGCCGGCATAGCTAGGCAGCTCTCACTCAGAGGGCCACCTTCTCGGCTCAGTATATGAACCTGAGGGGAAAGCCTGCTCGCTGCCATGCCCGATGCCGGACGGAATTAGCAAGTCGCTGCTTGTGCTGCTCGCTGCTTGTCCTGTTCAGTCACGGACGAGCTTCCATATATCCCGCCCGTGCTAAATGTCATGCCCCTCACACACCGAGTTGGTTCCCAGTCAGCACAAGGCCCTCGATCGGAGCAGCGGTGGTGTCTCTATGCCGGCAGGCACTACCGCCGGGCGAGGTCCGGAGGTAAAGGCAGGGAAAAGCTGCCAGAATGCAGCAACTATTTCCCTGTCTCGGGAACGGAATGAACGGCCTGCAGGCCTTAGGGCGCGCCAGTGTAGAACAAGACACGACCGGATTTCTAATCAAGCGTACGACGAGTCGGCCATGGCCCCACAAACGGCACGATGGTCGTTTCTACATAATGTTAATATTTTTTTCTCTCTCCGCCCTCTGCGATTCCGGTCACTGCCCGAATGACCGGGAGTCCAGAGTGAGTGAGAGACAGCGCCTCTTGTCGGTTGTCCGTCCGTCCTTTAGAGCCGTCAGCCGCCGCCCGCGCCCGGTGTGCAGGTGTGTCCGTGTCTACGCAGCCACTCGCAACGTCAGGATATTGCGTGCCTTGATGACGACTTTGATCGTGTCCTAGAATTGCCCACCACTACATTGGCTCAAGACGCTGTCCCGCTACCTGATTCGACAATGGACCACCTCCACTGACCTAGAAGACGTGGGGGAGTCTAGACCCGAGCAGAGCCTAAAGCACGAGACGAGCCTTGCCGTCTTTTTTCAGGGTCTTCTTACATTGGGTGCCTCTCTGTTTGCCGTCGACAATAGAAGTCCAGCCACCAAGCAGTTTGCGCGTGGAGGGGCAGTGAAGTCATCATTATATTGCTCTTTTTGGAGGGGCTTTGCACAGTTTAGCCGGCATTAAGGTTTCCCTCCGTTTAAAGCCGGAAACCGTCGGCATCTCCGATTCCCAGGCCCCATTCAACTTTGTTCACGGGCAGAGAACCACCCCGTCCTCACCAGCCTCCGTGTCCCGTCTACCGTGATGGGTCTGCTGTATGTCCGTCCCCGGGCCGGCCGGCCGGCCGGAACTAGACCGGTCATGCAAATATCTGGTCTATCGTGCTGACCTGTCTCCTATCTGAAGCGCTCTCGGAACGGCCCTCGACTGGCCGGAGGCCAAGCAGCACGCACATCGAGTGCGGGAATGGGGCATCAAGGTTGGTCTTCTGCTTAGCCAATCTTCAGACTCTGGTCCCGCTCTTGCTGACTAGTCTCATAGCAACTGCTTGAAATATGGAATAAGGCAAAGGGCAAAGAGCGAGATGCCATGCTCTGGGGAGATGAGGTGAGCCTCGTCTACGCGCCTCGGCTTGCAGCGGTGCATCTATGCTAACGAGGCTGCTGGACCAGATCGAGTACCTTGTCGTTGTGTACTCCAAGGAGGACCCAAAAGTGCTGTTGTCCCTGAGGCAGGCGGACATTCTGAAGGCCTTGGCTTCCGACGAAGCGCTCACTGGGGAAGGTGGCTGTGTGCCGGCCTTGCAGGAAGTGATTTCCAAGTAATTGACCCTTCATCTCCCTCCTCAGTGCCACATTCTCATCCTCTATGCTAGATCTCGTGACCCATTACCGGTCTTCCATCCCGAGTTTGGAAGATTCATGCTTGAGGCAACACCGGGCAAACCATGGGGCATTGATTTCAGGGAGCTGCTGAAGGTCGAGCCCGACATGATCTTGAGGTAGTAACTCCCTCCCTCTACTATAACGCGGATTCCCAGGGAAACTCACGGTTCATAGGCGTGTAATAGCCAAGGATCACATGCGGTCAGACGAATACCCAATCACGCTGACCACCTTTCCTCGTATCGGTTGCCCTGGTGTATTCACCGATCCTTACTATCCGGTATCAGGACCGAAGCTCCGATCACAGTTTGTTCCGGATGAGATCGCGAACCCTCACATCCGCTTCCCGACATTGGCGGCAAATATCCGCGCTCGGCGCGGGCGCAAAGTGCAAGTGAATGTGCCAGTATTCAGAGACAAGAATACGCCTTGGCCTTGGAAGGATCCCACGGTCAATTATGACCTACACAACTGGCCAGAGGATGACGACGTCAGAAACGGCGCTGCCCCTGACAACTTCATCCACATGGATGCAATGGCTTTCGGCATGGGGAGCTGTTGTCTGCAGATAACCTTCCAAGCGAAAAACATTGTCGAAGGAAGGAAGATGTACGATCAGTTAAGCCCGCTTGCACCGATCCTGCTAGCATTGACTGCGGCCACGCCAGTTTATAAAGGCTTCCTTGCGGATACGGACGTGCGGTGGAATCAGATCAGCCGGTCGGTGGACGATAGGACTCCGGAAGAGCTGGGGGAGAAGGTATGCATGGCTTCGCCCCTTTTTTTGTCACCTCTGAGCGACGACATATTGCTAATAACGAATCAGCCCCTGAAGAACGACCGATGGAGGATTCCAAAGTCTAGGTATGCCTCCAACTCGACATACATCTCCACGGACCCGCGCCTTCGCCCGGAGTACCTTGACCCTGATCTGGTCATCGATGAGGAAATCAAAGCGCAACTCATCGAAGGCGGCATGGACGACCGGCTAGCGACACATTTCGCCCACCTCTTCATCCGTGACCCGATCGTTATATTCGCCGAGGACCTAGAGGAGCTCGACCTCCACAAGACGGACCACTTCGAGAACATCCAGTCCACGAACTGGCAGCACATGCGATTCAAGCCTCCGCCCGCTGACAACAGCATCGGCTGGCGCGTGGAGTTCCGCCCGATGGAGATCCAGATCACAGACTTCGAGAACGCCGCCTTCGCCGTCTTCATCGTGCTCGTCACGCGCGTCATTCTCTCCTTCGACCTCAACTTCTACATCCCCATCACCAAGGTGTCCGAGAACATGCAGACGGCCCACGCCCGAGACGCCGTCCTCAACAAGAAGTTCTTCTTCCGTAAGAACCTCTTCCCGTCCCGCCAGCCTCGCGGCAGCGCCGGCCCCAGCGGCACCACGACACCCAACGTCTACAGCCGACCCGCGACGCCGGTCGGCCCTGTCGAGGACGAGTACCGCCCCATGAGCGTCGACGAGATCATCAACGGCACGATGCCCGGGGACCCCAGCGATGCGGACGCGGGCGAGAGCTTCCCCGGGCTGATCCCGCTCGTGGAGAGCTACCTGGACAGCGTCAATATCGATGTCCAGACGCGCTGCGAGCTGTCGACCTACCTAGACTTGATCCGCCGCCGGGCCAGCGGCGAGCTCTGGACGGCGGCAAAGTGGATCCGGGAGTTCGTGGCCGCCCATCCGGACTACAAGGCCGACAGCGTGGTGTCGGAGCAGATCAACCACGACTTGGTCAGTGCGGTCATTGACATTGGCGAGCGGGAGTGCGCCGGCAAGGGGTTCCAGGGCCTGGACATTCCGGGCCTGGACAAGCTGTTGGGCAAGTTCCGGCGCCGGTGCGGAGAATCTAGGGGGTTGTAATGCGGGTCACGGCCCTGACGATGAAGTGACGGTTTCACATGGGCTGGCAAGGCTACATGAAGTGGAATCGAGTCAGGCGCAGCCGAGTCAGGATAGACTGAGGGAGCTACATGTCGAGACTCGAGGGTACATACGAAGACTTGAGAATACAAACTCGGCCTCGACGCTGGGTACTAGGCGGACTACACTAGCTCAGGTGTCGTCGATGCGTTGCCCTGGGGTGTCAGCTATTCCTGAACGTCTTGTCACCGCCTCTTTGCGCGCCATTCCTCCAATGGTCCATGCAGCAGCGCCCGGTGTCTCCAGACACCGTGGTGCAACGCCCCTATCCAACACGCTTGATGTAACCAACTGCCTAGGCGCATCGCCTACCCACCCAGACTAGCAGGCCCGCAACCTTTACCGTTCCCAGTTACTCTTCCTACGGGACCCCAGCTGAACAGAGATCTCCTGACCGGCCATCCTGCACGACATACTAGATGGGCCGGTGTCGCACCCCGTTACCCCGTGCCTGTCAGATGATTCGTCCCCCAGTACATAGTAGCACAGTTTTCCCAGCTCCGCGTTTACGGATTGCCTCCACTGGCCGGTTCCCAACGGGGTGTATTCCTTGAAAGAGGCTTTACTCCGTGAACCAGACCTGTTTCAGAGAGACGACGGACACAGCCCGTGGGCAGGGAACGGCCTCGGTGAGTTGGAACCGCGGAAGAACGCGGCAGAGGTTGGAGGTGGTGGGTAACAGGTCGTAAGAGAAATTAGATGGGATCTTCCCTGCTCCCCCTCGTATACATCTGCCTCCAGCAGCGTGTCGGGACCGAGACCGACCCCCTTTCCTCGCTGCTGCCTCACAGGCGCGCGGTCTTGACATACATTACTCTTGATCCGTGGCTGGGGGCCTACTGTAGGCGATCTGCAGGAGAGCAGAAGCAAGATCTCGACCCTGCCGACGGGGTCGGCCAGATCGGAGGGCCCGTCATGTTTGCATCAAAGCACGCTGGGGATCCACTGGATCGGGATGTGTATTTGTTTCTTCCCTGGTTATTTTCGCGTTTCTGTCTTTTCTTTCTCCTCCCGTCTCTTGGTGGCCCTCGCACTAGTCAGGGCGGGTCGCCGCCGAATGATGAGGTCAGATCAGATCAGATCGGGGTCAGATGAGATGGGATCGAGATCCGGATCTAGATCCGCCCTAGAAGGGTCCTCGGCGCAAAGCGATCCGGCTCCTCGGCTCTGGGATATCACAATGCCACATGGCAGGTCGGGATTGTGTGTGCAGGCCATATTTCGCATTGGGATCTCTCCATCGCACAGTTACTGCTGTAAACTACCTCCCTTCAATAGCACGCACAGAGCCTACGAGCGGTCACTAGCTTCATCCCTCGCCTTGCGAGTCGCCGACTGAGAGCAGTGGGTTGAGTCAAGAGTCGTGGTTAGTTGCCAATCCGCGCCCGTCACATGGTGCCGACGTCGGCGGCTCCGGGAGCATGACTATTTGAAGTTTTCTCGCGGAAATGCCGCAAACGCGGAGTATAGTCCGTGGTCCCCCGCAAACTAGAGCACGGCACGCTCGGGGAGGAGGAGCCGTCGCCGTAAGCGAGAGCTCTCCCATGAGGGTTCAACCAGTCGTAGCCGCTGATGAGAAGCCCTCCTCAGGCGAGTCAGGCCCCAACGGCGGCGGAATTCTCTCCTATTTGGGCCGTTGCGTTCTCGTCAGAGGCGACTCTTACGCATTTCGGCCGTCATTATCATCATATATGCCTCCGTGCCGCCCTACGCTAAGCCAAACAGTCTGGTCGGATGTGCATCCGAGCCCTGTCGAGTCATGCGCCGTTGGAAAATAAACAGCACGCATGGGAGAATGGCGAATCAGAAGCGCGGGGGCCATGTCCGAGAAGATCTCAGTCGCGGCAACGAGCTCGTCAGCCCGAGTAGTTCTGCTCGGCTATTGGGATCCTCACTGACACATGACAAGGAAGGGAGCGAGTGATCTGCAATCCTCCCTTCGCGACGGGCGCTCCTTTGAGACTCGTCCCCGGCTGGGCTTGTCAGACAAGGCGCTGTCTTGCGACTCTAGTTTCTCTCCTTCTGCACGTCAGCCTCCTGCCGTGCGCCGGAGGATTGTTGGGAAAGGGTAGTAGGATGCGACACTGTCTTAAACGCGAGAAGCGATGGGAGCGCTCACCGCCAAAAACAAACGGAATGCTGGTGCTAGGACCCAACTTGGGCTACACTGACCATGTGGCTCGGCAACTGAGACCGGCGCAGGCCGGGTGAGGGCGAAGAGGAGGTCAAGCCGCTCCAACACATAGCGCACGCACGCATAGACACTGCGTCAGTTTGAAAGAGCTCAAGCAAGCATAGCGCTGTGTCTCTTTCTTCTCGTAACTCCTTCGCACAGCCCGTTCAACAAGCATTGTGAGTCGGAGCTGATGCTGTGGCTCCGGCCGCAAACTGGCGGCCGGGTCATCTGTCCGATCGGAGCTGCGAGATCGCGTCGGACCACGTTTCGCCCACGTTTCCCCGCGGTCCGCGACCTCCTATCACTCTTACGATCCCTCTTTCGCGCAGGCGAGGCTGCCATCTGCCGCTCAAAAGCAACTGTTTATGTCATTGCCCGGTCCACACCGTGTCTATCGCCCGGCGATATCTCTTATGCTTGCTGTAGGTGTCCGCGTTCCGGCCGCCAGCCTAGACAATGCGGGAGACGAGCCTTGACGCCAGGAGGGAGTGGGCAGTTTCTGACCTGTTCCCCTAGCCACTGGACACTTGTCTTGGCTGCTGGCTACTATCGCTCAGCTCAACTTTAGGGGTGTCTCATATGACGCGATTTCCTCAAGAGTTATGGCGTACGGCCTTCTGATATGCGGTTGGTTTAGGAGCTATCGTTTCTTGTTGTCTGATCGAGTGTCACGGTAGAGGGCTGGGTAACCAAACAATGTGTCGAGGTCTCAAGCCACTCGCGCTCTGTGAATCCACAATGAACGGGGCCTCTGCCAAGTCAAGACATATCGCCGAAGTCCAAAACGGGAGAGATGCGGAATGGTGTAGTAGAAGCAAGCACAACGGCTCCAAGGGCAGTCTCTCGCGGTGCATTCGACTGTTGGCACTCGAGACAGTATCACTTCGCTGGAGCTGGTTTCAGGCGGCGCACAAGTTAAAGACGTCGCAACCAACACAGAGCTGGCGGAACCCGCCGGTAAGGTAGCCCCGGCCCCGTCGGTTCCAGGGATCTGGGGTCATCTCGATAAGATCGAGATGTGCGACGGAACAAACTTCCGGGCCCCCAACAAAGCGGAGCGAACGGGGTGAGGAGTTGTCAAGCCTAGCTCAACCAACACATCAAGAGGAAACTTGCGTAAACCTACCTGCCAACATCTCCCATGAACCAACGGGCTGAAGTGAGCCTGGGCTGGGACTTGCCAACCCGATCCCAAGGGTCATTGGCGGATGGAGTTTGACATTTCACCAACTAAGGTTAGATCAGATGGTCAATCCCGGCGGACCCAGCGTGGCTAGAAACGCACGTGGCTTGCTTCTCCGTTGATGAACTCCGGGGATGACCTCCAACTGCATGTTGGCACCTATCTGCGGCATGCTGGCGGTCTCGCGAGACCATAAGGACCGTGTCTCCTGGTGGTCTGATTTGCTGTACGAAGAGCTTCACGACCGCTTGCATCCAGCCATGAACGTCAGAATCATGCGACAAAAATGTCTTCTTCTCGGGGGGGAAACAGCGAGAGTCAAGCCGGAAGACATCTGTACGTCCTTGGCTAGCCGAGACGGGCACTGTTCCCGAAGATGGAGATTGTTTGCTCAGCACAAAAGGGTTAATTCTCGACACCACGAATCAGGCGCTCTCCGCGAGTGAGACATCGCGCACCCTGTCTTTTTCGTCGCAGCTCCTATTGCTCGGAAGCGCCCGTCCGCCTCTCCCGCCTTCCTGTTGTCTCAAGTCGGGACGGGACTCGCCCACGCCGTTTTCTGTAATTGTGAGCTGCTGGGTCGACCTGAACAAATTTTTTAAAGAGAAAGATAGGGACCAGCCCGCCGATCTTCATCCCGGTCGGCATGTGGCGGACTGTGCTCCGCGACGGGGCCCTGAATAGGTAATTGGCGGGAGAGACACCCTTGGCTCGGCGTCGTGAACTGAGCTTTGACCGTCCCTAATAAATCACGAAGATCACTCGTCTGACGACTCGGTGACGACAGTTCGCCGAGAGCAGAAGGGATGCCGGGTCCTAGCGTTGCTCGTGCCCTTGCTAACGCAAGAGTCGTACGATATCGGTTAGCTGGAGGCAAGATGCCCTCCCGGGCCGAGGCTGACAAGCGATATTCTAGCCGAGGAGGCAATTGACAAGCCACTGAGGATATTCTGAAGTCACTGTTTCGTAAGCCATCCTCTTTCGGCATGCCTGATGACCAAAGGGCAGTTGTAGACGACTCCGCCGGGTAAACTTGTATGACGGTAAGAGAGGCGGCTGTGCGTGAGTCTACGAGTCGAGAGCAAACATTGCCCACTAACTTCTGTTGCAGAGGACAGTTACAGGGATGAATAACGCCTTATGAATGCCGCAAGGAGCAGCAACCCAGCGGTCGCCTCCTCGTCGTTCGATTTTCCTGTCTCCTACGGGCCAACAGCGTCTCCTGTGGCGTTCCTGTACGACACTCGGGACGAATAGCTCGCTACACCGCCCCTCCAGGCCCTCACCCAGCTGAAGAGAGACGAAATAGCCCTGGCAAAACTTCATCGAGTGGTTGCTGCACCCAGCCGGCCGGGCGTCTTGTCTCGCATCCCCACCAGGGTTCTCTACGGCGCCAACTCATCAGGAATGATCGGGAGTGTGAAGTCTGAGCCCATCCCCCCCTACCCGATGGCTCTCACAAGAGACGAAAATAATGCGGCCGTGCGATCTGATATATCCCTTTTCCTTCCACTCCAGCTGTCCTCCGTCAACAGGTGCAGCCTACGACAATATCCCCATCAAGGCCATGGGCGAAAGACCACAGAAAGCGGCCGTATATCAACCCCCATGTAGTGCTACCGTGAGACAGGGATAAGATCTTGAACAATGCGCAGATCCGCCTCCTTGCAGCGACGGTTTATGATCTGCTCTCCTCAGCATCGTACTAACACGACGCATCGTAACGCAGCGCAGTACAGCACAGGACTGGTGGAGGGCAGTAGCAAGAGCCAACAATGATAGTGCGTTTGGGTCATCAAACCCTTTACGCTTTCCGGCGCCCGGTGCTTGTCCTCGTGTACCCGCCGCCCCGGCTACGGGCTCTGCCCAATGCTGGTTCGGGAACTCGGCTCCTGCTGGTGCCCCCGAAGAACGGGGACTGCTCACTATTAGCTCTGCAGTAGGGGGATCGCCATATCACCCCTTGTCCTTTTCCGGGCTCTATCGGATTGGTTTGTGCCGGCTATCTTCTGATACTCATTGCTCTCCTCGCACCAACCCCGGCCTCCAGACAGGTGATATGCAACTAAGCTACGCATTGCATGCATGCAGCAGCAGCGCAATGCATGTAGGTCGTTAGAGTGAGAAGGGGCCAGGCAGGACTTACAGGACAGGCGAGGTTTGGCCTGCTAGGAACAGAATGGGTCCGCGATAATGCCAACCACGCCCGCGGCCGAGTGCTCGGACGCGCATGCAAGTCGGGGAAAGGGAACCTGTGCTGAAGCGCACGCAACAAGCTTCATTCCACGATCCACTTGCTTATCTGCAGAGACGGAGGAGGCACGAGAAGGGTAACTATCATGAGACAATCTCCACCCGGTAACAAGGGCGAGAAAAGAGCATCTCCGGAAACTGTTGTAAACCCATTTTCGGAGTACACCGCCCTGGATATCTGTGCCTCTCCCTAGTTTGCCGGGATCGTCTCTCTCGGGGACCTGTTGCTCTCGGCCTTTACAACCTCCACTTCGGCGGACCCCGAGCCTCTCGCCGGAACGCACACGCTCGGCGGATGGGTGCCGTCTCGATGTTGGACAATGCGGAAACGTTGAGAAACGCGGCGATCCTGTAGGCAGGCAGGTCACACGGCTAGACCAGTAGCAGGCTCATCAAGTAAAAGTGCAAAGATGATTCTCGCTGCGCACAATGGAAGTAGCGCATATCTGCCCCTATCTGCCCCTATCCACACCTCGTGCCAGTGCCAAGTAAGGTGGACAGGCAACCGCACACAAAGTTATTTTTGCTCCCAATAATTTCCCGGGAAGATGAAGAAGAGGAGAGACCATCCGAAGAAGCCAAAACAAGACATGCAGGCGTGCACATCACACAATACAGGTGTACAGAGCGCAGTCCCCGAAGCCCTTGGGCTGTTTGGATTGGCTGACGGGGAGAAACAACGGATCTGGCGACGGGTAGCATGTTCGATGAGCTGATGAGGAGAGACAGATCCATGCTGTGAGACGAGCCGAAAAAAAAGTACTCTTCAGAAAGGCCGCCGCCGATATTTGGATGCCAGTGCCCGGCGTATCTCCAGGGTCCCTCCCACTACGTCCAGTGTCTACGTCCTCAACAAAGCATAAAATAAGTATAATGATCAAGCTGTAAAACATATAGTACCGTGCAATATGAAGAGAAGTTGCTGAGACGCATATTCTATTAGCTGAGTCTCCACTGTGTGGTGTCCGTTTTCCAAATAAGGTAAGAGTGATCGTTATATGGTGAGTGCTATTTACATCGTGAGCACTCAAATATTTTAAGTCCGGCATCGAATGTGCGATTGAGCCAACCCGTGCATCACACTGGCCGCGAGAGGGGATTACAGCGGTCAAGGTCCTGAATCTGATCAGTCCCGTTGCACTGCAGAATATATGAATTCATGAGGGTGAAAAGGAAGCAAGAAGTCACCGACAGAGTGGTTTCTAGCTTAGCAATAGAGCCTCTTGTTGCCGCAAGGTGAAGAGGCTGAGACACGGGAAGTCAGTATTGAAGAGTTGCCGGCAAGTCAACTCTAAACTGGAAGTTGTTGTCTATCAGACGTAGACAACAGAAACCTAGAAAATATATGCACGAGGAGAATGCGCCAGCGACAAAAGCATCGCAGGAGTAGAAGCAGGCCAATTCCAGGTCGCACAGCGCGGAGTAGACAGGGCTTCCGCTACCCCTGACGGGCAGTCACAGTGAACTGCTACTTCTAACCCTCCAACCTGCACTCGCCCACAACCCCTCTTTCCTCGCAGCAACCAGACAAGACGTCCCATCGGTCACATAGTTCCCGAGCCGGCGTCGAAGCCCGACACAGCGTTAATTGTGCCGTTCGTTGGGCTGCAACACTAACGGACAGGCCAGAATCTGCTCCTCGTCTTTCTCGCAATGCCGGGTGTTCCTCGATCGATTCTGTACTACACAACACGGGCCGCCAACTTTTTCTCGCCTTGCCTGTCCGGCAGCAGGGCTGTCTCTGCCATGATGGGCAAAGCAGGTAGAGGAGGACACACGGCCCAGGTCGGTGTTGCGGTCCAGATCTACCGTCGTGGTTTTGCCTTCCCACGTACGAGGCTGAAACCAAAGCGGAAAAGCCCGCAATTTCGAACTTCCTGTTTGTCTTGTACTTCCCCAGGGGAAACAGCTGCGGCAAGTTTAGCCAAGAGACACCCACCCCCAGCCCGACGCCGCTTAGCTACGGTTGCAATTCTGAAAGCAAAGAGGAGGGAAGGGAGTGAAAAAAAAAAAAAAAAATTCTTGGCTGGCTGGTGGTCGGCAGATCTCCGAACCAACGACGGCACAAGGATCGACATCCGTAGCGACCCTGCAAGAGGGGGGTAACAGGGCGGGAGAACCAAGCAACCACGACGGGGTGACACGCGACCAACCAGCAGGCGTGATGACACCAGCGGCGGCACCCTAATCTGACACTTTATCTGCGATCTGGCTTCGCACCCGCAACCGGACCGGGCGGCTGGATTCGTGGTCCCCTCTCGCTGTTGAGCGAGCGAGGGGTGCCCTGTGACAGGGTTTTCGATCGCTCTCTGGGTTACCAACACTTGGTTTCATTACGTACCGCCCCCTTTCTCTGTCACAACTCCTCCTCTTGGCTGATGAACCCTGGACAAGCCCCCCCCGGGCATCGATCCGTCGTTGTCGTCATTTCTCTTCTTCGGCTCTCTGCCCCGCGTGGATCTTACGCAGCCCAACCGGTTGTGTGGTTAGGTACCTAACACCGACGGTGATATTGCATCAGCCGTCGCCCCTCTACCAGGGGTTAGGTGCGGGATGGAGAGAGAAAGAAAGAAAAAAAAAACCAAGGAATGGCACAAAGCTCGGTTGCGCGGGCAGATCTGGCTCTGCAGGTTTCAACGTCGATCAACGCCCATCACCGACGACAGCGCCGCCGGGGCCTTCTTGGGCTTTAGCGAGCACACTTAGTTTCCTATTGATGTGTACCTTGCTTTTTCCCGTCCCTCGCTTCTATCCGGACGTAGCAAGGGGCGGACATGTACCAAAATAGTAGTAGCTGGGGAGTTGATGCATTTGCCCCTCGACACTTCACGCTCCGAAGCAGCACGGAGAGGCAAAACTTTGCACCCGAACAAGACGATCAGTAGACGTGATTGCCCTCATAGCATAAGGTAGGCAATAGGTATCATATATTCGGCGATCTGCTTGCCTAATCTGTCCGTCCTCCTCTCGCAATACCCGGCCGAGACTGTTCTCTTCAGCTCTAGTCCCGACCGCCGAAATCGCAAGCAAGCTGACCCTAGACAGCTAGCTCCCCGCAAGACCTGCCAAAAGCGCACACACAGAGGCGCCTAGATGTGTAGCGCGGTCCTCCAGCCGTGCTGGCTCTTTATTAGTCGCAACCTGAACCGCAAAGTTTAGGCCGTTACGCCATACATCATCCATTCCAACCGCCCACGCTGGGGGGCGGTCCTCCTTGTAGGTGGTACTTCGTACGCCCACCTTTTTCCAGATCCTAACCACTCCCCACCCTCCCCCCAGCAGAGTCTGGCCGCGCGGAGGAACGCCTGTGAGACGCAACACCATAATCTGTGGCTTCACCGAGCCACACACATCACAGCCATGACGGGGCCCTCCTTCCTTCTCCTGCCTTCTCCTTCTTTCTCACTGTAAACCAACGCAGTTGTCAAGGAGGAAGTAAAAGGTGAAGGGCGATCTCTGGTTGGCCAACAACTTTTTTCTTCGTCGGTGTATTCGTCTAAACAGGATGGTCACCACCGCAGACGTAGAAAGACACTATTCGCAATGACGGGGAGGATATATGACATAGGCAAGAATAACGCCGCAGAATGCCATTTCCCCGTATGCCGGTGCCTCCTCCCCCGAGTCCCAGGATATATACAAGTTTCCAGCTGCCGGCTCCGGCTGTGAAAGGGTAGTGATAGCCAGTTAAGAAATGAGATCTGGGTATTAAAAGGAAAAACATGTCTTGTTGCCTTGATAGGGAGATAAAAATGATGCTCAACCGCTGCCAATAGTTCGCTCGGTAAAGACTGTACCGGTAATGCCTGAATGCCCGGGATCCGTAATGCAAGGAGAGCTCAAGGAAGAGTGATAACGCGGAGTCTTGCCATTCTTAGACACATAATTGTTGCTGGGTATCTCCGTCGTCAAGTCGATTCATGCTCGTCAGAGTTCGTCGACACCGTCACCAACCGGCAGATCTGCTAGCTCCTGTCGTCTGATGGCTTGGGACGGATCAGTTTTTGGTTTTCCGTTTGCCGCTTCCGCTCTAACTTGGCGTAATGGAGACCGCAAGCGTTGCATAGAGTTCGAGCCCCATCCGGGCCACGCCGCCATTCTGGCGTATCAACTCGGTTGCAACTGTGACAACGTCCGGGAGGAGCGGCACGCTGTACCTTTGTCAGCCAACACCTTCTGAACAGATGGGACAAGCCAACTCACCCCTCGTCTCTTCTTGACACCTGCCATGTCATACGAGGATCTTGATCCGTCTCCGTACATGGAGACATCCTCGTCGTCATAAGAGCCCTTACTCCTACCGCCCTCCCGTGCACGCTCATTCATAAGACTCTGCTGGACCAAATTGCGGACGCTTTCCAGCAGGTTTTTTGAGTACTCTACTGTACTGATGATGTCGCTTACTTCACGTTCGGTCGGCAGCCGTCCAGGTATCGGATGGCTACCATGTTCTTCTGTGGCGAGCCTGCTGTACTCGTCGGCAAAGTTATACACTGTACGTGCCGACGAAGCGATCTGCGGCTGAGTTAGTTATGGTCGCTGGCTTAACAGACAGTTTTGCAAACCTTTGCGAGATACTCAGCATAGCTCCAGGCTTGGAAATGCCGGTTGACAGCCTGTTCATACTTGGGATCTCTATTTCTTGCGAAGTCCCCGTCATCTGGATGCATGGAGCCTTGTTGTGAATCGAATGGCGAATGAAGTGGAGGTCCTCCATGCCTTGGGGAGATAGGGTAAGCAGACAAGGGAAGCTGCCCGGGTGGCAGCTGACCAGGGGGAGGATAAGGAATCTGTGCCGACTGCGGTTGCGAAAAGCCACCATTCAGACGATGACCCTCTGCAAGACGCCGCTCGGCATCGTGGCCCTCCATCTTGATGGGCGGAGATGGGTGTGGTCCAGAAAACGTATTTAGTGGAGGTGCCGGCCCCCGGCCAGATATTATAGGACGCGCAGGATCCGCGAATCCGGGCAAGACCTCGCTCCGCGGCAAGGATGCTGAGCCGTGTAACGTTCCCGGCGAAGGGTGCCTCTCGTGAGGCATATCCGGAAAAGGTCGTGGCGTCGATGACGTAAAAGGCGACGGCAGGCTGGGTGGTCCCGACATGGTGGTCGGGATCGACGGGGCGAAACCGTTCGGTTTGGCGCCCTTGATTACTTCCTGGATCGATGGCAGAGATTGCCGGTGGTTCTCTGCATCGTCCGAGGTTCTCCTCGACTCGGCTGGCGAGAGCATGCCGGGCATGTTCGAATTCGGTGGAGGGGGATAACTGGAGAAAACGGGCGCGTGCGTGTGATAGGGGGCGCTTGGGCTGATCAATGTTGCCGTCGCCATGGCAGGGCCTTCTCTGTATGGCCGCTCAAATGGATCGCGTAACCGTGTGCTATAGATATCCGGGTTGCTGGCGAAGGTATTACCGCTGGAGAAAGGAGAGACAAGTCAACTTTGGTGTCAATTTACGCTCGTGGGACCTGGACGAACCTTTGCCTATTGCCAGAATCGCCCGCTTCCATAGCGGGACCAACTTTAAACTCTTGTCAAAACCCCCGGGTACTCAGCCGGCGGCTCATCGAACGTCTAGGAGAAGCAGGCTGATTGTTGGGAGCTCGGTGGCAGTGCAGACGGCTACGGTCTTCGTATTGGAAAGGGTAGGGAGAGAATGGTGGTCCCCAAAAAGGAGTCGTTGCAGCTGGCCAGTCTCGTCTGCAGACGCCGGGCTGAATCCAGGCACCAGACTGGCGAATGTGGCAGCGGAACAGTGTTTTGACGGATGCTTGGGTAAGCTTCCAGGAGGGCGATCTGGCTGGCCAAGAGGCGTTATGCAACCGTCGAGCAGTGGCGGCGCCGCGCTGGTTGCTATTGCTGGACTTTGACCTTGCCTGACCTGAAAGTCGTTGGTGAGACTGAGCGTTCACAATCGGGAGACGCCGAAGCGGCCTGTGTCGTTCAAGGTCGGTTTCCCCGTCTGTTGACCTCCGCAGTCAGGGCAGTGACTCTACGATCGTGAACTCGCTAACTCGACGCTTGTGTTGCGACTCGAACGGACCGGCGTGAAGCAGCGCAGGTTGTCACTCGGGATATGTCGACGACAGCGTCTTCACCGCGACAAGGCACACTTGAAGTTGTCCGGCAGAACTTCCCTCGGTACAAGCAGTCGAACAACACGTGGTAGCAAGTCGCCAAGTCGGGCGTCCTAGAAAACGCGGTTGACGACTGTTGGGGTGGACCACGTGTGGAGGTGCTAAAGGCGCACGGAAAGTGAAGCTTAGGATGGGGGAGAAGGACGGAAGGAAGGGGAGAGGAAACGGAAATTCCAGAAGAACTGACGAAGAGGGTGACAAGTGTACTAATAATACTAGGGCAGCAGCAAGTGGTGTCCCAGAGTCCCAGACAAAGATGCCGAACGGGGGGAAACAGTGGGCACAAGCTCCGGTTTAAGATCGAAGATGCGCGGGTTGCAGCGAAACGGGGAAGCGAGTAGCCTGTACCAGGATCAGGGCTGCAGCTTCATCTCACCGACTTCAGAAACCTCGCCCCCCTGGTCCGTTCTGAGCAGATGGAAAAACTGGGGGAGCCCATCGCAAGAGGCGCAGGAGAAGAGCCATCGATGCAACCCAGATTGGCGTGTGGTGGGGGGACCGCGGCTTCCAGTAGGCGGGTGTTGTGGAAGGGGGAACCGTGTGTATGGGGGCCAATGTGGAAACACATCTCTGGAGCTCGGTGTACGTACCGCGAGGTACTCGACAGGGGGCACGATGTGCCTGTCTCTGGACCCGGGAAGCCCTGGCATGGAAAGGTGGGATTCTCCAACCGTCTACTAGCGCCGTCCATCTTATATCCATGCAGGTGCGGTCATAACCTCCAGGTCTCCGCGACCCTCAGTAGCAGTCGCCGAACCGCCCACCAAAGGCACAAGGCCCGCCGCGTTGCCGACCTGATGATGGATCACCCATTCATTAATCTGCAAGTAGCGTGCACCGCGTACAGCCGAGGGACGGGACTTAGACGGCATCGCGGCACATGTAACGAGAAGGTTTTTATTCGGTAGACGTAGCAAGCATCGCGCGAGCAAGTCATCAGCTGAGCCGTGCCGATTGCTGCATCAGGGGAGAGAGCGTGGACCAAACGGTGCACGCATAATTTATCTTGCCTGTTTATGGTGAACAAAAGCTACTTTTCTTGGCTGATGCGATGCTGGGCTGCTGTGCAAACAAGACGAGCTTGCTC
This sequence comes from Pleurostoma richardsiae, assembly GCA_030052745.1. Lineage (NCBI taxonomy): Eukaryota > Fungi > Ascomycota > Sordariomycetes > Calosphaeriales > Pleurostomataceae > Pleurostoma > Pleurostoma richardsiae. Next base: position 327,797 of record JANBVO010000025.1, read on the forward strand.
TCCCTGGGTGCTTGAGATCTGTCCCAGGCTCCCAGCATAACTACAGTAGACCGGAGCCGAGGGCGACGCACCTACCTGTTGGAGGGTGCCGGCGCGTTTTGGCGGGCTGGCAGGCAAAGACCCAGCGGCAGGCGAGCTCGATCTACAGCGGATTAGTGGTTGCACAGAGGTGTACACCATAGTAGAGTACCTCGTCGCTCTCATTCTTGGGCACGGGGGAGGGGAGAGCTGGTCATCTCTCATCTCTCCTTTGGCGAAAAGTGGTGCCACTTTTTGTGGGCACGACTCCGGGGGACAGGGTTGGTGCCGCGATAATTGGTCCCGGCGTGAGGCCCTCTGACAGCTGGATCGAAGATTCGCTATGACGGGGTGGGTCGCGGATGGGCTGTGGCGCCTTGCATCGCTGGGGGCATGGGAGCGCGGGCGGGAACTTGTCGCCGCCTGGCGGGTACTTGGAGCAACATGTCGCCGAGGCGCGGGTCGCCCGCAGCTCTGGTACTGGGCCTGAGATGGCACGGAATCTCCGGCCAGATTGTGCGTGTCGATCGATGTCCCGCGCTAACGGCATCCATGCTCCCTTCCGGCCAAGCCAGCGAAAATCATTGCTTCTTTCCCGCATCAGGATCTCGCTGCTAGCAGGGGGGCAGAGGGACCGGGGATCTGCCCATGACAGGGACAACGTCAGTCGGCTGAAGAAGGACCATGACGGTAGGCTGGTGGGAGTTGGGTGCTGAGGGTACGAGGAGTAGCGCCATGTACAGACACGTACCCGCAAAGTCGTACGAGTATTGAGGAGGTGAGATGGTTCTGCGTTTGCAGCCCGTAGCATGGAAGCCATCATCTGCTCTCCCGAGGTGGCCACCAGGCTGGGCTGGCTGGCTCCCTCTGGATCCTCCTCTTGGACGTGCGTCGTCTTTCCAGGGTGGTTGTTGCTGTTGGTGATGGTGGTGGTAAGCGCCGTGAAGAGATGCGGCCGCTTCGCGAGGCCGGAGGAGCCAAGACAGTCTCGCAGCAGACAACGAGGCCGTGACGAGGATGGTGAGGACAGTAGGGCTGCTCGACGCCTTGCCATCTATCGCAAGGCCTTGGGAGGTGAGAGATGACGGATGACGGATGACGGATGCGAGGACGATGGCAGATTCCCCAACAGAGTTAGAGTGGGGAGTCGTGAGAGAAACTCCTGAATTTTGCCTCATTGGGCAGTGCCTAGTCTCCATTAGGGGAGGCAGGCACGACTTGGACCGCTAAGGTACCCAGAGATGAGACGCACCTTCCCCCTGTGACGGTACGTGTCAGGGCCACTAATTGTAGGTACCTACAGTACCGTATCTCTGTACCTTTTGCAGTGTGGATGCCAACCGTAGGTACTCCATACAGATGCAAGCACTTTGATCTCTTCACACCTCCAACATCTCCAACAGGGCTGTATCGGAGTCGAGCACCTCGCCATCTCTTCATCGCGCCGCCTCACTCCCCACAAGACCGCGGTTGCTGGCTCTTTCTCCTCCCCTGAACTCACGGACGACGCCCGTCACCGTGTCAGCACATAATCACTCAATCTCCTTCTCAATATTGCTGGGTTAGGTGTCCCGAAGGCCCCCTGGTCCGCACGTCCCATCCCAATTGATCTTGTCTCGCTGCAGCGCATCGGATAACGGAGATGGGAGATAAAATATTAAAACAAAAATAAAGTGAGATAAAAAAACGCAGCAAGTGCTCTAGGGCACGGCATTGGGACCGACCAACCAATCCTCATTCGACGCCTGTCTCACCAGAACCACCAACCAAGCGCGCAAAATGGACCAGTTTTCCTTTTTGCTCACCGGGCTCGTGTATACCTGCCTCCAGCACCCGCGTGTCTCGCCCGCTCGTGCACACAGGCGCCTGAGCAGGATCTTTACTGCCAATCGAGCGCCTGGCCTCTGCTGAGGCCTTTAAGAGGTGGCTTTTACTAGTGCCTTCATCTCCTCAGGTCGGCTCAAAAGACGACTGCTTCCTGAGGCGTCGGCGACGGTACGCAGCTGAACGATGGTCCAATGCAGCGCATGACGGCACCGGAACGGTCCTGTTCGACGCTGAAATCCTGAGGGCCGTGGGCCTGCCCGCGACTGGCGTCCTCGGCGGACACTCGTCACTCGTGAGAACACGGTCATGCGCCTTTGCTGCTAAAGGCGCCGGTGGCTTTCACCGGTCGATGATTTAGCTCTTCCCCGTTGGCGAGGGACCCTTAAAGATCAGGTCATCCCCCACTTGCCCCCAGTGCACGATGATGGCCTAGATCCGCTCTTTCGTCAGATCCACCCAGCTTCCCGCTCAAGCACAAGGGCGCGATACACTTAGATGAGCCGGGCCGGAGCCAAAATGTGTTTCTAGTGTGATCTCTACCAAACCACGGCGATCGTTGAGAGCCTGATGATGGGGGCAATTTTCAGTCAGATGCTCCGAGGTGGCCAGCGGGCCCGGAAAGGAGCACGCCAGGCCGCTGGTCGGGTCGGGGTCCCGCTAAAAGTCTCTCCAGTGATCTCAAGACAATCAGCAGTCATCATGCTTGGTGTTTGGATACTTGCCCGTACCCAATGGGGTCTCATCCGGGCCCCGATAGTTCTCATTATGGAGCGCAATCTGGCGAGCAACCAGGGGCAGATCAACAGACTCGGCAGTTACCCTTCCAGCCTGCTTGCTAAGAGGCCGTTCTCGCACCCACTTGACACTCAGAAAGACCTTGTGCTAAATGCGGCTGAGAGGATGTCGATCTCCCCGCTACAGAGAGCCGCGAGAATAGGAGTTTATGCTTCGTGGGCCAAAAGAACGGTCCGGACAATAAGATCAGCATTAGTACGTGTCCTAGTGGAGTTCGACGGGCAGAGTTCGACGGGCAGAGGTTGTCGCTGGCCAGCACAGCATGAATCAGAGATACTTACGTGAACTCTACTATAGCGCCGGGCAAAGGGCGTGTCGACCTCTCCAGGGCGGACCGAGCAAAAGATTCGCCATTGGTCAACGATGCTTACAGAGTCACAGCAACTCCGTGCCCAATTCTCTCTCCGTCTCGGCCTGGTGTGTGATGCGTCGACTCATCGGCTGTTCGGTTCCGATCGACGACGAAACAACCCGACGCAAACAAGGAAACGGCAGGGCAGCCAGCCGTAAGTCACCATCTGGATCGCACACAAGAGAAGGTTGCATTTTCTCGATCTAGTATCCGTTTCTGTCGCGCCATCCCCGGCAATTTTTCAAGGTTGCAACGGCGCCTGCCTTTCAGTGTTTTGAGCGGCCTGGGAGGGAGACCGTTTTCCTGTGTACTATGTACGGTATAACTTCCGGGCAGTCCTAGTTTGCATGATGTTTGGGTATTTGTTCAATCTCGTACAGTACTGGGCAAATGACCAAGGCGATGATCTCCTCCCGCAGCAAGAGGGAGCAATTTCATTACTCACTTGTGGTCTTCCCTTATGCGGCCAACGTCATTTCAAGAACCAGCTCGTGGGGAGACGATGTCACCCCTGTCAAGTGACCGTCTTGTTTCAGAACGATGAAGGGGTGGCAGACAACGAGGACGAAAATCCGTCATCTTGTGAGTCTTGCCCGGACAGGAACTGGCAAGGCAAGGCCCCCGGACGCAGCGGTAATATCGGCGCATGGCCCAGATGATCGTACCCCGGCCTCCACGGATTCGGCCCGTCTGCTTCCAACCTGGGAAGCTTAACAGATCTCGGGGACCTCAACCGCTGATTAGTCAAAGCAGCGTGAAACTTTCCCGCCTGGCGGGGAGACGAGACCCCACCCAACCAGCGACAACAGAGTGCCACGCGAGAGAGCATGGATATCCCCGCTTCGGGAATGCAGAGTCGATGCTCAAACGGCGTTCAATCCAATGGTGGCTTCGCATACTCACAGCTTTTCTTCCTCGCTCATGCGAGATGGCGATGAAGCAGATCAGGGGACTCGGGCTGCCTCGTTGCCAAGGTTGAGCTCCCCGGCTCCCCGGTGCGTGGCTGCTTTAGTCACCTCCCCCAACTCTTCCGCAGTGCTTCGTGGCTGCCAATGGCCGCGGAGGGGATCGCAAGGAGGCCTCATTAGAGACGGAAAAGCCCCTCACATCATCTACTCTACAGCTCAGGATTTGGGCGCCAGCGACCGCAAAACATTCCACTTGCGGAATAGTGCACGAACAAATTAGAACGTTCGTGTGGGTTGCCGATGGTCTGGGAGACACGAAATGCTAGATCGATTCCGTCGATTGCGGGCAGTGCCATGCGTGAATGCTAGGAACATGCCTGCAACTTCCTTGTGCGTGATTCAAGACTGGACCCTTCGCTCGAGGAACGCCAAGTGGAATTGCAGCTACTATGCTCCAGCATACGAACAATCAAACGGCTAATCATTCATGACCGGTGTACCATAGCAACGCACGCTTTAGTTGGCGGAGGGCGTGTGACGATCGAGGGTTACCACGGAGGATGAATCTTTTTTTTGTCAAGCCCCAAGGCAACTAACCACCAAAACCAACTCGGCATTGGTGTGCGCGCTGGTCATTGCAGACGGGCGGTCGCTGGTTCTGTGCATGATCAGGCACAGTTGTGGATTACAAGCCTGCTTTCCCGAGACATTCTTCGACACTCGGAATGGACGAACCCACAAAAGCTCAGTGAACACCTATCCAATAGCTGACGGCCCCTGAGTCCTGACGTCCTGAGTGCTACGGTGCGATGCGAGCAAGTCGTATTACGCTGAGCAGCAAGCAAGCTTGGAGACCGCTCATCATTGAGGGACAACATCATAAACTGCGTCGGACTCGTAATGGCAATACAACGCTACGGCGAATTTAGGCAGGACTAATCTCTTCTGGCAAGGAGCATGCGAGTGGTCTGCGTTCCCATCGCAGCGGGCGCCTCCGCCTCTACTTCACCTTATCGGCCTCCTGCAAGGATGTCCTGCGCTTAGTACAGGACTTCTATCGAAAAGCCTCGTCAACACCTTATCTCAAAGCAAATCTAGGAGCATCTAGAGCACTGAAAGTGGTATTCGGGAAGATAGATCAGCCTGACTCTGGTGGAGCCCATGGTGTGTGTCCTTCTACTTTCTTCGGCGGCCTCGGCGTCATACCCGAACAGATGCTTTGAGTATGACATGCGCGCCCTGGTCGTGATGTGGCCGGAGCAAACAGACGCGGCAATGTCTCAGCTCAAGATTATGTCTCTGCTTGAGACGGAATACGCCTCGACTTTGGGCCGGGGAAGAGAGAGAGGATCGAGATAACCACATGCATACCTACGGTGAGCAGCGCGCAGGAGGCATGCTCTTGGCAGCGCACTACCATGTTACGCGGGCTGCTGCGTGGGCAAGTCGACGCCCGATGCGACTTGAAACCCGCCAGTTCTGCAGGCTAATCGAGAAGGAATCTGGGACCGCAGTTCTAAAATTATCACTCTCATCGGGGAGTTCCCTAGATTCACTGCTACGGTACATGGCTATAAAGCTCCGAGTTTGGTACCGCCGTTAAGTGTGTTGATGGGGTAAAATACATCGAGGCCTCGTCCACCCGGAAGCAACCCTTCTCCCCTGATTCTGCAGACACACACCGACAGATTACATGGTTCCGTCTCGGTCAAGGCAACAGTCCCTCTGCTGTTAACTCCTTCTCCTCATCGTGCAAGGAATCCACAACATAGCCACCTGACTCGCGACAACCATTGCGAGTTCCGTTGTTCTCCGGAGAACCTAAACTAAGCTAAACGGCCTGGCATGCGTCACCCAAAACAGGGGTCGGTCAGTATGTGGGCAAAACAAAATCATAACGAACTGACCAACCAGGGTTGTCCTTTCTTCTTCTCCGCCCGGGCCAGTTGTCGACCCACAAAGAGAGGGAGCCCGAGGGCAGACCGTTGTTTAACGGAAGCGCTTCCGAGCCGGCGGACTGCAGCAATAGTCCAGGATCAGGCCTGAAGCAGCCCCCAAGCAGCGGATGACCAGGCCCAATATAGTGGATCTTCCCGTGTTGACAGCTGCTATGATCCGCTGTCTCTCGAGTCCTTCAAGCCCGCTGCAATTTCCTTTTTCCTCCCGGTCGGCACGCCATGAGACATCCTTGGCTCATGGGTTTTGGGCGAGAGACCTTCTCGAATCCCCGTCCTTGGGCCCTTCTCCTTCCGCACTCTCTCGTCCTCTTTGGGCATCTCTGCCCTCGGCGACACTAGTCGCGGCCGAAGGATCACCGTGGCGTTGCCAGACACGTGTGATGAACCGCATCGCCGGAGATCAAAGAGCGCACTAATCTCGATTTCTCCTTGAGCTATGCTCCTGAATATCTGGTGCCCCGACTGCGATGCTCCCCTACGAAGCTAGCAGGTGGAGTCGTTCTTCTGTAACGAGAGGATCAAATCATCATCTCCGACTTTTTAAGCACTGGGTTTACAAGGCTGACGGGACAACTACGAAGAAATGATAGGGCAGGGGCGTCGGGCAATCGATGCAAGAGCCGACCATGGCAGTCACTACGTAGCTATAGCACAGTGGCATCTCCCCTTGTGCTGGCATTCCTAGGTACCTTCGTCGAGACCAGTGGGATTGGTGGGCAAGTATCAAGCCGGATGTCCCCGCCCTTCTACGACTTAATGCAGCGGCATGCATAGCAACGGGCAGCATCCGGGACACCAGCAGCAGAAAGAAGAGCACCTCAAGACCGACCAGACGCAGTTTCAAGCGGATGCGCGGTGGACTCGCGATCAGTAACCTCCTGGGAAGCAACCCCCAATAATCCCACCCCGTTACACCCCCTGGCCCAGCCACTGTTGATCACGCCTGTCAAGCGTTGCTTCCTCCTTGCAAGTGCGCCGACCGGGATCTCTTCCCTTTTCGGCCGGCACCCATGAAGGTTTCCTTAAGGAGAGCACTGTCATTGCCGGCCGGACCTACATGATTGGTCGGAGGTCATCCCCGTGCACCAGATCCGGCGATGACTGCAGAAAAATCACATCTCGACCTTTCCTCTGGGACGTTTCTGGTGTCTCTCACGCCCGGTCGAGGACACGTACACGATTTGTACACGAATGTACCCTGGATTTGCCCACAGCCCCTCGCTCTCGTTCATGATGACCCTGTCAGGCCTGTCTCCTGGGTCGCGAGAGATACTTACGCCCCATCTTTGATAGCTTCCCAGGCTGCCAGGCAACCCACTCTCGAGTCTCGACGATGTCGGGCGGAAGGCGAATCCCGTCTCTGCGTGCCAGTGTCGCGACCTGCCAGCGCCGCCTCTATCTCTCTCCAGCCTATGAACTCACCTGTTTCAGCTCACGAATTCATGGGAGGCTTCCCGTTGGGTTCATACACGTAGCTTCAAGTCGCCCTAACGTTACTCCTTTTGCGGCGGGCTGCCGAGAATGCTTGTTTGACTGGCTGCCATGGTCTTGTAGGCACAGAGGACCGCCTAGGAACTACACCTAACTTATCGTGAGCCAGCCACTGCCTAGGCTGCCTCGCATTCTGATCTATCAGATCTCGCGATGGTACTTTTACCAGTCATACCCGGCGGAAGCGCAGTGCAGGACGGGTTGCAAAACAGGTTGACGACCCCTGTGGCACTCGACTGCTTCCCCGGTGCTCCCTAACATCCACCAGTGAAGAGACGCTTCCGTCCTCTCGACCCGCGCCGCCCGTTCCTCCCGTCTTCACCCATCCACTTCGGGCGTTCCTCACGCCAGCCATGTGGCATGATCTCAGACGCCTATGGGCAGATCCCGTGATGGGGAATGCGGATCTCGGTGCCATCTCAATCGGTGATCGTGCTTCCGCCGCACACCAAGATGCCGCTGCGCGTGGGATAGCGGCGGTGTAGTCACTGTAGTTGGACGTATGGGACCACTCCAGTGGCCGAGGGCGATCAAGTTCCCACTCCAATCCCCCCCTTTAACCGTCGCATCCGTTTGGCTCCTACACGTGGTGCATCTCACGACCGGTGAGATTTGCGTCCACTTGTGCCATCCCCCTCCCCTCCACCAGCCAAACATAGCTCCCTTCTCGGCCCTTTGTGGAAGGTCACAGGCCCTTCGGCGGCGTCCCCTTGATGCTACACTGGGCAACGCTGTCCTGACACGCGGGCATTTTCTGTGACGAGATTGCGCAGGTTGGCGAAAAATCTCCGGATCTTGCACGCCTCCCCAGTGATAGGGATGACGTGAGTCCCGCGAAGCTGGCCGCAGAGCCCCCAAGCCAGTGCTGCCCCATGCTGGCCGAGCTGTTCGACCGTTTCCGCGTCATGCAGCTTGCGACTCTGATAGGGGGCGTCTGAAGTTGCGGTGCAAGCAACGCACCAAACCTGCTGCCCTGCTCGACCAGCTGAGTTACGGTTGTCACCGCTGACGACATGGTGACAGCGCTCCTGTCCACTTGGAGGTGGTTGATGCGACCGGTAACACAGCATGGCCATCACAACCGCCTTCCTGCACCCGGTGCGCGTGCATGTCTGACGAGCAGGCAGGCAGCACCAGCGACATTGCAGGCTGGAGCGCGCCAAGCAACGCCATTCTTTACGAGGTGTCGGGCCTGGTCATGGGGAGCGCCCCTTCTTCTTCACGCAGAGACGGGGTGGGCATCCTCATCAGGCTAAAGTCCCAAGATGCATCACAGAAGCATCTCGTCGGACCCCGGGATCTGGCTCGGCGGTCCAATTACTGGACCCTTGGCTGCCACGATCGTCTGATCTGGCGTATTCAGATCCCGCTCTGCGACCACTCAGCTCACGGCAAAGCAATCTACTGCGACGCCTCCGAACGTTCTCTGCTGGCGCAGCCCCGTGCGGTCGAGCAAGGAGTCGAAAGAGGCTTTTCACGCTGCCATTCGCTCCTTTTCTCGCAGCTCCTACCCGTTCGAGCCGGGCCGCACATCACCTACACGTGTACATCGCCGTAGGAGCTGGGGGCCATCGTCACACACAGCACACACGTATCACACCCCGGCGTGGCTTACACGATCTGCCTGTTCAGGCGCCCCCAGCCAACGCTCTCGCTCACATGAAATCTCACATTTTCTCCGACGTGAAGCAAGATTGCAGGCCCCAGCTCTCACAACGCTGTAGTGTACAGTACGGTGGTAAGAAAACGATCTGTAGAAGGCAGCACACCCCACATTCCGCCGCGCCCATGGGCACTGCGTATCTATCTGACTGATCATAAGAGCGTCGCCTCGGGCGGCGGCGAAGGGATGATGAACGACACATCCTTTCCTGTGCCCTGCATTCGTATTCCACACCTGCTGCGCATCAACATCGGGTTTGAGGGTTTTTGGAACAGCCCAGAGATTGTCTCTTCGGTTACGAAAGTGGCGTCCAACTCCGCAACGACAGTCTGCCAGCCGTCGATCTGTGTCTTCGCAGCTGCCGCAGCATGCATGTAAACCGCGAGCCCGTGCTGCGCGCGCGTGCCGAGACGAAAGTGACCTGTCATGTCGGACCGCCTGCAGCATCGGGAGGGGGATAGGGGGCCGCTGGATCCGTCCCGGGTACCGCAGCCAGCAGCAGCTAGGCTAATAAAAATCCGCCTATCCCTATTAACTGCTCGCTGCAGGAAGATCTCTCAGCGCGCGGTATTGTGGCCCCCTCCCTCTCTCCACGTAGATCTACGAAGTACTTGCCCGTTCCAACCAGGGGGCAGCCGAGAAGAGCCCACCTAAGCAACACCAGCCAAACCGGTGTGCGACGCTTCACATGAGAGGAGAAACATGCATGACCGAGCATCGGGGGGACCGTGTCTGGCCCGAGGCAAAGGGCAAAAGAGAGACTTGACAGGTCCCTTTGCAGACGCCCCTCTTTGCCTCACTCACGCCAGTTCTTGTCTCAACTGCTTCTCAACGGCTTTTTCATGCCGATCCTGTGATGCAGGCTATTTTTCTTTTCCCTTTTTTTTTCAGTGGGACCCTCATTCGCTGCCAGGGGCTCATGGGCTCTAGAGGCGTCTGGCTCTGCATCAAGCGCGAGCTAGTCCGCCCGGGAGCAGCAGCCTTCTTCCCCGTTTGGCTTTACCAACGATAGCTCTCCTGAATAGCGTCCAGGCTGGGATTACAGCTGCCAAGACCCTCAGACCACTGGGGCGCACACAGGAACGCCGTTGGGAACCCGCATCTGCTCTTCCTGCGGCGTCACATTCCTCCCTTGGTGATTGCCCCCGTTCTCTCATGAGGTCGACGGGCAGTCAACTTCTTGCGTGCGCCTACTGCCTAGTACACTAGTTATTACCCTGGAGCCGAGAACGGCGGAAAGGATTCCGCTGGGCGCTGAAGGCGAGACTAGACGCCTGGCTGTCCAGAAGCAACGTCTAGAACCGACCGTGTCAACATGGAGTACAAATCGCGCATGACGAGTTCCCAAGGCCCCTTTCTGTCTTCGCCTGTTGGCCTCGCTCGACTGGCTCCTGCGTCCCGTGTCTGGGACCCCGAATGACTGCTGCACCCTGCCGAGGCACCTACGCGACGGGACCGCGTTCGCCTCCGTCCATTATCGTCGCCAATGCAGGCTATACGAGTCGGGGAGGGGCCGTCATGATTGTTTCGTGGCGGCTTGACCCTCGGGATGCCGAGGCAGCGGGATAGCCCTTCTCGCTAGTGCTCTCGCGATCTCGCCTTAGTTAGTCTGCAAATGATTCGATGGCCTGCCCGAGCGTCCCTCTCTGCAGAATTATCATGAAGGAGAGCGGTAGCTGCCAACTGCCGTTCTGAAGACCCGAGATGGGGCTGCTGAGGAAGAGAACTGTGATGTGTCACTGTCAATAGGGCCGGTCCTGTCTCAAGCTAATCTCAGGCCGGTGAGCGGCACTTGTCACTTTCAGCCTCGTGGATGCAGGGCGCGCAAACTGAATCAGGCATGTTTGCTTGCCCTCCCCTCCCCACTCATGCCTCTTTTCGGGTGCGGCTTGCGAGGAAGGATTCGCATGTTCGGCTCTCCTAAGCCCTGGGGGGAGAAGAGGCGGCCGGAAAAGCAAATCAGCTGAGACTACCGCCGCAGGACTGCCACGATGGGGGAGGGGAGCTGCTAGAGCGATCATTTTCCCTTATCAGATCGCCTCATCGAGTCCAGGCGGGTCGAGACGTCCCGCATGGCCTAGCACGCCTTAAAGCGATACTAGACCCCTTCTCTATCAATTTTGGCATAAACCCCTTGCAGGTCTCGGTGTCTCTGTCTCGCCGTGAGTGGGGTTGCTGCAGCACCGCGTAGCTGCCCGTCATCGTCTGCGATCGGCCGAAAGCACCTTCACCAGCGGGAGGGCCCAGTGACGTTAGACGGACAGACAGGGAGGGGGTTCCCAGAAACTCCTTCGGAGCTAGCGAGTCTCACGGGCTCTGAGACACGAATAGCTGATGCCACGAGTCATCTTTCTTCACCGGTTCCCGTGGCGTCAGCTATCCGTCCCTGGAAGGGGAAAGCCCGAAAAGTCGAGCTGGCTGAGACAACATTCCGCGGCTGGTGGTGCTTTTTTTTTTATCTTTTTTTTTTTCCTCTCACGCGAAAAAAGGAAGACAAACCGACAGGTGAGACAACTGCGAAAAAAGGGGAAACTTGACGCGCGGGCCAGGGCTGCCCGTCCAAAACAGGGCGACTCCCGGTAGCGACTCGTGCGCGTACGTCAAAGGGTGCAATCCCGAGCCGTTGGGCCTGGCTAGCAGGAGCGTCAACACACGGCAGAGGGCGAGGTAGCGTGCGAGCTTGTAAGTGACAAGTCTTCTTGACCATCGTCCCGCAACCCGAAACTCTCTTTTCAGTTTTCCTTGTCAGTTCCAGGTCAAAGCGGCATAGAGGAAGCTCGACCCCCCTTCCCCTTTCCGCGATAATAGGGCTACACCATATCCAGAAAGGAAGACCTTGCTCAGCGGCGCAGACGATCTCAGCTGAACGCGGGGCGAGGCTCGTCACAATTCCCCGGCAGGCTAGGCGGCTTCCGTCCGGGTCCCGAGATGACTTTCCAATCGCGGGCATGCCGGCGCGGCAGTTCTTGCCCTCACTTCCTGAGTTTCTGTGACCCCCGTTCTTCTGGTTAGAGCGATGCTTTGAGCGATGCTTCGAGCGGTGCTTCCGACAGGTACAGAGCTGGCACCTGAGCTGTCGAAAATTGGCAACGCCACGGTGCTTTCCTAGTCCCCCTTTTCAGCCTATTAGTTATTTTAATTCGGCTTCCCGCGGCTACCGCGCGAACCTCCCGCCAGCTTTGGGGCTAAGAGCTGGAAGATAGGGCAAAGAACCAGCGCCCTCGGGCCCGAATCTCTCTTTGTGTGTGGAGAGTGCGCCGGTGAGACATGGCGGAGATCTCACCAAGCCAGCGAGAGAGCTCTCTGTGCCTGGACTGGTGGTGGTTCCTGCAGAGCTAGGCTCGACTGGGTGCATGGCTGAATAGGCACTGGACGCTAAGAGAGAGAGACTCGTGGCGTGGCGCTCGAGGGCGCAAAAACAAAAGAGAGAGAGAGAGCAAAGAAGCAAGAGGACGCATACGCCAGCCCGGAACTTACCACTCAGCCACTCAACCACTTCACCCTCACCACCCTTTTCTCGCAACAGACACCTCCTCGTACGTAGAGACAAGACACGAGAAATGTCTCTCATCCACACGATTGGGTTGCCGTCTTGGGAAAGCAATGCTGACCTGCCGCCGCGAGTCAGGCATTTATCAACTTCCTGTCACATCCGTCGCTGTTTACATGTTTTATTTTTGTGTGCTGTGATATCTCTGCCGCACCGTGCTATCCCTAGTCGGGCGGTTTTGCATGATGTTTTCCCGTTTGCCTGTGCGTCTCCTTTCCCGCAGTCCCGGCACCGCGGTTCTGCCGCGCCGTCACCACGGCATGTCCGAGGCATGCCAGCTGCGCTGAGACGGGGAGGTGAGAGAGACATAAGAGACATATGTGCAGTGAGCGCCTAAAGCGGGGGAGGTCGACCAAATTCGCGCAATGCAGGAGGATGACTGATTGACTGCGCAGCTGGGCTGAGACTTGGCTATGCCTCGCACGTCATGATGCTTCTTCTGTTGGGGGTCAAAGGGGCAGGCTTAAGCCCCTCTTGTCGGTGAGAGACAGATGTACTTGGCGGTAGGACTGCGTACCTTGCTGTTACTGGCATGTATACCCGTCGAGGACAGGAGGATGTGCCTGTCCGGTCGCGAGGCTCGGTGGTTTAGGCCGATCCCGTCCGGTCGACGTCGCGGCGGGCCGTTCCGGGCTCCACCTCGACGGCACCTTCATCGGCGAGAGTGGGGCAGTGCCCGGCATGCGTGCTACTGTCATGGACGGAGGTGACGCTATTTAGAGGACAAAGAGCGAAGCATCGACAGTTACGAGACGATATCTTCGACTTGCCAGCAAGGGCCACTGGCGGGGACAGGTCAGCGTTGTCCAAACCCTGGAATGTTGTTCCTTCAGCAGAAGTGCATATCCAGGCTGGGCATGCGCTTCTGCTGAAGGAGACAACCCCGTCCATTTCCTTGACACTTCAGAAAGCAAGCAAGTCAAGCATACATGCAAACGGCAACTAGGACGAGTCTCTTCGGAAAGAATTCATAATCTTGTAACTTTGAGTTCTAAAGGAAAGCTTATAGTGTATCCGTCGAGTTATCGAGCAGTTCCTCAACTACCAACCCCTTTTTTCAAGTGTAGAAGAGAACGAAAGTCAAAAACAATTACAAAAAGTCTAACAAAGGACAGCAACCGATGCGCCGAACCCATGTCTCGTCTGAGGACTCATATGCAGTCTGCCGCAATGCAAGCAACGACAAGTCGAAACTAAAGGGAACGGAAACCTTCGTCAAATCCCCCTTCAAAGTCTCCCATCCCCTCCCAGAACGCCGCTCGTGAGTCGGTAATTTACAGTGTCGCATTTGACAAACGATGACAAGAGCCTAGCAGGTAAGGAGCAATCAAGTAAAGAGAGAAGGAGGGCTTGGGGAAACTCTCATTGCACGCTCAAGAAAAGCTCGTCACCTCTCCTAGTCGGCGTCAACTTCGGCAGCCACCCCGGCGTCGCCGGGAGCGCCGAGCGGTCAGTCGAGTCGTCTCCCTCCCCTCCGCCTTGCCGCGTCCACTTGCTGCTGGGCCCCCGCCGCTGCTGCTGCCCCTGCTGCTCAGCCAGCGCCAGCGCCGCGGCCCGTTCCGAGCCCACCCGCTTCGCTAGGAGGCTGCTGGTCGTCGAGTAGATAGAAACCGGCGTGGATGGCTGCTGCTGCTGTGGCTGCTGATCGACTTGCCGGGAATTGGACGAGCCGACGGGAGGAAACGCCGCGATGTACGCCGCCGTGTCCGCCTCGGTGGCGGGGGCTTGCCGGTCTTGATACGGCGTCGGTTTTCGCGCAGCGAGGGAGAGCGGCTGCGGCCGGTCGGGGTCGTCCCCTTGCTGCTGCGGCATGTTGGGTGAGCCGGTGCGGACCTGGCCCGGGTTGCGGTTGGGATTAGGATTCAGCCCTGGCCGCCTCTGGCCGGTGGCGTACTGGGGCTGCGAAGGCGCGGTGGCGACGGGGTCGACGAGGCCGAGCGTCGGGCTGGGCTGCCCGGGCGGTTGGTACTCGTACCTCACCGGCGGCGGGAACAGGCGTATCATGGACGACGCGCTGGCATCCGCCCCCTGCGAACCCTGCGCCGCCGCCGCCGCCGCTGCCGCCGCCCTCCTGCCTCCTCCGAACATCTTGCTCCGCGGCCGCGGGATCGACGGGTAAGTCACGGGGGAGTGGCCCGCCGACTGCGGCGACTCCACCACGGGAGAGAGGTTGCTCGTCATCCCCGGCATCTCGAAGTCGTACCCCGCGGTGTCGTCCTCGCCGTCTAGCGCGCCCGAGGCCGACGACGCGATGGTCGTCACCGAGTCGTGCGACGCCGCCGTGTCGGGCCGCGGCTGGGGCCCGCCGCGCGACGACCTCCGCCGGGCAGCGCTGATGATGCTGCTGCTGCGGCGCTGGGCGGGATTGCCGCTGTAGTAGTAGGCCTCCGGCTCCAGCGGCAAGTTGCTGGGCAGCGGGTTGCGCGGGCCCGGCGCGACGGACTGGGGCAGGCTGTAGTTCGAGTAGACGCTGGAGGACCGGCTCTGGCCCGCCGTGCTGGGCTCTCTGGGCGGGGCGAGCCTGGCTTGCCCTGGGCGTGTCGGCGGTCCGGTGGGCGCGGCGGTGTCCGAGGCCGCAGGAGCTGAAGCTGCCGCGGGCTCTTGAGACTCCTCGGCTCGCCGTCTCGCAGTCGGACTCAAACCGGCCAGCTCTGCTGTCTGTGACCGGCGCGTAGGGTTGGTCAGGATCCAGTTGCCCCATCTATCCGCGACATAGTACGTCGTCGCGGACTGCGGGTCCGAGGGCGGCGGGCGCCATATCTGCGCGGCGCCGGCGCTCGAGGGGTCAGCTTCTCCGTCCTCGGCGAACTCGGTCACGACGCTGTCTCGCCCGCCGTTGAACGGCATCCGCGGCGGCTGCAGCCCGGCGCCCTGCTCCGCCTTGGGCGGGATAGTCAACGTGAGGTTCGGCTTCGGCGGCGGCTGCGGCGGCTCTTTCGGCGACATGTAGGTCGGAGGGCTCCCAAGCGCCATGGTGCTGCTCTTCGGCATGTCCATCCCATCGGGAGAGATGGCCAGCCCGATAGTCTCCGGCCTCACGCTCATCCTGTTCGCCAGAGCCCTCGTGTACTCCATCGGCTCCGGCTCCTGGTACTGCGGAGCTGAGATCTGGGGCATGCCCGGGCTGATCCCGCTCTTGCGTCTCGGGCTCCACGACTCCCTCAGTTTGGAGAAGCCGTTCTTCTCGTCTTCGAGCGACTTCTTCCTGTAGGTGCATCTTAGGATGAGGATGAGGAGGACCGCTAGTAGGACAGCTGCCGTGCCTCCCGCTACGATCCCCGCGATGACGGCCGTGCTGAGCTGCCCCTTGGTCGACTGGGACGAACTGGGCTGGGTCGAGGCCGGCGAGGCGTTGGCGATGGAGGGGTCCGGCGTCTGGCTCGAGCTCGTGCTCGCAGTTGAGGTTGAACTCGAGCTTTGGTCTGGCGTCATGGTGATCCATGTTATCGGGGTCGTGGTATCGGCAGTCTCGCTGGCAGTTACCGAGACACTCCCTATCGTAGACGTAGGGTTGGGCACCAGGACTGGTCCTGTACCTGTCGGCACTATTAAGGTTGCGACGAGGGTAGCGTGTGTCTCCGGGGCAGCACTAAGCTGCGCGTTGCACATCCCGTACGCGCTCGAAACCACTTGTGCTATCAATATGTGAGCTAGAGCAAACCAGAGAGTCCCGTCGAGTTTTACTCACAGGTGGCCTCCATCCCCTTGCAAGCCCCGAGGGTGTTTTCGGCTACGATGCATTGCACCGCGCCCTCCCCAATTGTGAATCCTGATGATCCTGTGTGCGAACAAAGGCATTGTAGCGACGGCGAGTCACCGCATAGATTATGAGCGAAGTTGGCTTCTAGGAAAGACTCAAAGCAAGCAAGAGCACAGTCAGGAATGAAAGCCGTCACATCGGCTGAGAGATTGAAGGACGCCGCGCTGGCGAAGGTGATCGTGGTGAACCATAGTATGAGAGACAAGGGTGGCCTGACTGCCATTCTATGGAAGAACATCTGTTGCTTGTTAGTCAGTGCTGGCTTTGACCAGGAACCGTCGACGAGATCTTTCACACCTCGAGGAGGTTCCCATTGCTGTTGTCCGAGCTGAAGAGCAGTCAAGGGCGGAGTCCACAACTGCTTGACAACCCGAGAGGCAGCCCGGTGAGACTGGCCTATCCTTGTGGTCTCTCGGCCACTTACTCGGCTAGGATGCCTGGGACAGAGAGACAGATAGACGTAGATGGAGAAATGGGACTAACCTATGAGGAAAGAGGAGATATTAAGAGAGACGGCCCGCATCTCACCAGATTCTAGACGGTTAAAGAGAAGCTCAAGGAAAGGACAACAGAACAAACACAAAGCAGGAGACTTCCAGGAACGGAGTACAACAAGGAAAATGAGCGAAGAGTCTCGAATGTGTCTCAAGGAAGCCAACGACAGGCCGGGAGAGAAAGGAGAGAAACGCGAGATTCTTCGATGCCAGGGTCCAGCCGGAAGCCATTCTTCTCGACCGGGCCATTTCGCAGCCGGCCGTCTCCTCGCTTGAGGATGCAGTCATCGAACCGCTATGAGTCCAGCGACAAACTCGACCACACTTCCTGCCAATGTCAGACCATGGCGCCAGCTCCCAGTCTGATACTGCACAGCAGAGAGAGCACGCTGCGTCATAGGAGATGAGGTAGAAGCACGCCGCCAGGGGAAGCCGGGCGGATCCATCGACGTCTGAAGGTCCTGGTTGGCCGGTGACACCTATTTCGAGGCTCCAGGCGGCATTGGCATCGTGGCGGTATCCTTCCAGCGGAACCCAATGACAACACCAGAAACCTTTGACTTAACATATGCAGGAGCATGGGTCTGGCCGCGAATGGACGCCTTCCATTTGCCTGGATATCTGGCGCTTAGCCGGCGCCTAAAACTGGGCTGTGGGCGCCAAACCCCAGAGTTGACGGTTCAACACCCTTCCTCTCGCCCCCGAAACAACAAGAGACTCGGAACGATCACGTGGACATTGCAAGAGGGCCAATGAGCAATGTTATCGCCGCCTCTGGCGCCGTGGTCCTCGACCCTCGGAGGCCCCTTCATACTCTCTGGGGGAACTCCCTGTTTCGACCGCAGCATTGGCGTCATCGATGGCAATGATACGAGCGATCGGGCAGAGCCCAGCACTGAAAAGTGATGTTCCTGGTGTTAGGAACAATCTGGCCACGGCTCAGGGAAACACCGTGACAATCCCAACGCCGTGATCAGGCACATAATCACGTCTCGCCTTCGCGATCACGCCTAGCGGATGTCTTGCCACTGTCGGGGATCGGGACCTTTTGAACAGTGGTGACATCAGAGATTGCAAAGAAAACACGATGGATGGACGGAAGCGCCGAGGGGATCGTAACACCACACAACCATGCCACATGCCTGGGGTCACTCCAGACGGCCAACACCCGATCGACAGGTGCAGAACAGCGGCGTCCGGGGCGGCACGGTCATGCGGGAAGTTGCCAGAGCTACTTCAGAACTCGAGGACACATAACACTCTCTGCAGTAACTCTTCATATGAAACTTTTGTATTGTTGGTATCTCGTCCGGTCATACCTTCGTAAGCGACCTCTTTCTTCGAAGATCATGACGTTATCGCGTCTCCTACTCTGACAAAGACATTACTATCTCGATCTATTCTTTCCGACAAGGCTCCCTTCGTACGAGGAGCAAAGTATTGCTGATATGGCTAATGTATCGATCGCGATACTGATTCAGCAAGCAACCCTCATGGGGTGGAGGGACAGCGGCAGCAGCAGCGGCAGCGGCAGCGGTAGCGCTTCAGCCTACACGGGGGCCGGAACGTAGTCCGACTTCGCGCGGCTGGACTTGATGATATCCTGTACCTTCTTCTCCGTGTCATCCCAATCATCGGGGCTGAGCTGGACAAGATCGATGCCGTAGTGATTCGCAATCCATACAAGTGCTGTGTAGCTCTTGCGGTCCGATACGAAGCTGATACTGACGCCCACACGCCCAAATCGGCCGGTCCTGCCGATACGGTGAAGGTAAGTCTCGGGGTCCGGCTCCGCATCTCCAGGACCCTTCATCGGGATATCGTAGTTGATGACCATGGAGACGCTCGAAACATCGATACCTCTGGCCAGGACATTGGTGGTGATAAGAACCTTAGTACGTCCATTGCGGAAGTCGTCCAAGAGCCTGTCTCGCTCGGATCCCTCGAAAGCTCCGTGAAGTGCAGATACCTTGTGGCCATCCGCTACCATGCGCTTCTCGATTTCAGTCGCACTCTCACGGGTCTGAACTTGTCAGCAAGGCACAGAAGCGGCGGTGAGCCGGTCGAGGCGTCCTTACCTTAACGAAGATAACCGATGACCCGATGGTCATCAGACCATAAAGCTTGACGAGAATGTCGTACTTGTCTGCAGCAGATGGGCAATCCATATACATCTGAGAGATGCCCCGGACGGTGAGTTCCTGCTGGCGTAGTTTCATCGCATTGGCATTGGGCGCAAATCTCTCGGCATACTTGTTGACATGTTCGGGGAATGTCGCAGAAAACAGCAGGATCTGGATGTTCTTTGGCAGCATGCTGATGACAAAGTTGGTCAGTGACTGATAAGCACATGCAGGTGTTGTGGAACCGGCAACTCACTTCTTGACACGCATACATTGTTCGCCCATGCCCTGCTGGTCCAGCATGTTATCTGCCTCGTCAATAACAAGGATCTTCAGCTTGGACACGTCAAACTGCCGGCGTCGAATAAGATCCATGACGGTTCCGGGGGTTCCCGTCACAACGGCCGCCTTGACACCGGTTTCCCGCGACACCGCGCCGGGGACTGCAGCCTCCACAACGAGCTCCTCGCGAAACTGGCCCATCTGCTTGATGACGCTCTGAATTTGGCGCGCCAGCTCTCGAGTAGGAGCAAGCACCAGCGCCTGAGGCTGGGTTGGCATGCTGAAATCGACGCGAGACAGGATTGTGATGACAAAGGCGGCAGTCTTGCCCGTGCCAGATTGCGACTGAGCGATCATGTTTCGAGGTGGATCGGCGAGCAAGAGAGGCAAGGCTCTCTCCTGCACTTTAGATGGCTTCTTGAAATTCATGGCCAACAGGCCCTGAAGGATAGATGGGTGACTGGGAAGTATGGACTGTTAGACAAGGTGGATATCAGAGAGACGATGGAGTACTGTGACGTACAGGCCGAGCTGCTCGAAGGAGGCGGCGGAATGCAGAGGGTTGTCGGTATCCTGAAGGTCGCTCAACTTGACCTCAACTTCGTAATGTGACTCCTGGAGGCCCGTCTCGGCGTCGACAGGCACTTCGCCTGCCGGAGCTGCGGGGGCCCCCGGAGCATCAGCGCCCGCAGGAGCGGCGGCATCCGCGGTGGGCTGGGTGATGCGACTTGCAAGGTCGGCCATGATCGTCGAGTGATTCTTGTTTAATGTAGCTCGATCGTACGGCGACGAAGAGGTAGAAGCTGCTTAGGAGAAGAGCATGAGCTAGGAAGCAAGAATAAAACAGAAGCTGGAGGAAGCATCCAGGGGTGAAGCGTCAAAATTGAGCTACTCTGGAAATACATGCATGCTCGTGATGGAGGAAGGGTCGAGCGGCGCACGAGATACGGAGATGATATACCTTGCGCAGTTGCTCAAATCCCGTGTGGGCAAACAGCTCGATGCCGTGCCGCGCCCTCTGCTTGTTCGTGATGAGTAACAAGCGGAGGAATCGTGTTGCTGTTGGGCGAAAGAAGCTTCTTTGTTTACCGCCGGGGGTTGATTTGGTGAAAGGCAACGGTGAGGCGAGCAGCTTCTCAAAATTGGCTTCTGCCCGTTCCTGCCTCGACTGGCAATAAGGAATGGTTGGTGGGGTCCTCAAGCTTCGATATGGCGGGGTTGTTGACGCCTGATGATCCAGGCATTCTTTGCTGCAGAGTCGCACTCCAACCTCCTTTCTGGGAGGTTTAATAGGTACGTACCCTTTCAGGGACCGCTTCGACGCCACAATTCCAGAAGCCAAGAGGCCCAGCAAAACGCCTAAGATCGTTCTGTTCCGTGGCTGAACACATCGCACCGGACACTCGGACGAGCAGATGACGAGGCGAGGAGGCTGTGCTGCCGTTTCTCTTAACTGATATTCTGCGCCTTTATGTGTACCCCTAGACTCTACAAATATTGTTCTACAAGCCGAAATCCACGCAATTAGCGGAAAGCTGCAATCGCGGCGTCAGTCAATCACTGTCTGCATCGTCTTCCTTAGAGCTCCTTGGCCGCTTCGCCGCCGCGTTACTCCGTCTTAGCCACAAGCGTGCTATTGGAGGGGTTAGCCAACACCACCGGTACCAGGAGCCACCCACCACGAGTTTACCTAACCCAACGTACCTACGGATAGTTGATCTGCCTGGCTCGGTTTAGCATTACCCCCCTTGCGGCCTATATCTACGAGTCTTTCCATGGCGACGACCTGCTTATCTCTCTTATACGAACCCAAGCACGGCATCCAGGCGCAATCTCTTCACATGCATGCTTTCCCCCCTAGGCATCGCCTTTACTGATGGCTGAGGTGGATGTTGCGCCGACCTTCGGCGCTGAACTGAAGGTGGGCAGCGCACTCGGCACGCCCTCCATATTTCTAGACGGCCTTGCTCACAGACATGCTCGCAGGATGCCTTCAAGCCCGTCAATGCCTGGGTGGCTGGCGGAATAGCCTGGCTCGACGATATCCAGTCCTTCTACCGCGAGAGGAGTGCCATAGAGAAGGAATACGCCGCCAAACTCAATGCGCTCGCCGCCAAGTACTTCGAGAAGAAGACCAAAAAGTCTTCTAGCTTGAGTGTTGGCGACACTCCTACTATGACCCCTGGGTCTCTAGAGAGGTATGCTCCGGCCTTCTCGGCTCCTCCGGCTTTCCTGCCCCAAAAGAACGAGGCTAAGCTAACACCACAATCTCCTGCAGCGCATCTCTGACGACCTGGACGACACAACTTACGACGCTAGAAGCACGAGCCAAAGAACACGATCGCTACGGGAACGATCTAGTCAACAAAGTCGCGGAACCGCTGAAGACCTTTGGTGGGAAATTCGAGGAGCTCCGCAAACGCCATGTCGAATACGCCGAGAAGCTGGAGAAGGAGCGGGATGGCTCGTACGTAGAGCTGCGCAAGATAAAGGCCAAGTACGATGCGGTATGTCAAGAGGTGGAGAGCAAGCGGAAGAAGTCAGAGTCGTCCTTCGACAAGGCCAAGGCGCAGAGCGCGTACCAGCAGCAGATCGTCGAGATGAACAACGTCAAGAATACCTACCTGATCGCCATAAACGTCACGAACAAGCAGAAGGAGAAGTATTATCACGAGTATATACCAGAGCTACTAGACAGCCTACAGGACCTCTCCGAGTTCAAGACGCTGAAGCTGAACGCCTCGTGGACCTTGGCTTCACAGTTGGAGTCCGCAATGCTGGCAACGAGCAAGACGCTCATAGACCACCAGACCGAGGAGATCGCGCGGAACCAACCGCACTTCGACTCTATGATGTTCATACGGCACAATATGGGAGGATTCCAGGAGCCTGCGGACAAGGTGTTTGAACCTAGCCCCGTGTGGCACGACGACGGTTCCATGATCACGGACGACGCGGCCAAGGTATACCTGCGAAATGTATTAAACAAGTCGAAGGGCCAGCTGGGGGAGCTGAGGCGTGAAGTTGACAAGAAGAGGCGGGAGGTTGAGTCCGTGAAGCGACTGAAGCAGAAGATTCGCGAGGGCACGGAGAAGAAGGACGAGCTCCTAGTGGTGAGCGCTATGTTCGCCCTGCAGGAAGACCTCCATCAGCTAGATCGCAAGCGGGTCGCTGCAGAAGTCGAGACCTTCACCATCACCACGGCGGTAGGGGACGTCACGCTAGGGGCCAAGAATCACAACTTCAAGTCGCAGACCTTCAAGATCCCCACGAACTGCGACCTATGCGGAGAGAGAATATGGGGACTGTCAGCCAAGGGCTTCGACTGTCGAGACTGCGGCTACACGTGCCACAGCAAGTGCGAGATGAAGGTCCCGCCCGAATGCCCCGGGGAGCAGACCAAGGAGGAGCGGAAGAAGCTCAAGCAGGAGCGCCAGGAGCACGCCAGCAGCCTGCTCAAGCCCAGCTCCGCCACGCCGTCGGCAGATAACGTGGCGGAGCTGCCCGCGCTGAGCCGGTCGAACACCATGAACTCCTTAAGCTCGGGTTACGCCGCCAGCGCCAACAGGTCGATCTCTGGCCCGAGGTCGCCCGCGGAGGAGGCGACGCCGGACGCGACGAGCTCGCGCCCGGCGGGCCCGACGGGCACGGTGCGCAAGAGCCGTGTGATGGCGCCGCCTCCCGCGCACTACATCAGCGAGCTGCCGGGAAGCACGCCCAACGGGTCGGGGAGTGCTCCGGAGCAGAAGGGCAAGATGCTCTACGCCTTTGAGGCCAATGGAGAGGGCGAGATCAGCGTGCCGGAAGGGCGCGAGATTGTCCTCCTTGAGCCGGATTGTACGTCCGAGACCCCTCTGGCCCCTATTACGATAACACCTTCGCTCGGTTTACTAACGCGAATGCTTGACAGCTGGCACGGGCTGGGTAAAAGTCCGCGCGGGCTACAAAGAGGGCCTTGTGCCGGCGAGCTACGTCGAACTTGGCCCGGCGCCGTCCCTGGCTCCGCAGAACACGGGCCAGTCGGCGAGGCCGCCCTCGACGTACTCCAACAGCGGGTCGTCCATCGGCGGCGGCGGTGGAGGCGGAGGGTCCGGCGGGGGTGCGAAGAAGAAGGGCCCGGCGGTGGCGCCGCGGCGCGGGGCCAAGAAGCTCCGGTACGTGGAGGCGATGTATGACTACGCGGCGCAAAGCGACGCGGAGCACAGCATGGCGGAGGGGGAGCGGTTCGTGCTGATCAAGGAGGACCCGGGCGACGGGTGGGCGGAGGTGGAGAAGGGGGGCGCGACCAAGAGCGTGCCGGCGAGCTACATACGGGTCGTCTAGGGGATGGTGGTGGTCGCGGAGGGCGCTGCTGGAGCCGGAGGAGTCTGGTGGTGGAAGTAGAATAAGAAAACCCTTTTATATTCTTCTCGATTCCTGTTATCCTTGATGCTGTACTATACGTATGGGTATTACGGAGTAGAGGAGAGTATGCTTGCATGTCTAGCCACCAACTTGGGAGTTTATATTTTGCATTGCGAGCATGAAGTAGAATAGGCAAGGTGGGGGAATTCTTGGCGGTCAGTAAATCAATCTGCATTATATTTCAGCTTCAAGGATTTCCGGCTTCCAAATTTCTTAAGATAGAAGAGTTACTGTATCACGGCATTCATCGGTTTTGGCATAGAGGCCGTCGTCCTGGCTGACCGAGCGGCCAAGCGGCCAAGCCACGTACCCCATTCCCATTTCCACTTCGCGCCCGGCCACCGTACCCGGCGGAGGTCCGTGATAGAGCCAGGGCCTTAATGCTCCCGCAGGATCGGGACAGGGGGGTTCAATTACGCACAGCCAAAGGCCGTGCATTTACAGGGAAGCTCTTGGCGGGACGATTGCCTTGCTTGACTTCCTTGCGCATGAGCTCGACGGGAGGACGGTTTTGTTGCTAAAGCATGACGGCCCAAATCCATCATCATTTCATTCACCATCGAACGGGGATTCCAACCCCGGACGGTGAAACGCGCAGCGCCAATGCGACCCGCGTTTCGGTGGCCATTGTTCGCCTTCTGATCAGCGCTGCCAAGACCGACGCTCTGGCATTCCCGTCCACTAGCGAGGTTGCGACGTGCTGGAGGTTGCTGGGCCTTCAGAGCTTTTTCGTGCGGGTACGGTGGCAGTGCTGGAAAGACGGCGCTGAAGGGGGGCTGTCTTAGGGCAGAGGAGGCGGGCGTATGAAACGGCGCGCCCTGGAAGATCGGTGGGTGTGCGATGGGGAGCGCGACGTCACGCGCGGTGTCGAAAGAGGTCGGACGGTTTTGTTATAAGTGGGAAAAGGAGGGGCGAGCGGTGGGTTGCCAATGACAATCGCCATCCAACCCCTTAAAATAGGTCGAGAATGTGTGTGTCTGGAGAGCAGGTAGTCTGTACCGTTCGTATTATGTGCCTGGATTCAGGGACGGCTGAGGGGACCAGTGCTGATATCACCCCGTACTGTGCCTCTCAGCCTCTGGGTGTGGAGTACGGAGTAACGTACCTATCTCGCGACTGTGGTTCTTCTGGCAGCGCGTCAGCGCTCGAATACCTGCCGAGTACTCCGTATACATAGTAATGTTTACAAAACAGATCTGGCAATGTTCTGGGGTTGCGTCTTTGTCCCTTAAACTTTCATTAACTGCCCGGAGTGTTAACAGTCTGTTATCCGAGACAATTCGTGCTGGTAGAGGAGAATGTAGGTAGGTACCTGTCTCTGCTATGGGGTAAGGTACTGACTGACAGTTGGAATCCAGAATCAGGAAAGGAGAAGGTTTTCCGCGCCTCCACACCACCAGGAGCTCAGGGTGTTGTAGCGGGCCCCACAGCTATTTCGCTCCGGCGTTGAATCAAGATCTAACAGGCCGATCCACGACGGGCATTTTGATACAGTGGCAGCAGAAAAGCACTTAGCTCAGGTACCTTAATCTGTAATAACAGCAAGCGAGTGCTTGCACGTGCGAGGGCGTGCCTGTAGATACTGTGTACAGAATACCTAACTCCATACATTAGGTAGTGTGCCTGTGGTGGGCTGGAAGGCTGGCTGGCTGGTGGTGGAGAGTGAGTGACTGAGAGTGGTGGTGGTGGTGGTGGTGTGCGTGAGGCGAGGCGGGTGGTTCGTACCGTACCTTGCACTAAGGGAGGGGCTCTGCAGCCGAAGAAAGAAAGATGGCAGGCACTTTTTACTGCTTGCCGTCCTCTCCCTTCCGTGCCTTGATTTCCTGATTCCTTCTCTTGTCCTCAACCTCCAACCTCCTTCTTCCGCCTCCCTCTTCTTCCGCTCGTTGCCGGTTAATCCACTTCCTTCTTCTCACTCTCACTCACTCACTCACGATCACTTCTTTTTCTCCCCGACCAATTCTTTCTTGGTGTGGTCGTGATATTCTTGCCAACTCACTCGTTACCGTTGGCATCTTTAAGCTGCTTCTTGTAATCCATCCACATCCTCCATTACTTCGGTCCGCTCGCTGCATCACCAGTTTTCCCCCATTTCTTGTCCGCCTCCTACGACTGCGGCACGCCTGAGACGCGAATCTCGACGCGAAACGCATCCTTTTTGGACCGGTACGGAATATCGAGAAGGATACTAGGGAACATCTCTTCAAGATGAAGTCATTCGTAGTCGCGTCCCTCCTCGCCGGCCTGGCCCTCGCCAAGCCCACCCCTACCGAGAAGCAGGCCCCCCACAAGCGCTCTTCATTGCCGACCGTCACGGCATCTGGCAATGGTACACAATGAACCCCCTTTTGCCCGACCATGGCACTCCTGGCTGAATGGCTCTGCTAACCTGCAATCCAGCTTTCTGGGCTGGCTCTGACCGGTTCTATGTCCGTGGCATTGACTATCAGCCTGGCGGCTCCTCTGACATGTCGGATCCTCTTGCGGATGAGGATGTCTGCAAGCGCGACATTACCGAGTTCAAGAAGCTGGGCATCAACACTATCCGCGTTTACATCACTGACAACTCCGCCGACCACGACACCTGCATGAACGCCCTTGCTGATGCCGGCATCTACGTTATTCTCGACGCCAACAACCCGCTGTACTCCATCAACCGGGATGATCCCGCGCCGTCGTACAACGCCGTCTACCTGCAGAGCGTCTTCGCCACCATTGACGAGTTCATCCAGTACGACAACACTCTTGCCTTCTTCTCCGGCAACGAGGTCGTCAATGACAAGGTCAACACCACCCTGTCCGCCAAGTATGTCAAGGCCACCACCCGAGACATGCGTCAGTACATCTCCAAGCGCGGCTACCGCTCCGTGCCTGTCGGCTACTCTGCTGCCGACGTTGCACAGAACCGCATGCAGCTAGCCCACTACATGAACTGCGGTACGGATGATGTGCGGAGTGACTTCTTTGCCTTCGTAAGTCTGCCCCATCTGTTCTGCTCTGAAGGTTTCCTTCTGACTTCGCCTGACAGAATGACTACTCGTGGTGCAACACCGACTTCACGACTTCCGGCTGGGATGTCAAGGTCAAGAACTTCACTGGTTACGGCATTCCTCTCTTGTAAGTGCCGCTACTCCATATCCCTAGCCGTCTTGGCTTCCTGCCTAGGATCGTGCTCCTTTTGCGGATCTGCGCTGACTAACGTGCCACAGCATTTCCGAGTACGGCTGCACGACCAACGGCCGCGACTTCGGTGAGGTCGAGGCGCTTATGAGCGACGAAATGACGTTTGTCTACTCTGGCGGTCTGCTCTACGAGTACTCCAAGGAGGACAACGACTTCGGTATCGTTACTATCGATGGCACCAGCGTTGACGAGAGCGACGATTTCACGAAGTACGCCTCGGCTCTGAGCGCCAACCCTGCGCCCACTGGCGATGGCGGCTTCACCTCTACTACCAACTCTGTCGCCTGCCCCACTGCGGACTCTGAGTGGCTCATTGACACTACTGCGCTCCCCGCCATTCCTGCGGCCGCTGAGAAGTACATGACTGAGGGCGCCGGCACCGGCCCGGGTCTCACGGGCGACGGCTCCCAGAACGCGGGCTCTGAGGACGGCGACGGCGCCACCAGCACCGGTGACGTGACCGCAGCCTCGGGCTCCGTCAGCGCCACAGCCACCGGCGAGAGCAAGGCCGGCATCACCCACGTCGGCCCCTTCGACAAGACGCCGCTTGTCCTGACCGGCCTGGTCTTCTGCCTTTCCCTCTTCGGCACCCTACTTCTGTAAGGTAACTAGTATAGGATTATAGTTGACGACGTCGACTAGAATGACTTCCTAGCTGGAAACAGAATTAGGCGAGCAGAAAATCAAGAAACGCAAAACATGTACAAACTGCCATATCCCAGGCATCCTTTCCAGCTCGGCGCCAAGGGGGGACTACTCCTGTTTTTCGAAATGGGAAGAGAAGTCAACTTCTCTTTTGTGCTTTCACATTCATCATTGGAAGGAATTGAATTGAAATCGGACAGCCGGGGTTGGCTTTCAACTCGGCCTCATTGATGTATACATATGGTCTCCTTCGCGCAGCATAGAACGGTCGGATAGGGGAAAGAAACACCAAATGGAAAACTCGGGGGACTAGGAAAGTACTCCTTTTTTGAAATGTCCTCTTTTACGAAATCGAGTTCTGGACACTGGGTTTTTGAATCGGGTCAATTGAATTGTAATGAACCTCCACTGGTGTCTTCTGCGTGCCCTATGTGAGCTGGTCCGCCCGTGAGGCCTGCCTTGTCCTCTTGCCGCAACGGTCTCTTACACTCGTATAGACTGCACCGTACGTAGGTCGTGTTATGCACTGAGAGCTCCTTGCTGGACTCTGAGGTCTTGGCGCCGCGTCAGCTTCGTTTCCTGGGACCTGGGAGAGCCCGCTAGATATACCCACATCTCGATAGTTGATTCCTCACGGGTCCATGACCATCCCCTTGTCTCTCTCCTTCTCTTGCGTGATTGATTTGGCCGCCTTGATTTGAACGCGTCGTTCGTGGGAGAGACCCCAGGCTAGCTAGCCGGCGGGACTGGAACGGGTCTTATGCCCGCCGATGTCCGCTGAGGAGGAAGAAGAAACGGAGGGCAGGTAACTCATATACAACGGAGACACTTCCTCGTGTTGTAGCTAAGATGCCTTTTGACTATACTAGGAATTATGATCGCCAGGGCACCGAGCCAGGACAACGTAGACGACACGGGCACAGAGTCTACGGACTGTTATCATGTGTTGATAAAAGGACCTGACTTTATTCTATTGACGGCATGACTACCTACCCTTAACTCCATTAAATCCTGCAGCAGGCATGACGATACTAGACTTGGGGGTGGAGAGCCAACAAGGGGGACGCAAAACAACAACAGCCATGAGATGCCTCCCTCACCACCCATGGAGGAACATGCTTTCGTGCTTCTTGCCCCTTACCACCCTGTCCACTTTCTTCTTTTTTGCTTGCCTCATTCCCTGCATCTCATTTCACCCGTCACTCATGGGGATATTGCCGGGGAGGATACCATCTTGGAAGAACCCCTAGACGGCAAGTGGCCTTCGCAAGAAGAAACCAAAAAGCACAGGACCAAGCAAACAGCGCAAAACCCGGAACCCTGATACCACGCAAGAGGAAATGCAAAGAATAAAGGCGGGGGCTTGTTACTCATACACAAGCAAACAGGAAAAGACCACGTAAGACCGCCACCTAGGAGCGCCCGTCCCTCCGCCGCCCCGACCGGGGGGCCAGCAGGAAGTCCCGCGGGGCCACGAACCCCCGGCTCGCGGCCGTGGACCCCGTGTAGTTGGACCCGGCGCTCTGTGCGCGGCCGACTCCTCCTCCGGGCCCGTTGGCGCCCTGCCGCCGTTCGGCCATGGCCGGAGGAGGCGAGGGCGAGCCCACCCCAGCGACCGCGGCAGGCGAGAAGTTGACGACGGTAGGCCGCGGGGCCGGCGGCGAGCCGTACCGGGCGGCTCTCTAGGCCTGGCCGAGGTCCCGCCCGGTCGCTATGGCGCTGCTGGGCGCGGCTTGCTTGGCTGCCGGGGCGTTGTTCCAGGAGAGATAGGTGTGGTCGCCGAGTTTCCTGCAAGCGATTGTTAGCTCGAATAAAGGGATAGGTATCAAAGTTTGAACTGTAGAACGGTTCCTGGGGCAGGCTGCTTACCTTGGCCTGATGAGATGCGTGACGGTGAAGATCACGCCGAGGATGATGCAGACGCCACCGACGACAATGTAGGCGATGCCCAGGAAGGGGTTCCGCCCACCCATGACGGTCCTCGTGGAGATGACGACCGACTTTGTGCCATCGTACTTGTCCGCTGGGAAGTCTGCGATACCCCTGTTAGTTGCTATCAAGCGGGGTGTTAGGGGAGACAAGACTTACTCAGAGTAATGTTGAGCTGGTATGTACCGGCCCTCATCGCAGCCGTATTATTCCTCTGGTACAGCTTGCTGAACGACGGCAGACCGGCGGTCCGCATCCACACTATGAACGCCTCGTCCTCCTTCAAGTTCGGCGGCGGGTTGCTTTCGGTGTAGCCATTCGGGTATCGCACCAGCCAGTTTGGCGGCGGTACGACGGAGTCGAGCGACATCTCGCTGGGGAAGTTCCCGTAGAGATCCTTGTCGGAGCTCCACGCAATGCCCTTGTCGGTCATGTTGTACACCTCGCGCGCCTCGTTCGAATTGATGGTGTTCAGCAGGACGGGGTTGGTGAAGGTGTCGTTGAAGAGCGAGTTGGCGATCAGGCCGCACGGGTAGATGGACTTGCCGTCGCGGTGCTTGAGCGGCTTGCAGTTCGAGCTGTTAACGTCGCTGCCGGACACGACATCACCCTTCAGTTGCTTGTCGTAGAAGCTGTTGACGTATTGTCGGTGGTTCTGGTAGAAGTTCGTGAGGTGGTAGTAGAACAGGACTGGAGGGCCGATGTCCTCCGGGAGATCGAACTGCAGGGTGCACAGCGGCGTCTCGACCGTCACGTTGTCGTAGGTCGTGTTTATGGTAGAGCGAAGCCACTGAGCGTTTACGGACTTGTTGCTGGATCTGAAGGCTGTGAACACGTCGTCGCTATCCATAAGCGCGAAGTCATCGGTGGGAGCGTCCTGGAAGCAGTTGGTGTAGTCGAGCGAGATCTCTTGGACGCGGGAGCTCGCCCAGAGCAGTACTCCTCCGATCGGGGCGAAGATAATTCCGATCGAGAAGAACAGCGGCAGCACCGTCTTGGGTGTGAGGATGGGCTGCCATGCCTTCAGCCGCTGTTGCCGGAAAGCGTTATCTATTGCGGAATCACCGCTCGTCAGCGCACTGCTCTCCAGACCGGCGCGGTCGCCGTTTGTCTTCCTTCGTCTCCTCCCATATTTCGAAGACCGTCGGCGCTCGGGGGAGCCGGAAGGGACTCACTTGCGGGTCTGCGGCTCTTCTTCTTCTCAGTGTCTTTCGGTCCCGATTCCTGGGACGCGATGGACTCGGGGTGATCGAGGCGGGCCGCGTTTTCCTCCATGGCGATGGAGTCTGAGTGGGTGGTGGTGATGTGGGAGTTGGATTAAGACTGCGCGGCCATTGATTTCCAGGATCGGGTTGTTCCAGGAGAGCGAAACAGATCCACATTACGTTACTAAAGAGGGCGGCGTCAGCGGGTGAGGCTTGGACTCAGCCACCCCAAGACGCACCCAACTGTGGGTCAGGTCATTACGAGACCACGTGACATGTCACAAGACCGTGACAGTATGGACACAGGTACGGCGTCCGCTTCTACACGGCGACACGGCAGATGCAGACGGGCCTGACAGTGCGGACAGAGTGAAACTCTTGGCCTAAATAAGAAAGACGAATTTTGAGGGCCGTGTGCTGAAATTCTCTCCAGAGAAGTACTGTCAAAGAAGGCTTGTGCCCGCGATATCTCTATCGAATCAGGGGTGCTACGGCCTGCACGGCGGAGTGGGGGAGGGGGGAATTCCAATCGAGTCGATATTCAAAGAGCGCTCATCTGAAGACGGCAACACTGCGCATATCACGGAATATCCCATCACTTCATTGTCTCCATCACAAGACCCTGCCGAAGCGCATTGAGGCCGCGTGCTTCCTATTCGGGACAGGTACGCCGCGTATCCGGATGGTCGTGTAAGTCCGGCATTGGCACACCGACAGATTGCTTGGACGATCAAATCAAGCTGGAGCTCCCGCGCTAGACACCAGGCTATCTGTTAGTGACGGGCCTCGGGTGGCTGCCATACCCAAACGTGTATGTTTCACCCGGCCCTATCGGCCACTGATATGGATCTTCGTAAGGAGTGTGTCACAAGATAGGAGGTTCGCCCGCTTCATCGCTCTGTTCTGGCCGCCCCGAGACTCGACGTACGTGTTTCAGGCACGCCTGCTGCATTAGGAGATGCACCATTTAATATGCCGGAAGCCGTGGATGTGGAAATGATCGTCCCATCGTGCTCATCGCCCTCTGGATGATAGCTGGGGCTCTAGACGCCCATCCCGAAGAAACTCCTTAGCAACGTCACAGGTCTGCTCACGTCTCGATATTACGCCGAGAACGCTTCACAGCAGAGGCAGAGGAGGCATGTCGGTAGACTGCCGGAGTGGCTTCTGCATCTCTGGTGTGGTTGCGGGAGGCATGACTCGGTGTTTCGGGTCCTGTGTCGTTACTGCAGTGCTTGCTCATCTATCCATCGGCGTCGCTAGCAGGGAGGTGCAATTCGTGCAGTCATCGGCGCAGGCCTAGCATCACAGAAGAGGGGAAAGGAAGAGGGGGGAAGCTGCACGGAAGCTTGGGAAGCACGACGGATCGAAAAGAAGGCTGGAGCAGCGGGCCACCGGTTGATCTGTGCGTCTTTCTAGAAACATTCGACTTGACGGCAGGAGGCACAGGCCGCTGGTGATTGGCGGCGGCGGTGCTGCTCGCAAGCGGGCCCAGCCCACCCTGTGCAACAGCGAGCAGCACTAGCAGGGAAAGCGAGAGTCAGTGACGGCGGATGCGCGATAGAGACGAGAGCGACTCCCCACCCGAAACCCAAAAAGACCAAAGAGAAGGCCCAAGCTTCCATCTACCCCGTCACTCCTCTCTCTCCCGCACTCCAGGCGTCAACCTTCTCCTCCTCTCTCGTCCTCGGTCCTTCAAGGAATCATCGTCCAGCTGCGAGCTGCTCTCTGACCTCTTCTTATCGAGCAGATTGATCAGATCATCTTTCCACCTCCCTGCTATTGTTTGACTGCGTGTCTCTTGTCTGCAGTAACTCGCCGTCTCCGTCGCTCCGTTGGCGCGGCACCGTCATCGCTTCTCTCGAACCCCCGGTTTTCGCCACGGCGTCGTCTCGACTCGCTACCGTTGCTACGAACCCCGAAGCTCCTAGGCAATCCATATTCTCTGTACGGTTCACCCTCGCTGAATGCCAGCTTCATTGCGTCTATACCCGCCTGTCTTTGTCGCATTTGCCTGGCCGCATTGCCCCTCCCTACCCCCTGTCCTGCCTATCCCAGCTGTCCTGGCTTCATCGCATCCGATCTCGTCGACGAGCCTCGATACCATCGTTGTTCAACCCTTTCATGCTATAATAATCTCGCCTCAGTTTTAAATCTTAGCCCATCGCACATTGACTTGCCTTGTCTTGGGCGTCGAGCTCCTGAAAGGCGCGGGGGCGAGATCTGTTAGCTCTCGCATTGATATCATCACTTGCTCCCTCATTTCAGCCTCAGCTCCTGCGCCGTCAGCTGCGGCGCGGCCCTAGCTGCCCTGCCCGCCTGATTCTTGTACGCGGAGGCTGATTGAGAGATATCACTTGTCTGTTAAATGGAAAACTACAGGTCATCTTGTCCACCGAGCACCCTCTGCTTTCCCTCTTGCGCGCTGCTGTCGATTCCTTTGTCCTTGTGGACCCCTCTCGTCGTCATGCTGCCAGCTCGTCTCAATTACCTCCTGTCTCGCCTGTCCACAGCTCACATCTCGCTCCTTGCTTGCCCCCAGTCCGGCATCACTGCAGCTGTGACTTACTAACAAATGACAGACATACTCAGTCCTCAAAGGCGGTTGTTTCAAAAGTTCTGGGAAACTTTGAGGTACGTCCCAGTCTCGCCTTCATCCTGAAGTCCTCCCCGTCCTCTCCTGTATATAGACACCACGGGCTGTTCTTGCCCATCCATCCAGGACAACCTTGCTTTCCCTACAACTTCAACCCCGAAAATGTCTCTATCGTCTCTTCCAGAAGCTTATATGAGAGAGATTTTAGCTCTCACTCGGCAGGTGGCACTAGCCCAGCCTTTCGACATTCTGCAGTTCTGCGCAGATTACTTCACGGCACGACTCTCCTCCCGCCGTATCATCTACTCGCCCTTTCCTCTGAGCCCGAAGTCCCGATTCGAGCCCGTACTCATAACGAAGAATACTATCATGGCTAGCTTTACAAGTCCGTTTGGGGCAAACGCCAACCCCTTTGGCTCTACGGATTCGCCGGCGATGCAGAGAGTTCTGGAGGAGGAGGAGAATGACACCCTCGCGTCACCTACAACACCTAATTTCGGATTCAATGCTGGTACTGCCTTCCGAGGTCCTTTCGGGGGCAATGACGGCGCGTCCGACCCGCCGCCGTCCTCCCTGAGAAGCAACCCGAATCCTGAAGGGTATCCTGCACAATATAACTTCGGTCGACGGACTTCGGTATCTGCAGAGTCCCTGAAGCCCGTGGCGGATACCTACGATAACTGGCAGCCGCCTAACCACCCCAAGAGTGATCAGCAGTTGGAGAGACTGAAACACGCAATCGAGGGCAACTTTCTCTTCAGCCATCTTGACGAAGAGCAGAGTGCGCAAATTCTCGGTGCCCTGGTAGAAAAGCCTATTCCCGCGAAGGATATCAAGGTACGACCTCGTCCTTCCAGCTTGCTACCCCTAAATTGGGAGTCGCCATTCGCTTGCGAATGGTTCGGTCTTTGCTAACTATTCCGCTTCAGGTTATTACCCAAGGAGACCCGGGTGACTATTTCTATGTCGTGGAGAAAGGCACTTTTCATGTGTATGTGAATCCTGCCGGCAAGCTGCAACCAGGTGCCGACGGGCTAGGCCCCAACGTCGCCACCATTGAGGCTGGTGGTTCGTTCGGCGAGCTCGCCCTGATGTACAATGCGCCCCGTGCGGCGACTGTTGTCTCCGCCACGCCTAACTGCACGTTGTGGGCGCTTGACCGTCTGACGTTCCGACGCATCCTGATGGAATCGACGTTTGCCCGCCGCCGCATGTACGAGAGCTTCCTTGAAGAAGTCCCTCTACTGTCGGTCCTCTCTCCATACGAGAGATCCAAGATCGCAGACGCTCTTGAAACCCAGAAGTTCCCAGCGGGACACGCCATCATCAAAGAGGGCGATCCCGGGACCGAGTTCTTCCTCCTGGAGAGTGGCGAGGCTGACGCATACAAAGAAGGCAACCCCAGCTCAGTGAAACACTACTCTAAGGGTGACTTCTTCGGCGAGCTAGCGCTGCTTAACGACGCCCCGCGAGCCGCCAGTGTTGTCAGCGCAACAGAGGTCAAGGTTGCCAAGCTGGGCAAGTCGGCATTTCAGAGACTACTAGGACCGGTTGAGAGCATCATGAGGAGGACGAAGTACGAAGGTGTCAAATCAGGAGTCGAGGATGTCGACCCGCTGCAGTCGACGTAGGGCGCAGAGAAGCAGTGATGAATGGCAGAACGATTGCAGGACTGGATCGGGGAGTTGGCTGGGTGGGTTACGGGACTCGAATAGGCTTAAGACGGAGGGACTACGACTAGGTAGTAGTGGTATGGCGGCGTTTAGGCTTACGTGAACCTCTTTCGCTCGCTTCTCTTAGAAGACTCCGTGTGGTGATGGGAACATCAGATACCTGGGCAATCAAGTTGTGTTGTGGCAGTGGAGATGCTGCTTCAGTTATTACTCCCGACTATCTGACATGATGTCTCCCTGAATCTATGCGTGGTGGGCCTTCGTCTCAG
Organism: Pleurostoma richardsiae; assembly: GCA_030052745.1. Taxonomy (NCBI): domain Eukaryota; kingdom Fungi; phylum Ascomycota; class Sordariomycetes; order Calosphaeriales; family Pleurostomataceae; genus Pleurostoma; species Pleurostoma richardsiae. Next base: position 362,922 of record JANBVO010000025.1, read on the forward strand.
TCATATTTTGTCTCCTAGAACAGTGCCGAGATTGTGATCTCGTGGATGCTGCCGCCAATGGCGGCTCAACAAATCCAAACAACGCCGTGCTCCTTTTTCCTTTCCTTTCCCTTGAATATCTTATAAGCCTGGCCATCCTTTTCCCCGGATCACACACCCCCCCTCCTCCCACTCTCCCAGTGCTGGCGCTCACTCCTGCCGCCTCCTCGCCTCGAGCACCTCCCTCCTCACGCCCTCGGCCGCGACCTCGGTCTCCAGCACGCGGGCAACGCCCCTCTTCCAGCCGTCCTCGAGGCTCCTCACCTCGCCGGCGACCTCATCCTGGGCCCTCCGGCGGGCGATGGTGACGAGGTCGACCTCGCGGCGGGCGGCGGCCAGCTCGCGCTCCAGGGCGGCGAGCTCGCCCTCGAGCTGCCAGTTGCCGACGAGCCAGGCGTTGCGGCCGTGGCTGTCCAGCAGGGCGAGGTGCTGGCGGCGGGCGGAGAGGTAGGCTGCGCTGGCGTAGGCGCGGGACAGGGCGGGCTCGATGGCGGAGGGGTCGGAGGAGTCGAGGTCCGGGAGGTCGGGGGCCTCGTAGCGGGCGAGGTCGACGGCGCGGGTGGGCGGGGGGCGGGAGGGGTCGGGGGCTGAGGCGATGCGGGAGAGCTCGGAGTCGATGAGGGCGCTGAAGGCGGGCGTGAAGGGCGGGGGGAGCAGCGCGTGGGAGGGGTCGTCGGCCGTGGAGGAGCGCTCCATTGCTATGAGGGCCTCGGCGGCGGCGCGCTCGGCGGGGGTGGGCTCCGGGTCGATGTCTGGCGGGAGGGGAAATGTTAGCTCTGAGGGGTTTCTGGCTTCATTGAGGGAGGGGTCTAATGGGTGAGGAGAGGGGACGTACATGGGAGGGACTCGTGGGCGCTCGTGATGAGAGGCATGGTGGGCGAGTTCGTTGTTTGGCCGCTTTGTTGTGCCTTGGCTGGATGCTTTTGTTCCGTCGGATTGAATTGAAGGTGGACGAGCTTCAGCGACTCTCTTTGCGTTGCCTTGGCCGTGGAGGTACCGGTGGAAGCCCTCTAGGGGGACAAGAAGGCACAGGTAAGGGAAAGGAGCGACTGGATCGTATCTGTTGAGTGCACAGCTGTGTGGTTGCTTGCTGTTGGTGGATTGGCGATGGATTTTGTAGCTTGGAAAAATTTCCGACCTAAGAGGCTGCCTGTTGGCATCTAGATACCTTAACTTTACCTCTACCCTTGGGATGCGGGGAAGATGCGACCCCTGGTGTGTGCGTATCGCGCATTCATGTAAAAGAGCTCGCTCGACCTTCACTTTCTAACATCTGAGTCCCTCACGTTCGATTGGGCCATTATTTATTGAGAGGATTCTAATGTTGGCCAGTGATGGAATTGACATGCCGGGTTTACTGGACAGGTCTTGACAACCTGTTGTCTAGAGGCGCATGTCTACGGTGCCAGCTTGTCACAGCTTTGTCATATTTCGAACTGATATACTACTTCTATGTGCAGCGGGGTTGGAGCACAGATTGAATACAGCTTGCTTCTCCAATGTCCGGCCGGCACTTGGGAGATACCTATGTAACTAAGTCGGCAGGCTATATCGAATCGGGGATATTCCAGGGCTTGCTTGCTCGATGACGAAAGAGGGGCTGCCACGTCCGAAACCGACTCCGTTGAGTCCGCGTCGACAAGAGGGGCCGAGACACCTCGGCGACCCTCGTGCTTGTGACAACTCGATGGAAGATTCAATGTGATACTGTGGTTATACTTCCATGGTAACCTAGACCGATCATTTCTAGGCAGCCCGCTGTCAACGTCTGGTGGCCTTCTCCTAGCAGTAGCGAAAGAGAATGGCCGTGCCTACTGTCGAAGATGCGTCCCAGGGCGATAAAAGGGCCGGTCCCTCGGTGTTGCCTGTATCTTCGTCACCTTCTCGTTCTGGGATTTTGTCCAGGAGAGTGGCTATTTGCATTTTCAGCTTGCTGGCCTTCTTCTTGATCATCCTGCTTAGCCCGCTAGGTCACAGGTCGCGGCAGCTGTTGCCGTGGCTGGCCGAGTCGGATGCATCAAGCAAGGCATGGCCGGAGCTGGGCGACAGGTACCTGCTGGGTGTGGGCAAAGCAGACATCACAGGCCCAGTGGTTGAGATCAATATGATGGGCTACGCCGATCCGAAACAGATTGGGACGGGCTTGCGACAGCGACTATACTCCCGAGCCTTCATCGTCGGAGATATCAACAATCCGAGCGAACGGTTTGTCTATCTTGTGCTTGATACCCAGTCGGGCGACACCGCCGTCAGGTACGGTATCATATCTGCCTTGAGGGAGCTAGGAAAAGACTACCAGATCTACGGCCATCACAATGTCGCTGTCACCGGAACGCACTCCCATTCCGGTCCTGGCGGGTGGCTGAACTACCTGCTGCCCCAGATCACCAGCAAGGGGTTCGACCAGCAGGGCTACCGGGCAATCGTGGATGGCGCGGTCTCGTCCATAAAACGGGCGCACGAAAGCCTCCAGCCCGGCTACCTCAGCGTGGGGAGCACCAAGGTCAAGGACGCGAACATCAACCGGAGCCTGTTCGCCTACCTCGCGAACCCCGAGGAGGAGCGAGCCAGATACAACGTCAGCGCAGAAGACGACGGCTCCGTGGAGAAGGACCTCACCCTGCTCAAGTTCCAGCGCGCCTCGGACGGCAAAGATATCGGCGTTCTGACGTGGTACCCGACTCATGGGACATCCATGCTCGGAAACAACACGCTGATCTCTGGGGACAATAAGGGTGTGGCGGCTTACCTCTTCGAGAGAAACGCTCGCGAGTCGGAGACCGCTGCAGACGAGTTCGTGGCCGGCTTCTCCCAGGCCAGCGTTGGTGACACGAGCCCGAATGTCCTCGGCGCCTGGTGTGAGGATGGCTCGGGCCAGATGTGCAGCTTTGAGAACAGCACTTGCAGCAACGGGAAGTCGCAGCACTGTCATGCGAGAGGCCCGTTCTTCCGGGCAGATGACAGCGGCACGGCGTCCTGCTTCGAGATAGGCAGACGACAGTTTGAAGCTGCGAATGAGGTGTACAACGAGCTGATTCTGACACCGAACCCCATCAGAGGTTCCTATGTTAGAAGCTTCCATACCTTCCACAACATGTCCGACTTCTCCTTTCAACTCCCTAACGGCTCGGTGGCGCACACATGTCCCGCGGCTCTCGGGTATTCCTTCGCTGCGGGAACATCAGACGGCCCCGGTGTGTTCGACTTCACCCAGCATGACGGCAATCCCTCCACGACGTCGCCGGTCTGGCAAGTAGTCTCTCGCTTCCTCAAGGAGCCGTCTGAGGCGCAGAGAGTTTGCCATGATAAGAAACCGATCCTGCTGGACGTTGGCGAGCTCTACGAGCCCTACCATTGGACTCCCAACGTCGTTGACGTCCAGGTCTTCCGGGTAGGTCAGCTCGTGATCATAGTCAGCCCCGGTGAAGCGACCACCATGGCAGGCCGGCGGTGGAAAGGTGCTGTGAGCACCGCCTCGACAGCCATGTTCCAGCAGGAAGACTTCTCCGCCGCTCCGGTCGTCGTCCTGGGCGGGCCTGCGAACAGCTACACGCACTATATCACCACTGAAGAGGAATACAGGTGAGTCCTTCTGCGTCTTTGGCCTTCACCCCTCGCATGCCTTGACTGACAGCCCTGGGTAGCATCCAACGCTACGAAGGCGCCTCAACGCTCTACGGCCCGCACACACTCGCCGCCTACATCAACGTCACGCTCTCCTTCATCCCCTACCTCTCTTCCTCCGGCAGTTCACCCCCGCACGACCCGGCCTCCTTCCCACCCGACAACAGTAACCGCTCGCTGTCCTTCGTCCCGGGAGTCGTCCGCGACAGCGCTGGCCCCTTTCGTGCCTTCGGCGACGTCAGGCACGACGTGCAGCCTACATACGCCCGCGGGGCTATTGTGAGCGCCGCTTTCGTAGGGGCTAACCCACGGAACGACCTCCGGCTGGGAGGCACGTACGCCACGGTGGAGAGGCTGGACGCTGGCGGGGGCACGGAGGAGGAGGGGTGGAGGGTGGTCAGGGATGACGCCGACTGGGACCTGGTGTTCCGGTGGAGGCGGACGAGCGAAGTGCTGGGGACGAGCGAGGTGGAGATTGTGTGGGAGACGGGGGAGGAGGATGAGGAGGGGACGTATCGGATTAGGTACTTTGGGGACGCGAAGAGTCTCTCGGGGGTGGTCAGGGCGTTTGAGGGCGTGAGTAGTCCTTTCACGTTGGTTTGAGGGGCTGGGTACTGTGGTCGGGGATGTGTTTGTACGATCAGGCTTGTATGGCCGTTGAGCTGCAGAGTTGGCCGCCCGTTTGCATGGCTACGAGGGGATGGCAGTCCAGGAACAGGTTCATTGAAGGTCTTTCACGATGAATGAAATCTCCTCCTGTCATGGAATTAGTTTCCATTGGTATAAGGTCGTAATGCTGCTAGACACACCACGCAGTTGAGATTGACGGCGCGTCCGCTGGTTCTAGGACGTCTAAAAATCAGAATTCGCTTTGAGTCTTTGTGGTCTGAAATGAGGAACAGAGCAGAGATATAATCAAAGTATATACAGCATAGAGCCAAGTTCCAAGGTCGTTCTTGTGTTGTCGAGGGTGTGAGAATAAGGGCACCGTTCCTGAACGCACAGACCACCAGTCCCCTTGTCCCGCTAGTTGCTTCCACGTATCACCAGCTCCACACAATTCGAGGTCGCCGCTTCGCACCAGACCGTAGCGACGAACATCTACATACATACAAACACACGACGACACGGACGACAGCCACGAGAATACGCCATTGAACTCGAGAACGAGAACACTCCCCCAGAACATCGCAAAGATGGATCCCTACTCGGCAGAAGGCGAGCTGATCAACATCCACAACCACTTCCACCAGGGCCAGTACCAGGAGGTAGTCGACTTCGACACCTCCTCCCTCTCCCCCGAGAACGCCCTGCCCGCCCGCGTCCTGCAGCTGCGCGCGCGCGTCGCCCTCGGCCAGGCCGACGAAGTACTCGCGGAGGTCAAGGGTGCCGCCGAGCCCGAGCTGAAGGCGGTCGCCGCCCTCGCCGCGTACCGCCTGGGCAAGACGGACGATGCCGTGAAGGAGGCCGAGGCGCTGGCGCAGCCGAGCGGCGACAACGCGACGGTGCAGGTCCTGGCGGGCACGGTGCTGCAGGGCGCTGGCAAGTCGGAGGAGGCGCTGGCGCTGCTGGCGCAGCACCAGGGGAGCCGTAAGCGTTACCCCTCTCTGTATATTTGTGTGTTCCGGGCAGGATTGGAGCTAATACGGATGTGCGTTCTCTTCAACAGTGGAAGCGGTGGCACTCATCGTCCAGATCCACCTCCAGCAGAACCGCAACGATCTCGCCGTGAAGGAGGTCGCGGCCGCGCGGCGGTGGGCGCAGGACAGCCTGCTTGTCAACCTGGCTGAGTCCTGGGTCGGTCTACGAGTGGTACGCTTTCCTACGAAATCTCTCCCTCCCTCTCTTTCCCAAGTCAGGAGTTGGGGCTAACGTTCTCGCCTTTGTGTGCAGGGCGGCGAAAAGTACCAGCAGGCATTCTACGTCTTCGAGGAGCTGGCGCAGGCGCCGTCGACCTCGTCCGTGCGGACGCTGGTCTCGCAGGCGGTGGCGGAGCTGCATCTCGGCCGGACGGAGGAGGCACAGGCGGCGCTTGACCAGGCAGTGAAGAAGGAGCCGGGATACGCGGAGGCAATCGCCAACCTGCTGGTCCTTTCGGTGATCTCTGGGAAGGACCCCAAGGAGTTTACTGCGTATGTGTCCCCCTTGAATGCGCGCTTATGCCTAGTCCTTGACTTGGCTATGTCTACAGCAGCTGACAGTGTGGTTATAACAGTTCACTAGAGAAGGCGGACGCCAAGCATCCTTTCTTGACGGATCTGGAGGAGAAGAGCGCTCTGTTCGACAAGGCGGCAGCAAAGTACAGCCCGAAGGTCTCGGCGTGAAGAGATGATAGTACTGGTGATGGCAAGATACGGAAAGGAGCCTAGACACCGAGAGGGTGACAGATATCGTCAGTGGCGGTGACAGTCTCGTTTCCGTCCCCGGCTGGAAGAAGCCAAGCTAATGGCTCAAGGTGTCAACTGCATCAGGCTGGTGAGTATGGGAGTAGACTTGGACATGTTTGACTTGGTAAGCCACCATCCGGCCAGAAGGGGCTAGTAACGTCGGATGATGGACTGGCGACCGTCCTTCTACGCTTTCACCTGGCGACATGGCTGGGGCCTGGAGAGGAAAACAGCAATACCTGGGTAGTATGTACAATGCTAGTGCGCAATGGCAGGATCTTCTTCATACACCGTTTCTGTCGAGACGTCCCATGTCGTCCATGGCTTGCGTGAATCTTTTCCGGTACAATCCTATGTTTCTGACTGGCTGTGAGAAGGAGGAGGTGATAGAAAGGCTGACGATAAGACTCCAGCCGTACAAGGCACTAACGGGCAAGGTGTAAGGCGTCCCCGATATTCTCGACATTCTGGGCCTGGAGAAGTATGGCGGTATCGCTAGGGAATTGTCCGGTATATCTGACGTCGAGGGTATGAGAGTTATATAGGAATTGACTGATCTTCCTTGCCACCTCAGTTCAAGTCATCTTCGATTGTCCACTTGGTCTTGCCCCTATGCCTAATCTCTGAGCTTGATACTCTGTCAACGAGAGATCCAACATCAACGCCGGTGCGTGTTGCTCCCAGCAGCCTATAGTACTCCCTTAACCGAAGCGCTGATTGTGCCTTTACGGTATCGAGATCAAATCCACATTTAGATAATGCAGTATCCCAAATGTCCTCAATGTCGAGTTTATAGGCCCAATCTGTGAGTGTCAAAAGTTGTTCTCCGTAATCATTCACATCATGAATGCTGTATATATCTGCTCCAGCTGAAATCAAAGCTGTGAGGAGGCCATCATCAGGTTCTCTCAGGTGGAAGGAATGACAATGTGTTAGGATCAGCGCAATCAGTATTAAAGGACTTCCATTTTCGTCAACTTGATTAGGGTTTCCTCCTAGCTCGAGATAAAGGTTGAGACGAATGCTTCTTTCGATGAAGTCCCTACGGCAGTGGTCAAAAGGATCGATTATAGCACCACTGTCCAAGAAAAGTCGAGCTAAATGGATGGCTTGGGGGAACGAATATTCGTCGCGTCGAATACAGATCACCAGGTTAGCCCAGGTCGTCGCCGAAGATCTGGCTATATCTTCCGAAAGCTCGGCATGATCCTTGAGCAGCTGCAAAATGTCGCTTGCAGCGATGATAGAGTTTGAGACAACTACGTCGGTGATGGTACACCATTCATAATCGCGACTTGTGACACTCAAAAGTATCTCGCCATAACCACTATCTTGCAATAAGTATCGACATATAGTCGAACTCTTGCAGAAAATAGCATACTATGTCAGTTAGTGTAAGTGTGTTGTCTAGGTAGTAATATAAGTTATTGATTGTGCTTACCTCGAGCAGATTTAACCCGGACTCAGTAAGGTCACTAATGGACATTTCACCTTGTTGGAGCATCATCCTGAAAGACAAAACATCATCTTGCTCGAAGACGTCCCAAACTGAAGACTCGTCTGGAAAAATACGGATGGGCCGAATACTAGGGCACAAGTCATAGTGGTCGTACCCGTTGGGACCAGACGAGTAAATGATGGACAATCCTCGCGACAGAAGCCATAATTTGGGTAGAAACACAAGCTTCAATCGGAAGTATGTCTCTAGACTGCCAAGTATCCTATACGTTGCTATTTGAATGGAGAAGTTTCCTATAGCTGTGCATGGAAAAAATGACCATGTAAACAGCGTCACTTCTCTTCGCCTGACGTTGGTCCTGGTCTGTGGCGGCGGTTCTGTATGTAGGGGCTCTCTGTCCGCCACTTCGATGGGGCTCAAGTTAGAGTCATCTGGGCTCAATGCGCCACCGGATAGCCTTGCCATATTGGATTTCGCTGCTTGTGACACTTCTTCCTCGCTAGTCTGTTCAGCGACAGCGGAAGCTATCTGATCGATCAGCTCCCTGACTCCCTCGAGCCTATTTAGCACAGGCTCGAGCTGCTCTCTCAGCTCCATCCGTACCGCACGTCCCAAGATGCCCGCGTCAGGGATGGCGAGAGTCTGATTGGAAGGGGGCACTTTCCAGTCCTGGCGTCGGTATTGGGGAGCTCCAAGGCTCCGTGACGCCGGTGATCTCGCCTTTTCGGATATCTTATTTGCTGATGATACCGCAGCGCCCCGACCACCCTTTGCATCTGTTGGTAGTGTCGTAACCGTCATGCCAACGGCACTGCTACTGGAGCTGAGGCGTCGCAAAGCCGCTTCTATATGCCTGTTCGTCTCAGACTCCCGCTGACATCTCTCTTGTACGGTGTCTCGAAGAGCCGCAATTTCTCGGATCGTAGCATCAGCGGACATGGCCACATTATCCAAGATTGATACTTGAGCAAGTTTGACACCGCTCCCAACGGCATCGATGGCGCTTTTTGCGGCCGCAATGTTCTGGTCGATTTGGGGTAGGAACCTCTCTACTGTTTCGATCTGGTGTGACTGGCTTTGAAGCTGAAGGTCGGTCCTGGCGAGCCCTAAGTCAATTCTTGTTCCAATGCTCTGATCTAATGATCGTATCTCTAAGATGTTCTTGCTAGAGACTGAGGACTGAAGACTATATAGTTTATAAGTTAGCTTCGTCAGCAATATGATGAGGAAAGATCTTACAGATCTAGCGTTATCAACGCAGTCTGCAGCGCGTCAACCGTGTTGTCCAGCCTGGTTCTCAGCATCTTGATCTTGGAGCGTCTGAATGGGTAAGACCCTTTCTTCTTGATCTGTTCGATGGCATCTTTGAGCCTCGAGCTTCTTGGCACTGGAGTCGTCTGAGTAACTTGTTGGCCACCGCCGATCTCCACGAGGAAGTCTTCCAATTCCTTGAGCTGCTTTTCGCAGCTGACAATGCAGTGCTTGACATCATCGCTTGCTCCAAGATGCTGGACTCCTATCTGTTCGGTAACGGTGTTGACGGTCTTGATCTGGCGGTGCAGCTGTTGCACTCTGTCGTTGGCTGCTCTAAGATCATCCTCACGGTCTTTAATGGCGTCAAGGTATGTGACGAGCCCGCCAACGACCTGTATTCCCAGAGATACGAATCCGGTCACCGCGGTGGTGACGGATAGGGGATCCATGGCGCAGCCGTTTGGACCGCACCGCTGGAAAATGGCGCATTAGACCAAAGGGACAGAATGAGATGGAGGTCTGACACGAAAGGAAGGATGGGCGCGTAATTATACGCGAATCCAGTAGGCGCGTACAAAGTCAGCCAGCCTTGCAGCCTGACCCCTCGTCTCCTCACACAGCAACAACGCCCAGATGCATGACATTTTGCAAGCTATAGCACAGCCCCTTGGCTCAGCCACTGTTGACAATGCCGGCCAGTAATATTTTCACTCCCAACAGCCTGCGCTTCCGCTTGCTACAAAGCCTGAACGTGCCTTGCTAAGGTATCCGTGACTTGTCACAGTATAACTACAGCAGGCTGCAGGATAGGACCAGGTTTAACCTCTTGGAGGACCGTCTCACTCTCAATGTCATCTGATCTTCAAGGGAGCCAAGTGAGCGGCTGTCGGTCCTGGTCTGGATCTACGGCGGCGGTTGTATACGGGCTCCACGGCGAATCCGTAGTATAACCTCTCCGATGCCGTCAAAGATAGCTAGGACATGGGCAGGCTCATCATTGACGCTGATATGAACTATCGCCTAAACATGGTACGGCTTCCTCGAAACGCCGCAGATCGTGGTCGAGGACTCCTCCACGCGGGCCTGCCGGTGCCAGCGAATGGCGCTGCGGTGGATTTAGGAGAACATAGCGGCCTCCGGCGGCGACCCGGAGCGGGTGGTCGTCTGGGGTGAGAGCGCAGGTGCCCAGAATATCGCGTACCACCTGTTCAGCGACGACGACGGCGATGACGGTCTGTTCCGCGGCGCCGTCTTGGTGAGCGGCGGTTCAACGAGGTGCCAGGCGCAAGACCTGGCGTACTACACCGCACCGCGCCCATCTCACTCGCGCGGTAGGGTGCTGGACCACCGACGACCAGCTTGCCTGCCTCCGCCCGGTCAGCCAGAAGGTACTCTTCGCGGCGCAGGCGGCGCAGCCGACGCAGGTCTAGAACCCGCTCGTGGACGGCGACTCCTTGACGAACTTCCCGAGCCAGCTGCTTCGTGAGGGCAAGCTCAACGGCGTGCCGCTGCTAATTGACACCAACACTGATGAAGGCACGGGCTTTAGCCCCCCGGGCCCGAACACCCAGCAGGGTCTGTTCAATGACTTCCCCTCCTGGCGGTCATACGCGCTCTCGCCAACGACGATTCGCCCGCTCCTCCGGCTGTACCCGGATGACCCATGCAGCGAGCCGCCGGTGTCCATCGGCAACTGTTCCGTCTTCCCCTCCGAGGGCCTAGTCTGGCGGCGGGACGCGGCTATCGGCGGCAACATGGTGATGGACTCGGGCCGGCGCAGAATGTGCGAGACCTGGGCAGAGAGCGGGCAGACGGCGTACAGCTACCGGCTCGACACTCGGCTGTGGAACAAGACGGCGCTGCCGGGCGTGTAGCATTTTGACAACTTGGCCTTCAACTTTCAGGACATCACGGGACTGCTGGGGCCGGGAGACACCGCGGGGGGGAGGGCGATTGCGGCGCTGGTGATGCCGGCGGGCGTGGCGTACGTGAGCTTTGCCCATGAGCTGCATCCGAACGCCGCGCGAGAGACCGGACGCGGCGGTAGCGGGGCGGCCAAGGCGGCGATGCGGCGGCCGTACTGGCGGAGGTATGGCCTGCCGGCGCCGGCTAACACGATGCTGAACGCGTCGGGGCCGTTTGTCGAACCGGACACGTGGAGGACGGAGGGCAGAGTGTGTATCTTAACAGCTACGGAGTCGCTAGGGAGCTCCTGGCGTGATGAGAGTAGGCCTGCGCCTGAGGACAATAGCGTACACGGTACGGAAGTACAGCAAACGGCCAAATCCTGTCACTTGGTAGTAGCTGGACATAGATGCACCAAGCGGAATGGGCGTGAAATGCCTTTCAGCCCGGTCCGTGGGGTCCTGCGGCCCCTGACACATCCGCCGTGGATTCGTTGTGTACACGCCACTAGAATCACTAGGTTTCAATTAGTTGATAAGACACACCACCGACCTGACAGGAGATTCCCCACGAGGGCAATTCTGCAGTGATGCGTTAACCCGGCCATACGGCAGTACGTCGGTGCGCGTATGACCCCCAACACCAGCAGAGGAAGCCGGCCATCCGAGCCAGACGTCGAAGATGTCACCACCACCGTACCAGCCAAGCAGGAAAGGCCCGAGGCGGTGCCGGGTTATCCAGAACTTGGATGAAGGCTAAAGGCGGATGGATGTGCCTTGGCTGCTTGGCTGGCAGTGCTCAGTGCTGGATATCTCGGATGATCGCGATCGAACTTGGCACGGGGGGCTGAATTGCTGGCTTGCTGGCTCCCACGCTGGGCTCCCACCCACCAGATGACGCCAGGAGGTGATGTCAGGTACTAGGCATGTAGTGATACATGATGGAAATTGAGACTGTTAGCAAGCTGCGGACTGCTTGTAGGCCACCAGTATGGTGAGGGATCGTCAGCGCTAGCATTTAAGTGCCGAGTTCACGTAGACGATACTTCTGTGTGCCTCGGCGGGGGACGGACGAGGCTAAGCACGGCCGGTGACGTTTCGCTCCGGCTCCTGAGTGAGCAGCCAAGCCAAGCAACAAGGAGTTGCGCGTGTGCCTCAGCTCCCGCCTGAGTAAGGGATGATTGCTTCAGCTCCTCGACCCCTCGATGCTGCCGCCAGTTCTTTGTACTCTTCTCTGACAAACCTCACTTACATTAACAGGATATTCTGCATTCTCTCCTGCTCTCGTCTAGACAGACATCCTGACTGCCTGCCCTATTACAACAACAACTTAAGCCCTGCTGGGAACTTCTACCATTGTGTTACATGAATTCCTTGTATTCCTTTTGGCTGCCTCCTTAGACTCTGCCATTCCACAAACTCCGTCCAAGTGCGCCCCTCGCGACTCGGCGCGGCGTCTTTGCAATCCCCGATCAGGAGCATAAACAGGTCCGAAAGCCTCTGCAGTCCGTCGCTGAGCCTCTGCAGTCCGTCTCCACCGCCTTCCAGACTGTGCTCCACCCATTCCTTTACGTACTGTCGTCTCCACAGCTCGAGGTCGTTGATCCTAGCTGAGCTTCTCGAACTCGTCCCAACATTGATGACGTGCAGCCCTCACAGCTACCAGTCCCTCTTGCCGATATCTGAGCAACTGCGCAAAACACCGCCTCTTTCAGCCTGAATCCCGGCACAACAAACAATCCTAGACCCTGCTGATATCAACAGCAAAATCCTGTGTCGAACAGACGAAGCACGCCTGACTTCCCCTCTTCGAGACCGTCACACCGACCTCCCACAGCCTGTCCTTTCAAGCAACGCGGACACGACGGCGTAATTGTCCGTCCATCGAAGTGACCAGCGAACTGTTCAGAGGATAATACTGCGGGCTTTGCCCTTGGATGAGCAGCCATGGTCCGAATCATTCCTGCTCGACTGAAGTCCGCTTCAAATGTCACCTCGGCGGCGAACAGTAGGAGTGCGAGCCCAATGAGGAGCAAAGGGGACTCCGCAAGCCCAGAGGGGCAGCACGACACCGGCCTTATTCTCAATATCGTCATTATCAAGGTACGGGCTCAGTTGCCTCGAACATTCGCCGTGCGCTCAGCTAACAAGGACTGACCAAACAATTAGGCCCGCAACTTGGCTGCCAAGGATAGGGGCGGGACGTCTGATCCGGTGAGTCTCCTTTCACTGACCGCCTTCACCTTGCCCAACGCTTCCAGGCTAATACGCTCTTCACAGTACCTTGTCTTAACTCTCGGTGAATCGAAACACATCACCCATTCCGTGCCCAAATCCCTCCACCCAGAATGGAACGAATCGTGCCAGATGCCCGTCAATGGCATTGAACACTTGTTGCTGGACGTGTGCTGCTGGGATAAAGATCGCTTCGGGAAGGACTACCTGGGCGAATTCGAGCTCGCTCTGGAGGAGATCTTCGCCAACGGCAAGACAGAACAGGAGCCGAAATGGTACCGATTGAAGAGCAAGAGGCCTGGAAAGAAGACGAGCGTTGTCTCCGGCGAGGTCCTGCTCCAGTTCACTCTGCTGGACACGACAAACAAGGACGCCACGGACGGACAGATATTCGACAAATTCAATGCCATTATCCGTTCGGCCCCTGAGGCAGACATCCCGTCCCGGAACCCCACGCCCACTCTCACTCCTGTCTTGGCGCCGGCGAGGGGCAAGGCCGATGCTACTCCCTCTCCGCCTTTGCTCAGGCGCTCAACAACCGACTTGGACGAGGAAGATGATTACGATGTATATGAAGAGGAGACCCCAGAGGATGAGGACTCGAATAAGCCTGAAGCCATCGAGAAGCGGAAGAGGAGGCTTCGCATTAAGGGGCTGAAGCGTAAGAAGCGAGATAATCCGTATGAGTTCTCAAATGCGACGAGCAACGACGTGGTTGGCATTATCTTCCTGGAGATCTGCAACATCAACGATCTCCCACCGGAGTCGAACTTCACCAAGACTAGTTTCGACATGGATCCTTTCGTCGTCGCGTCTCTGGGTAGGAAGACGTACCGTACAAAGGTCGTGCGTCACAACCTAGACCCGGTCTTCAACGAAAAGATGATATTTCAGGTCCTCAACCACGAGCAGAACTATTCTTTTGCCTTCACAGTCATCGACCGCGATCGGTACTCTGGAAATGACTTTATCGCGTCCACGTCTCTGCCCCTCAAGGAGCTCATAGAAAGGGCACCGAAGGCCGACCCGGAGACTGGCCTGTATGATCTCAAGGATCCACCAGAATATGTACCATCGCAACAGCGTTCCCGGTTTATGAGACTGGGGATGTCCCGATCGTCGTCTAGCCAGAGCCTTGCGAAGGCGGGCCGACCTCCCCTGAGCAAGAACCCTTCTGCGGTGTCTACCAAGTCGCAGGCACCTAGCTCTGTCGCAACACCCGCAACATCGTCCCTGGCCCCGTCCTCATTGTCACAGGCGCAGTCTCTCGCAGATGTCACTCCGGGTGCTGAAAAGCAGGCTGTACCCAGCTCTGGACTCGCTCCTTCGGCTGACAGCAGCCCCGGCAATGGAGGAGTTGACGCTCCCGTTGCCTCTGCCGCTGGAGATCTGCTGCCGGATACCGAGGATGCGGATTTTAACTCGATCCAGCTTCCATTGCAGATGAAGAATATCGAAAAGTGGGAAGCTAAACATACGCCAGTGCTGTTCATTCGTGCCAAGTACCTGCCCTACGCGGCACTGAGACAGCAGTTCTGGCGAGCCATGCTCAAGCAATACGACACAGATGACAGTGGCCGCATAAGCAAGGTCGAGCTCACTACGATGCTTGACACTCTCGGCTCGACGCTGAAGGAGTCAACCATCGACAGATTCTTCCAGCGCTTCCCCCACAAGGCAGTAAGCAATGGCGACGAGATGAGCGATCTGACTATAGACGAAGCCGTTATCTGTCTCGAAGACCAGCTGCTTGCTGAATCTAAAGCGCCTACCGTCGCGGAAAAATTGAAGGGGATGCTTCCCGACATGGACAAGGCGAAGAGCCTCCTGACTGTTCCTGGACAGGAGACCACCAAGGAGCCCCCAAGTGATACTTCATCACAGGTTCCGGGTCCATCTGACAGTCAGGTGTCGACATCCACTCTCGTCGTCCCCGAGCTTGAGTCACCTGGCGCTGAAGGAGAATACATTGACCGTGACGACCTCAATGATCGCAGTGAGGAGCACGTCGTGGAGATTCGCGAGTGCCCTATCTGCCACCAGCCGCGTCTCAATAAGAGATCAGACACGGATATCATCACGCATATCGCGACTTGCGCGAGCCAGGACTGGCGCCAGGTCAACAATCTCGTGATGGGTGGCTTCGTCACTGCCAGCCAAGCTCAGCGCAAGTGGTACTCCAAGGTCATCACCAAGATCTCGTACGGCGGCTACAAAATTGGCGCCAATTCGGCGAATATCCTGGTCCAGGACCGCATCACGGGCCAGATCAACGAGGAGAAGATGAGCGTCTATGTGCGTCTGGGCATCAGACTGTTGTACAAGGGTCTGAAGTCGAACAACATGGAGAACAAGAGAAGTAAGTCTCGTGCTGAATGGCTGCACGGCACAGTAGGTTAACACGACCATAGTTCGGAAGCTGCTTAAAGGCCTTAGCATCAAGCAGGGCAGGAAGTACGACGACCCGGCATCCAGGTCCGAGATCCAAAAGTTCATTGACTTCCACCGCCTGGACATGTCGGAGGTCCTACGCCCCGTTGAGGAGTTCAAAAACTTCAACGAGTTCTTCTACCGCGCCCTGAAGCCTGACGCCCGCCCATGCTCGGCTCCGGACAACCCCAACATCGTTGTCTCACCGGCGGACTGTCGGTCCGTTGTCTTCAACCGCATCGACATCGCCCAGAAGATCTGGATCAAGGGCCGCGAATTCTCGATCAAGCACCTTATTGGCGCGGCCTACCCTGACGACGTCAAGCGGTACGAGAACGGAGCTCTGGGCATCTTCCGTCTCGCGCCCCAGGATTACCACCGGTTCCATATTCCCGTTGACGGCGTGCTGGGCAAACCCAAGCTCATCGAGGGCGAGTACTACACTGTGAATCCCATGGCCATCCGCTCGGCGCTCGATGTGTACGGCGAGAACGTGCGCGTCATCGTGCCTATCGACAGTGTCGTGCACGGCCGTGTCATGGTTGTCTGCGTCGGCGCCATGATGGTCGGTAGCACGGTCATCACGCGGAAGGAAGGGGAGCAGGTGAAGAGGGCGGAGGAGCTGGGCTACTTCAAGTTCGGAGGCAGCACGATCGTTCTGCTCTTCGAGGAGGGCAAGATGGTCTTCGATGACGACCTGGTCGAGAACTCGACCGGCGCGCTCGAGACTCTGGTAAGTATTGGCCGTCGCGATGCGGCTCCCGATCACCGATGTCGAAGGGGGAATAAGAACTTGGTTTTGCTAACTGTCTGAACGTAGATCCGCGCGGGTACCTCCGTCGGCCACTCGCCCACCACGCCGCAGTGGACGCCCGACATGCGCAAGGACGAGAAGGACGTCACGGAGCAGGACAAGAAGGACGCCAAGCGGCGCATCGAGGGCAGCGCGGCGCTCGAGGAGTCGTCCGAGGACAGCGAGGAGTCGCCTCCTGCCAGTCAGCTGCCTCAGATCGTCATGTGAGCGCGCAGGAATGGGAGGAGCTCGGAAGAGAGAAACGCGAAAAAGGGGGGCTGGGAGGGAGACGGGGGGTGTGGCTCTGTCAACCTCAGCCACGTCTGGACAGCCAGGAAGCAATCAGTCGGGCAGGCAAAACGGCCCGAGCCGGACTCTGGATGCTTCCCGGCTGGCCGTACTCCTGCGGGTTGTGATCGAGTGCCTGGTCCGTACACGCTTGGAACCGTCGTTGTCAGCTACGTTGGTACGCTGCCTTTGTACTTTGCATGCGCTTGTCTCTGGCTATGTCACTCGTTGAAAAGGGGGGAGTGGAGGGAGGCCGGACGATAGACGAAGTCGTCGCCGGCTAGGGAATTCAACATACCGAAATATAAACCTACCACATGCAGTATATCGCGCGCTGACCATATGAATCGATGGCTGTGACACTGACGACAATGCATATTGCGGTTTAGATGATGTAGCGCCTCTCGCTACCTCCTCTTCGGAAGTACCTGGCTATGTTAGTGGCTGCTTTTGTAGCATGTCTCCTAAGCGGCGGCGTCACTGTAAGCCGCATGGTGCTGCCAGACCGGTAGATGCTTCTCTACCTAGCGGTGAACTTGAGCACCCGTCCGCTCTCTCGGCACGGTGAGCCACTAGGCGCCAGACGTCGTCTCTTACCCTTTTGGTTACCGTACCAGCTGTCGAACGCCCTTCGGCGTCGCGTCGGCGGCAGGTCGGTGCTCGGCCCGAGCGCGGACCGGAGCAGGATCGGAGCAGCCGGCGGGGCGGTTCCAGCCTTTGGCCGGGCCGTTCGGAGGGGGTACCATACCCTAGCTGTGTTCCTCAGTTCGCTCTCTCTGTTAGAGCGGAATGAGAAGTAGGAATGACAGGACAGTGTCCGTCGAGAAGAGGAAGGACGAAGAGAGAGCGCGAAAAACAGAGTACGGAGGAAAAGAAGAAAAGAAGTGGAAAGGGGAACGGTTGGGAGTCGGAAGACCAAAAGAATCGCAAGGTGACAGGAAATGGCCTTTGTTTTCCAGATGGGAGGCAACACTATACAGTGATGAGTGCCGCGCTGTGTGGTTTTCCTAGTCCTGCTCCATTGGGATCTTTACTCCCCTTTTGACCTTATAAGGGGGCGTTGAAGTTGTGGTGAAAACAATGGTGGTAGTGACGCGCTTGATTTGATGCCCTCGTCGAGACATTCAACTTCTTGACGTCGGACATCCTCCGTATACTTGCACACCGAAACCTTACGTTTCATGTATTCAATGTGAGAGCGTCTGTCTACGTGTACATTTCATTTGAGTTCTAGCACCGATATTACTATGATCTTCGCCCGGAACGAATTAAGTCTACCTACATAACTATGTTGTGTCTGTGGGTTACTGGGCAGTGTTAGATGTGGCCACCAGACGGCGGGGTCAAAACAATCAACCCCTCGATATGTCCCTTGTTGGGCAGTGACGTCTGTTTACTCCGTAGCTCCATCCACAACCCACGGATCTGCAGGAGTACGCATGCGCAGTACCTCTAGAGGCGCGACGCGCCCGGCGTCACCGCTCTTCGTTTGCCCCCCCCTCGGTCTGTTCCGTTGATCGTGCTACGATGGAGCACGTTATCACAGCATCGCACCACCCGGCTGGCGCTGGTTCCGGGCCCACGACGGGGGGCGTTGGGCAGGTCGCTGTGGGGTTCACCAGAGCTTATCGACTTGGGCTGAAATGGAGCTATTGAGGGGCGCTTGTGATGGAATTTGGGGGAGGGGACAGAAGGGGAAGACAGCAGTTTCAGTTCACAGGACATACATGGTAGCGACATGTGTAAGCTGGCACCTGGTAGCAGTCTTGAGCAAAGAAAGAAATGTGATTTCAGGGTATCAATTAAGCTGATGCTATTAAAAGTCTCTTCTCTCTCCCTGTGTCGTTGCAGAGCTGACGCAACGCGGCAAAACAATCGTCCCAGAGCCCCATCCATCCTCCCGTCTGAGCAAGATGCAGCTGAGAACCCCACCACTGCAGGAGGGCTTGGCCCCGCCGGTGGTTCGATTAATTGTCCTCGGGCGCCAATTCTTCCTGCCGGGTTGGCCTCCCAAGTGTGCCCTTCCGTATCACTCCGTTATCTCAGACCGCATGCCGGCGGCCGGCCTTCGACACCGAGTTCCGGGTTGCTGGATGCGGAATAGGTGCTGTGGGGAAAGGGGGTGGGGGGCTCCCCTTTTGCCTGCCGGTTTCTGGCTGCAATGTGCCGCCCCTCTTCATTCGTCGTTTCGAGTTTCCGTTTTGCCAGAAAGCCCGCTTTCCTCCGTGCGCTGGTTGGGGCGTTTTTCTTCTGCCCACTGCTAGCCCGCGATTGCGACATGCCCAGATCAGATGGTGCACGATTGCGTGCCGGTCCAATAACCCCAACCCAGTGCAGCTTGGGCGGCCAACTGTGGGCAAAAATAAGCCTCGTACCGTTCCAAAGAGCCAAGGCAGTTCCGTTTCCCTCGTGATGCTTTCCCTGGCAATGTGTGCCGTATAGCAGTAAGATGCAATGCGTTTCAGTCTAGCAAAGTCGCTTTCCCAATGTCCTTCGTAAGCCATCGTCACTCTCCAATCCTCACCGGTCCGCGCAACCGTCTATCGGCCGCCGGACCGCCAGTTGGGACTGGAACTTGACGAAGAGCCGTTGCTGCTGGACTGACGCGACAGAGAGGGCGCCGACGAGGTGCTCTCGCCGCGGTCGCTGTCCATGGAGCGCTTCTCAGGTGACGAGGCCCGGTGGAAGTAAGAGGTGAGGTGGCTGGCGGAGGTCGGCGGAGAAGGCAGCGGGAGCGGGTGGTAGCTGTGCGGCTCCGGTGAAGTCTGACGCATCTCACGCCAGGAGGCAGCGATCTGCTTGCACAGGTGTGCGGACATGGTGTATGTTGGAGACATTCTAGCGGTTGAACTTCCAAGACGATCTCGGTTCTCGGTTCGTTGCTTCTCTTGGTGTATTCTCCTGCTCTCGCGACAAGGTGAAGGATAAGGGAACAGTTTAGAGACTTTGTCTGGTTTAAATGGTTGTGGGCTGTAAGTTCGACGGAGATGTGCGCTGCTGTGGGGACTTTGTCTTGTAAGTGACAGGCGTAGGTGTTACTTTGGCGGGGGTCTGGCTCGATGGTGAGACGACGAGGTGAGAACCGTGGTTGTGAAGTGCGACCCAAGTGAGAAGCACACTTTGTCTGAGCCTTTGAAGACAGTGAAAACTATAACAGGAGGGAGTGAAGGGGATTCTGAATGCAGGGCAGCGGTTTAGTTTTAAAGGGCCAGAGGAGGAGGATTTGGCAGGCCGGTCAACCTGCCTAGCACGAACGCTTGCGCACCGTATTACCGCCAGCTGTGGGGAGTGGGCAGTGCCGGGTGAGCAGCAGAGCAACGCGTCGAGGCAGTCGAGGCCCGGTACGTACCGATTGTGGACAGACAGCGCGGAACAAACGACTGAGAGACCCTGCTGGGCAATTATGGCCAATCAGCGCGGGGCTATTCCTAAGCTGCACGGGGCGCGGCCGCCCAATCAGGGCAAGCTACGGTCTGCAGTGGCATGACAGGCCACCGAAATCGTTCGATTCTTCAGTGACAGTTGCCGGCGACACCCTCCTTCGCTCTCGCGCTGGCCGTCTTCTTCCTGCCTGTTTGCCCCTTCGGCCCCTCCCATCGCGAGCTATCTCTGCCCAACCGGGTCGCGAGAACGAGCGATGGGGTGCCCAACAGATAAACCGACCGTTCGATCTTGACATCTGCATCTCATCACCCACCGGGAAGACTAACCGCCGGGCGCAGACATCTCGAATGCTAATCGTATTATTAGATCTCGCCCGTTTCCGGTTTTTGCAGGGCGTTACCCCCTGCCGGGTGAGGTAAGTCAGCTGCGCGGCCGGCCCCTCTAGGCCCAGGGCAGCTCTACCCGAGAGCTGAGCAGCATGCCATCGGCAGCCGGGACATCGAATTCCGGACGGCGTGAGTCTTCATTATCAACTTATCTCCACGTGATAATTCTCAGACAGTACCTCCACGTGACCTTCCTGACTGGCCTCGATCCTTTAGCACTATACCACATTCTGGAACAC
Source organism: Pleurostoma richardsiae (assembly GCA_030052745.1). Classification (NCBI taxonomy): domain Eukaryota; kingdom Fungi; phylum Ascomycota; class Sordariomycetes; order Calosphaeriales; family Pleurostomataceae; genus Pleurostoma; species Pleurostoma richardsiae. The sequence continues at coordinate 383,344 of JANBVO010000025.1, forward strand.
ACACAACGCACTCCTGCAGACTGCGACACTGAAATGACTATATAGGTGAGATTTTCATATCATTGACAATACTTCAAGGAGACGCCTGGCTTGACTTCGCTTTGTAAAATAATTCTAAATAGATACGCTAAAGTTGTTTTTCTCTGTCCGGCGACCAGTCATGAAGCAGCATCATTATGATTCATTCTGCGTTATGCCCGATTTGGAATAAGGGGTGCGGCTTTGGCTCTGTACTTCGCATATAACGTAGACAACCTGCTCTCTCGACCTCTCTGCCGAAGGATATAAGGAGCTTGCTACATTATTCTTTCTCCCTTCATGCTTCATTCATCACCAGTTTGTATCATGTTTTATCCCTAATCTTCAGACCTCTCAACTACACTATGGCTTTAAACGACACAAACATGTTTGAGCTACACGACTCACCCATACGCGCACAGGAAAACAACCGAAGCGATGTGTCTCCAGACATCGACGGCCCCGGGCCTCCAGCGGGCAAGCTGCGCACGTGGCGCTTTTGGGCAATTATTGTATCGCTCTCCATCACGGGACTGATGTCGGCAGTCGAGGGCACCATCATCACGAGTGCTCTGCCGACCATCTCCGCAGCTCTGGGCGGTGGTGATTTGTATATCTGGGTCCCCAACGCCTTCCTCCTTGCCCAGGTTGCTGTGCTGCCGCTCTTTGGCCAGGCCAGCAATGTTTTTGGCCGCCGCAACCTACTTCTTGGCGCCGTCGCGCTCTTTACGCTCGGAAGCGCTCTCAGCGGCGCGGCGTCCTCGATGAGGATGCTCATTGCAGCCCGCACGGTCCAGGGTCTCGGCGGCGGTGGAATCAACTTGCTTATCGAGACAGTCGTGACGGACATCGTTGCGCTGCGCGAGCGTGGCAAGTACATGGCCCTCGTCCAGATCGGCGCTACCATTGGGGCCACATTGGGTCCATTCCTGGGCGGCTTGATCACGGATCGTTCAACCTGGAGGTAGGATTTATCGCTTCTTAACCATTCCTTCTAAACTTTAGATAACGGCTACTAACATACGCTCGGTGATAAGGTGGTGCTTCTATCTTAATGTCCCTATCGGCGGTAGTAAGTGCTCTCTGTCCAGCTCGCCAAGGCTATGACAAGCGTCCCTAACAACGTGACAGCTGCCTTTGTGGCACTCTTCTTCTTCCTTCGAGTCACGTACGAACGAAACATGAGCTTGTCGCAACGGTTCAAGCGTGTCGACTTTTCCGGCAATCTTATCTTCATTGCCGCCATCGCTGCCGTCCTGATTGCACTCACGTGGGGCGGCACCATCTATGGCTGGGCCTCCTTTCACATCTTGGTTCCCCTCGTTCTCGGTCTGTTCGGTGTGCTACTGTTCACCGCCTTCGAGTGGACGCCGCGGCTCTGTCCTGAGCCGTCCTTCCCCCGGCAGATCGTGTCGAACCGCACTTCGGCCGCTGCCCTTGGCCTGACCTTCATTCATGCCATTGTCACTTATTGGACATACTACTTCCTACCTATCTACTTCCAGGCTGTGAAACGTCTGTCTCCCATGCGCTCCGGCGTGAACACGCTGCCCACATTCGCTGGCGGTCTTGGCTTCGCCGTGTTGGGAGGCGTTATGCTTTCCAAGGTTGGCCGTTACAAGCCGCTACAGCTTATCGGGTTTATTTCCGTTACTGTCACGTTCGGCCTGTTCAGCCTACTCGACGCACACTCAAGCGATGCTGCCTGGGTGTGCTATCAGCTGCTCTGCGCCATTGGCACCGGCGGGCTCGTCGGCATCTTGCTGCCGGCTGTGCAGGCCCCGCTGGACGAGAAACTGGTCGCGACAGCGACTGGAGTCTGGAGCTTCGCTCGCTATTTCGGCTGCATCTGGGGGGTCACCATCCCGGCCGCCGTGTTCAACAACGAGTGCCGCCGCCTGGCGTCCACGATCAGCGATGTCGACACCGCCAGCGCCCTGCTGGGCGACCGTGCCTACCAGCATGCGACGAGCGCCTTCCTGGACAGCATCAAGGACGCGGCTCTGCGAGACCAGGTCGTCGGCGTCTTCACCGGCGCGCTGCGGACGTGCTGGCTTGTCGGGATTGCCTTCGCTGGAGTGGGGTTCTTGTTGACGTTTGTGGAAAAGGAAATTCATCTCCGCGAAGAACTGAATACCGAGTTCGGTATCGAGAAGGAGGAGAAGAAGAAAGAGGATGGTGCTACACTGACTGATGCAGCGGAGGCTGGACTTGCTCCGAAAACAGATTCGATTGCGGAGGACGAGATTTCTTCCTCGTGATGTTCAGATATTGTATGATTAAAAATATAGACGGATAGAAGTGGCAAAAGTTATGTGATACCTCTATTAGTTTCGTCAAGCTGCGCTCACGTTGAATACCTTGTCCGATCGTCGGGTACAAGAATGCAGCTGATGCCCTTTCGTATTAAGTTTCTTCATAAACAATAATAGTCATCATCATACGCTACGACAATCCCCAGCTAGGGTTTGATAACTTATAGTCCCCGAACAAAATATCGCCGGCTCCTCGCTACGCTCCTGATTCCATAACTCTGGGATAACTCTGGGATAAATGCTTGGGCCATGGTGAGAGGTAATGGTGTGAAAATATCAACCTGCTTCATTGGCTAGACCCATGGCTGATTCTTACACCTGCCAAATAATCCCCGACCACTTCACAATTGGCTGATGTGCTTATGCACCTGCTGCTAAACAAGATACTCCGCAAGGCTATCTAAGTTCTGTATGACTCTTATTCAGTGGCGGGTTCTTCAAGGGTAGAATTGTGTAGCTATGGTGGTTTTGGTGTGCCTATGCAATGACACCGGAGGTCTCCGACCTGTACTCAAGACTCTCGGCGCGTTGTTGGCGATGAGTTCCGGCCTCGAGCGTCACCTCGTCGAGTTGGCTGACTGTCGGTAAGCACGAAGCCAATTGATAGTAGCGCAGAACCATCGAGTCTTGATGTCTTATTCAGTTCCGGTTAATGTAGTTGACCATGATGAAGTCATGCCCATAGGCGACTACGACGGAACAGACCCGAACAACTGCAGGAGTTGTCATTGTCTTCGTCACAAAAAGGCCGCAGACACCAGCAAATGTGCAAAGCTAGTGAGTTCGCATCTAATAATACGTGCGTCTTCCACAGCTTTCATTACTATATCTTGCGTCTTGTGTAGCATCAATTTACTTCATTTCTCGCCAGGTTATATTTCGATAGATGGCGGCGAGAGAGCTGTCGATTATCGGGAAGGACAAATCAGAACAAGACGCTCAAACTCTCCAAGAGCTGAATACTTCTCTTCGCACAGTGATAGAGAGGTAAGGCGAGGTATCCAGGTATAAATTCTGGGGTTCCCTCAGCTAAGATGCGAGTCCTGGGCAACACGTGTGCAGCTAAACCCAAAAGGTTCCAGCGCTCGAGCACGCGATCCCGCCGATGCCATCACGAAATCTCCCCAGCAAAGCACGTCAGCGATAACAAGCCATTCTGCGCACCACTATGCGTAAAGATCGATCAGCTCTGGAGAGATAATAATCTCAATACCAATAACATGGACTCTTGGATCCTTTGGGCTCCGCCGGGGCTCCGCCTGACGCGTCGCCTGTCCGGCGTCGGGCCGGCCGAGATGGCCATGTCTTTGGTTGTATAGATTGTAGTTACAGGGCATCCGCAATGTGATCGACAAGGCATTTTCTTTTCTCGCATCTCTTCGCAGTGCGAAATTCTAGAGTCGCAATTTTAATATTGCAACTTAGCACCTTGTGAACCTCAAAAGCACCCCCAAGATGGTGGCCACAGAAACTTATGCCAAAGAGGGTCGCAGCGATGCAGAGACAGTGGCTGCAAACATCGATGAGACCACCTTGGCCGATTGGACTGAGGAAGAGGAGCTTCGGGTGCGAATGAAGTGGGCATTGGCTGGCGTTCTTGATCGGTGGTATTGAGGTGCTGACAGCCCCAGGCTCGACTTCATCCTGCTCCCAATCCTGGGCCTTGCATTCTTTGCCCTCCAGATGGACCGTGGAAACATATCCAATGCCCTAACCAGCACCATTACCACCGACCTTGGAATCATCACGAATCAGATCAACGTCGGCAGCAGTCTGTTGTCTGCTGGAATCGTGCTTCTGGAGATCCCGTCCAATATCCTGCTCCAGAGGGTCGGGCCTCAGCGATGGTTAACATGCCAGATCATCGCATGGGGCCTGGTCGCCACGTTCCAGAACTTCATCACAAACTACGCCGGTTACCTGGTCACCCGAATCCTTCTCGGTCTCTGTGAAGCTGGCTTCATCCCTGGCTCGCTGTACACAATGTCGACGTGGTACAAGAAGTCCGAGACCAGCCTTCGGGTTTCCATCTTCTTCCTCGGAAACCTTCTGGCATCGGCGACCACCTCACTCATTGGTGCTGGGATTCTCAGCATGGGCAACAGATATGGTGTCGCAGGGTGGAGATGGCTCTTCATTGGTATCTCTCCCCAGTCATTCTCCTCTACATCCGCAGTGCCTCCGTACTGACATATGTATCCCCACGAACAGTGGAAGGCTGCATAACTGTCGGAATTGGCATTATATTCGGTTTGCTCCTGCCTCCGCGCGTTGGAAACGGATCCCCATTCATAAGCTTCGGCCGCTGGTCGTACTTCAACCGACGGGAGTCCTATATTCTGGTTCGCCGTGTCCTGCTCGACGATCCCGCCAAAACTACAAACCACCTGCGTATCACGGGCCAAGATGTTTGGACGACAGTGAAGAACCCCAGGATTCTCCTGCACTGCTTGATCACACTGACGGCGACAATTCCCGTCAATGCGATCAACACCTATGGACCATCTGTACGTCTGGCATAGGAGCCGCGAGCCCTTGACCCCAATCTGTGCCTTCCGCGAAAGTTCGAAGCTAGCCATCTGCTAACCCGGTCGTCACAGGTCATCAAGAGCCTGGGCTTTCATACCGTCCGCGCGAACGCCATGGCCAGCGTGGGTGCCTTCATCTCCGTCGTCGTGGTCATCATTTTGGGTTGGCTCTGCGATAAGACGAAGAGGCGAGGCCCGTGGATACTGCTCGAGACGTTCTGGAGCTTGATTGCCTTCACTTGTCTGAGGGAGAGTAAGAACTGGAGCTCAGGTAGGAGATACGCCGCTGTGGTTTTCTCAATGGCGACGAACTCCATCACCCACATTCTCAATGTGGGCTGGTTGTCTGTGAACTGTCAGCGACCACAGCAGCGAAGCATTGCCATGGCGTGAGTGGACAATCAACCCAAAGCTTTCTCTAGCCAGCTTCGCTAACTTGTTGTCCCAGGATGATTATCATGAGCGCCAACTCCGCCGGTATTGCTGGCAGTTATGTCTTTGAGACCCAGGATGCGCCCCTATACATCAATGCCTTCACAGCTTGCTTGGCACTTTCTGCGGCGGCGATTGCGGAGGTTGCAGTCCAGACTTTGTGGTACTTCACCAGCAACCGCAGGCTTGCCAAGCAACAGGACGCCCCTGTTGTAGTGGGTGAGACTGAGGACACAGCTGATGGGCACCGAGAAGAGCTGATCCAGAAATGGTGGTGGACATGGTAAAATGCTCTAGGCTAGTGGTATACGTCTCGCCCGTCGGATCTTGCCCAGCTATTGGAAAATATACTTGTGGTATGGTTCTCAGCTGGGCTCGACGACCAGAGCAGCCACCCGAATCCTGCTCCGCTTTTCCCAGACTGTCTGCCAAAGGCGCATACCAAATTCACATATGCCTAAAGATGATTACATGATCGCATCAATGCTGCCTATGAATTCTACTGTTCAGCAACCTCCCGTTACCTACCGACCTGGCTTTGTGGGCGTCCTCCAGCAACATTTAAAACTTGTGATTCGAAGATTCAACGTCGCATTGATTGTTGTGTCTATGACTCTATTGAAGGAGTATTAATGGGCTCTCTATATCGAGTCTAGTTTCGTCTAGAACGGTTATGTTACACTAAGGTAGAGCCGGTGATCCTCAAAAACTCTTCTTCTGTGTGTTTCCACAGCTTCTCAACCATGCCCTTCTGCCTGTATCCCGCCAGGAGTTCTTCGACCGCCGAGTCCGAGATCTCACCCTCATCATCAACAGAATACACCCCACTCCCCACCTTCCCGTCTATTCCTCTCGCAACGCGGACTGATCCTGCAAGGGGTAACCCAGAAGCGGATGCATCATCCTCCCGAGGGGGATACTTCGAACTGGTGCATAGAAAAGTGTGCCGCTCGCCGCATTCCTTGAGGGGCATGCTCTTGAACAAGAGCATCACTTTGAACGCATATTTCATGACCTGCAGCATGAAGCCCTCGTCGCCTCGGATGAGGTTCGTATCGATGGCACCGGGGTAGTTGTGGATGAAGGACACTGCTGGTGCTTTTTCGGATATCGCCTCGAGAGCCAGGGTCATCATCGTGCATGCGTGGCCGCGAATAGCGCTCATGGGAAGCTTTCGACCCACGAAGTCATCATCAAACAGCCTTCCTTCCTTGCCTCCAGCTAGAACGGTGACGACGCGCCTGAGCGATGTCGCTTTTTGGAGAAGGGGTAGCAGATTCACAATGAAACGTATGCGGGAATAGTATGTAAGCCCCTGCGCGTAGGGCAGGCCTTCGCTTGTCTCTAATAGAGGATCGTGTTGGTATTAGTTTGAGTCCTCGTGGCTTGCGGGTAGTCAAAAGCGGTGGCCGACGAGAACATACCGCCAGGCTTCAGGGTTCCCTGGCTCAGGAAGATGACATTCACGGCGTTCTCCTTGCTCCGGATATCGCTGCAGACCTCATCGACATTCTTGAGAAGACTCGTGTCCGCCTTCACAAATACGTATTGACCTCCTGGATTCAAAGAGCACAGTTCAGCGGTGAGTCTTGTGCCGGCCTCCTGTGACCGTCCGATGAAGTAGATACGCGGCTGTAGGGCGGCCCGAGCAAATTCCTTGAGAGTGGTCTCTCCGATCCCTGCTGTCGCCCCTGCAAAGACGGCGACGAGCCCGGCAGGGAGCGTTTGGGCGACACGGCGGTTGGAAGCTTGGACCTCAGTGAGCGAGACCATTGCGTGTCAAGGGGGCTTATACTGTAGCGAGGGTTGTATTAGGAGGCACAGAAAAGAGAGGCTTGTCACTAAATCGCTGCGACGGGCATGATGCACGTGGACCAGTCGCTCTGCGCACAATGAAGACATCTATCTTATCACATAGCTTAAAGGCGGTGGGTGACCAGCTTGATATAGTCTTGAGGGTCTGCGTCACAATATAAGTAATTCGGCTATGTCTTAATATCTCGTAGAAGAAGATGCTCCGTCTCCGAGGTTCAGGCTCACGGATATCCAGTGAAACGAGTTTGAATACGAAATCTGGTTAGTTCGAATAGCAGGGTAGGATCTGAGGATCGAAGGTGGGACGACATCACGAACCAATCAGCGTGTCGTCAATACGTGCATTGAAGTTAATTAGTGTCTACCTACCGTAGAAGGCGGAATGGGTGTCGCTGAATTCTGTACCTCGAAAGTATCACCGCTCACTGTTATAACAGAGCTGTAAAAGCCACTTTCGTCTACACACACACACAAGGCTAGAGTACTCAATTACTGGGTATAGGATTCTAGCAAGACAGAATACATAGAGAATACTTCAGAAAATAGGCTGAGGAGCCTATTTTAATATCTAAATGTGTCTATCTTTTACTACACTATACTTATATTCGATCCTCCCAGCTCATCGCGTTACACCGTAGCACTCTAATTGAGCCAGCTGATTCTGTCTAGAACCGAAAAGGAACCGCTGCAAGAGTCTTGAGGGACGTACTGTCAGACTCAAATCACCACACGAAACTTGAGCAAGTTCCCTTGCAGGATGTCCTGCTTCTTCTGCTCCAGTTCCTCCATGTCCCAGCTCACAGAGACGAACCTGCCGGAGAGCCAGTCCCGTCGCTCACGAGAGAGCCAGACCAGCGTGTCGGCAGCCAGCTCCGGCGTATCGGTCAGGACACCTTGCCTCTCTGGAGGCATGTTCATGGATAACTCGGTCTTGATGGCACCCGGATGGACTGAGATGGCGATTATACCCTGCTGATAATATTCCTTGTCTATGAACTCGGTGAGACGACAGAGAGCAAACTTGGTCGTCTGGTAGCCCGATGCGCCAGGGAACAAGACGTGGGCACCACCACTGCTGATATTGATGATTGTCTTGGTTGGTGACTTGAGCAGCAACGGCACAAAATAGCGGGCGGCGAGATAGGTGCCCTTGATATTGACCTCCCAAGTCCACCACCACTCACTTGGCTTGGACTCGACGATGGGTTTCCACTCCTCCAGATAGCCGGCATTGTTGATCAAGATGTCGAGGCTTCCGCCGAGCATGTCTGCAGCGGTCTCGGCGGCCACTCGCACCGAGTCCTCCGACGTTATATCGACCTTCATGGAATGCACCAGCGGCTGGGACCAGTTTGCCTTCTTGGCGGCATCCTTGACGGCTGTCTCAACATCAGTCATGTCAGAACGAGCGACGAGCAGGATTTTCGAGCAGCCCGCGGTAGCGAAGCTGATTGCGGTCGCCTTGCCGATGCCCTTGGAGGCGCCCGTGATTAAGACCGACTTGCCCGTCAGGTCGGCTTTGGCGGGATCAATAAAGGGGTAAGTATCCTTGCGCACCGAGACATAGCTAGCCACAGCAGGCCAGTTGGTCTCGCGCAGGGAAGGATCCTGGGCCGACATAGTGATTCTCAAGAAGAGCGTGAAGATGTAGAGTCGGGTAAGTGGATAAGGTGAGTGTTGGGTATGTTTCGTAGCTGTGTTTGTCCTATGCTGTGTTGCTCCATAGCTCCGATATATAAGGGCTAAGAAATTGGAACTTGTGTCACTCTTTCCGGTCCTGAATCTGGCTACTAGGTGTGGCTGTCGGAATTAGTGGAGGTAGGAGTATATTCACGTTCCTCGGCGGAGATTATTACATTTAACTCCATAGCTGATGCGTAAAATGGCGGCCTTGCAAGGAAAAGAGGAGTCACGTACTGGTCACATGATCCAGACCATGCAACGATCGAGACCGACGAGACAGCCGATACGAGGTGAAGAAGAGCTTCGAGAAGAAATATGTGGTTCATGAGGGTTCGGATGACTTGAGACCACGCGAGCCCGAGTATGAAGATGACACTAGATGAGTGGCATCACAAGACTCAACCAGCTCTCGAGATACTGCGAGATCGCACGAGTCTAAGTACTTCACAACTATGACCTCGTCCGACTTCTCTAGCTTATCCGGAGAGCACGAGTGCGCCAAGTGTCACCGAGCCTTTCCAACCGCTGAGGTGCTTTACGAGCACAAGGTAACGGAAAAGTGGGCAAGATGTAGCTCTTTATTGGCGGCGTGGACAACTGTCACTAAGCTGGGACAGTAGTCCAAAACATCAGTCTCGCAAAGCAGTCGACGCTTAATGTCAAAACCCCGTGACTCGTTTTCGATCTGCGTTGCTACTACTTCTTTGGCCTCAGCCAGCGTGAGAGGTCGCTTGGAGTGTGCTAGGAACTGTAGGAGGCGTATCGCGTCGTTTTTGAGCTCTGTTGGTATGCTTTCCATCATGTGCCGGTATGTCTCGTCTAGATTTAGTGGCAAAGATGCAAAAGCCTTCTCCATAGCTGCCTCGTGATGGTATCGAGTCAGGCTGTCTAACTGACAGTACGCCCACCTGAACCTAAGCAGAGCGTCAGCAAAACATCAGCACATCGATCGAAACTGAGATATCTCACATCCCGTCGGCCCCGTCGCCAACCTTCTTCCGGATCGCCTCGAGGAGATCCTGGGACAAGGGCTTTTCTTGAAAATCACGCCGATGAGAAAGTTGTGCTGTGACCCACAATCGGATATCGGCGTTGATAGCCTCCTTGTCAAGTGGTAGGTAGTTTTGCTCTCCTATCGAAAGGGGGATGTCGCACAGAAACTCGGATTCGGGTCGACCGGTACAAAGTAGTATATGGCCCAGCTCTGACCTGGACACCACGTCCTTGATCCACCCGAGAAGAGCCTCTCTTGTTTTCGATTCATCCAAGGCGTCCAGAACGATTGAGACCTTCTTCTGGACTACGAGCATCTTGAGTACCACATCCTCGAGCGTCTTTGTTGCAGGTTGGTCGCTGCCATCTTGGTGTGCTTGGTATGAGGCGTCAAGAAGACCTGTAGAACCAATCCCACCTTGACAAAGTTGAAAAGCAAGCGACCGCAGCATGTCATCCAAGGTCCGTTTTGTCATGCTGCTGAAGTCAAAGAAAAAGCTGAGGATAAGACAGTCATTTCCGCTCGCGAGATGATCCAGCACAGTCGCACTGAGAACCGTCTTTCCACATCCCGCGAGCCCGTGCAGTCATACATATCGATGCGGCCCCGAGTGCCACGACTGGAAGACCGGATTTCCCAGGAGCCACGGGCCTGTCCCCTCATGGCGGAGCGTCCTCGTATGGTTGGCGTTTGAAGACGGATCCGGCCGACGAAGCCAGCGCTTGATCCTATCGGTACGAAGGTCAGACCTGACGGAATCAGTTGCAGCCTTCGTTGGAGTCGTCGTCTGCTGCACGCCATCGATCTTTTGCTAAACTACTCGGGTCAGGACGTATTCAAGTTTATATGTTATTTTGGTCGTCGTGTATTTGCTGGTCTGACCCCAGTGAACGAAACAAGAACTAACCCGACTGAAGCGCTTCCAATGCCCTCTTGGTCTCCTGGACCTCCGCGGCCGGCACGTAAGCCAGGAGTTCCTTGGCATACGCAGCGGCTGTGGCCGAGGCGTAGTGTTGCCATCGATCGTTCTTGTGGGAATCGGCGTAGTCGCAGATCCCTCGGATCACGAGACAGGGAAAATGGTTCATCAGACCTGCGGCTTCCGTCTCAAAGCAGATGCAGTCCTCGCCGACATCAGCAAAAATGAGATCGCGCGCAGCGGCGTCTGTGACAAGTGTGTTGCCGGATGCGATAATCCCGTAGTGAATATCGGGCCTGGTAGTGTCTCGAGGATCGCGTTGAACCTCGTCGGCCGTGTCACAGTTCTTTGAGGAACACCCACGTCCATAATAGTTAGACACTGGCTCAAAAGCGGAGCCGGAGTAGGCTGAGCGCTTGTTGTAGACCTGATGACCTCATAACTCACTGACCTGTGTTCCAGCGTGACTCGCATTCGCTTGCGCTAGGTGCCAGGCGGAACGATTACCCAGCCCGCCGGGTCATCTTCTGCTTACCTACATATGCTTGGCGAAATTGACGCTTCGAGAAGCCTTTCTGCATGTTAAACTTCAATTGGAAGAAGACGGTGACTTATAAGCAACGTTCGCATCGCTGGACGGAGTAAGAAAAAGGTTTCCGAAATCAAGTCGTCACAGAGGTGTCAGAGCAGGAGAGTCACATTCAATCGCCGATTCTTTTATTTGCCTGTCTCTCGGTATAACTCGCCAACTGCAGGGTTCGCAGAACAGAAGTGCTCTTGAGATAGTGCCATCAACCTTTTCCTGCCAGATGGCATCCGTGGATATGGCATCTTCCGAGCAACCCGAAATCACGCTTTATTGGTGAGCTAGTCACACACGTCGGCTTGCGGTCTAACTCCTCACTAACCAGTCGCCAGGCTCAACAGTTCCCGCGCACAGCGCATCGTATGGCTACTCGAGGAACTAGAGCTCAAGTACGAAGTGGTGGTCTACCACCGCGAGAAGAGCATGCTCGCGCCGCCCGAGCTGGGGAAGATCCACCCGCTGGGGAAATCTCCGGTGGTCACCATTAAGCGCGCCGGGTCGGCCAAGACCGTCGTCCTCGCAGAAAGCGGCTTCATCATGCAGTACCTCTGCGACCACTTTGGCCGGGGCAAGAGCATTGTGCCCAAGCGGTACACAGAGGGGCAGGAAGGGGTCGTCGGCGAGGAGACGGAGGAGTGGATGCGCTATCAGTACTTCCTGTACTATTCGGAGGGGAGCTTGATGCCGTACATGACAGTGGCGGTGATTCTGTCCAGTAAGCGGGACCCAATTTCTTCTTCAAATTTGAGCGGCTCCTGACTAGCATCACAGTATTCAGAGGAGACAGGGTACCTCTACTTGTCCGCCCCATCACGTCGTTTATCGCCGGCAAGGTCTCCTCAACCTTCCTCTTCTCGGCCATGAAGAAGCATCTCGCATTCCTGGAGTCACAGATCGCCACGTCGCCAGGCGGTGGGAAATACCTGTGTGGCCAGCACCTTACGGCTGCGGACATCATCTTGCGGTATCCTCTGCTTGCCGCACGCGAGAGGCTGTCAGCGATGGTGGTGGACGGGAAGAGCGTGACAGAAGCATATCCGCTGTTGTGGGCGTATTTAGACCGACTCGAGGAAGAGCCGGGCTATAAGAAGGCCGTAACGAGGATTGAGGAGGTGGAGGGGAAGAAGGACAAGGAGTTGATGGGTTAGGTAACATAATCGCAACGTTATTCGAGTTGAAGATTTCGTCTAATAATAGTCTCTTCGCGAAGGGGGCACTCACATCGTAGCCGGGCTCTAAAGTGCAACGTCCTGTCCGCTGTTATATCACCTTTCTCGCTTCCCACCTTCACATATAGATCACCTTAAGCTCACTCTAGACTGTCTGTGGTGGCGGGTGCCGAACACACTTCAGGTCAAACCCGGACACTTGGTGGAGCAGTATATGGTGTGAACGTAGCCGATCGGAGGAAATCAATAATCGACAAGACGCAAGTTCAACTCCCGCACCGGAGAAAAACTACCTGACGCAGGCAAGTCTTTCCGCGCCGCCCTCTCCCTCGAATAGGTGAGGCGTGCGAGCTTTTTGCTCCCCTATCTTTCTCTTTCCGCCTGTATCTTAGTTGCTGATGGAAGCTGATGGCTTCTTTCAATCTAGGGGGATCTCAGATGTGTTGATTCCACACTTTCATGAACAAACTAGTCAACACGGGGTTGCACAGGTTAGGTTATCGTTCCTACATATAGGACATCCGTCTGCCTTGAGTTGTCCAATCTGGTACTATTCCCAAAGCGAAATTACGTTATGATTATCCAGTCTGGGTTACTGAAAACGCCACACACAACAGAATCGGCCCCTGACTCATTTTTTCATGTGCAAAGCTTCCTTTGCCTTCTCAAGCATTGAGTTCATGTGACTCGTCTGTTTGGTGCTGCCGCCGGTATTGCTGCCCTCCATACCAGCCAGTTTCTTCGGCTGGGGAGCCTGAGCGGTGTCGGGTTGAGTCTGAGAGGTCAGTGCCAGCTGCCCACTGCTGGTTCCCGCGCGTCGCGGTGACGTACCACGGAGTCTTCCGACTCGACGCGTTCAAGGAAGTCGTGACCTTCGGAGACGACTTCGTCGGTTAGTCCTGGGCTGCTCATGATGATGTCTGTTTGCTCGGAAGTATATTTCTTCAGGTGATAGTAAGCGTTTCGATCGCCGTAGCACATGCGATTCGTAGCATTGGGAGGACCGAATGCTTCTTTATCTACCGATCGGGGGTAACCTGATCTCTTATAGCTGGGAGCTGCTCTTACGTCATCAATGTCATGATGGATGCTGTTGGCGAAGGCTGTTCCCTCCCTTTCGACGTCAGGGCTGACGATGGAGGCAGTTCTGGCCAAAGAGGATGCGATGCCACAGCGCCTCCCCCGCACTCACAACTTCTGGTGGAGGATCCGTACGACCTCCAATTGGCACGATCCGCACACGCTACGAGAAGCTCGGGAGCTTCTATTGTTTGGGTTCTGACTGACCATAAATCACCTGACGGGACATCATGAGCTTAGATGGGAGTGTGATCCCAGTTCCTAATAGACCACGCTTGATGTTGGTCATGACAGCACTTTGTAAGTGATAGCACAACTGAAGGAACCACGGTTTGTGAACCACGGGAGAAGGGACTCTGCCATATATTGCACGCAAATTTCACCACCTCCTCTTATCCATGCCTCGCGTGCAATACTTCAGAGGCAACTGAGTTGCTTAGCGGCGTTGTCGAGCTACAAGGGACTCGGTCTTGCCAAAACTTCGAACAGTGTTTCGAGTTGAATGTAATAAGTACCCAGCCGCTACCTAAAGTTCTGTCGAGGACCGAGTCCTTGCTTGACTATTACTTTATTTAACTTGAGCACGGGACCTGGTGGGTATCAGTGTGTCCAACCAGACTACAAAGGGGCCTTGAAACGCTTTTCAAGCTCTTTAGGGCCAGTCAGTCTGTTATATTGACTTGCCTTCACATGCCTTATCAAGTAGAGTCATGTATCGTTGTGTACGAGTCTAGAAACATATGGCAAAGGAGTTATCTGATGCAGCTGACCTTCACGATTCGACAACAGCATATGTCCGCATGCTTTTACCAACGACCAATCTATTATTGCTTCTAACAATGTTTTGATTCTCTGTGGGAAAGTCTTCGATTAGAGCATATAGAATACACGATGTCTTTGTCTAATCAAAGGTTATCAAGCACCTGGCCTTGTGTAATCTAGCTCCCTTACTCTCTTCCACACTTCCCGGACAACACGCTCCTGAGTCTCTCGCCCGGTTTCGGTTTCAGATGGCCCTGCAGGTCTGGACCGGATGATCAGAAGCGTACTAATAGTTAGATGGTGGATACGCTTACCTTATGGCCAGGTACAGACGACTGCCCAGTCGGGCGTCCTCGATCTTTGCCGTTGCTGGATCTTCCGGCGGATTTGCCGTGGTCACCAATCCACCTGCTTCCAACAGAATGGCGATGCCTGCGGCTACGTCCCTGTTGCGTTTCTTTGTGAGCCCCTGCCCCTGCCACACCACTGCAGCGCATACTCACCATTCCCAGCAGCCTCCTTCCCACCATATATCGAACGAGCCCATGGCCGTGTACGCAAGGTCCAGCGTGGCACTAACAGTTCCATGTAATCAGCCTCACTTGCTCAGACCCTCCGGCTTGTTTCCTTACCTTCCCAGGCTCCGCACCCCGTGCACCATCCCGCCCTTGCCCGACGGGTCCCCGATCTCCATCGCCATGTTCACGAAGCTCTCGACCTTCCGGCTCAGGTTCCCGCCCGGCGCGTGCCTCCGGTCCTTGCCCCACTCGCAGCTGAACAGGCACCCGAGCGGCGCCCGCGCCGGCATCGGCGGGACGGGGCTGCGCACCAGCGGCAGCCGCGTGGACTCGTTGAGCCAGGCGCCGCGCCCGGCGCACGAGCTGAAGAGCTGGCCGAGGAAGGGCGCGTAGATGACGCCGACGGCGGGGCGGCCGGCCACGACGAAGCCGATGGAGACGCAGAACATGGGGAACAGGTGGGTGTAGTTGACGGTGCCGTCGAGAGGGTCGACGATCCAGGTCGGGGAGTCGTCGACGAGGTAGGTCCGGGACGAGCCCTTGGAGTATGTCTCTTCACCTAGGAATCTGGGAGAGGTAAGCTATGACTGCTCAAAGAGAAGAATGGCTGTTTCCATGTAGCGCAGAGTGTAGCGATGGCTAGAGAGGAGTCGAACCTACTTGTGGTCGGGATATTTCTGGGCAATTGAGGTCTTGATGAAAGCTTCGACGTCTGCCGACCGACAGCTGTCAGCAACTTCCCCCATCCAAGGCGAGCTTCTCCTACATGTTCAATTGGGGCAATTGAGATCTCTTATCGGGATTACCCCGCGATCATGCGTACCTTCGTCGGTCTTGGTCACGATATCGACTGCATTCTCCTTTTCTTCAGACCGCAGCTCCCCGCTCCCCTCATCGCCCATCCTGCCCCTCGCGCCGTCCATGAGCATCTTGCCGGCATCTTTGCCGAGCTGGACGGCAAAGGCGTAGATTTCAGCCAGCTGCGCTTCCGATATCTCTGCCATAACGAAACGGGGGACAATTATCACTTCAAACAGAGCTTCTGGCAGATCTGGATGAGGAAGAGGGAGAATGGAAGCTCTCCCGTCCGGCAGGCAATCTCACAGCTCCCCGAAGCGCCGACCATGATGACAAGGCCGCAGAACCGCCGGAAACCGAGCGGCAGCTTTCCGCATCGGCGTGGAAGATGTCCACCCCCGACGGTTGTCGCCTGGAGACGCTATAAAGACCCGCTATATCTAGATCTTACAGGCGGGGGCCTGCCTGACTACCCCGCGTATTATGGGCGTTTTGCCTCTGTATAAGGGGCGATCCCCACCGGGAAAGCACTTATCCAGGGATAACGACCTGTTCTGCTCGGATTTGCAATCGGACCTTGCCACGGCACAGTGACCGGAAGAAAGCCCGGGGCGCATCCCTCGGCATCAGATGCGCCATCTTCGGAGGTGCCGGAGGCGGAAGTTGGCATAGGCGAATGACCGGAGCAGTGTCAACAATGTAGTCTGCTCGTGAATGGCGTCACAGACACAATCCATAAGGCTTCTGAGAGTAACCAGCCCAGCCGTCTTCGTAACCTGTAAGCCTCTAATTGACCTATCTCTTCAACAATCACTACATCACCATGTCGCGCCGCATCCTCCTCATCAACGGGCCCAACCTGAACCTCCTCGGGACCCGTGAGCCTGCCATCTACGGCTCCACCACTCTCGCCGATGTGCTCTCCTCCGCCTCCGCCCAGGCCGCCCAGCTGGGCGTCGAGCTCGAGGTCTTCCAGTCTAACCACGAGGGCGCCATCGTCGACCGCATCCAGGAGGCAGGCGGGTTCGGGCACTTCATCACCACTCCCAAGACCGGCGAGAAGAGGGAGAGGGTGGATGCGATCATCATCAACCCGGGCGCGTTCACGCACACGAGCGTGGCCTTGCGGGACGCGCTTCTGGGCGTCAGCGTGCCGTTCGTGGAGGTGCACGTCAGCAACCTCCATGCGAGGGAGCCGTGGCGGCACCACAGCTACTTCAGCGATAAGGCGGTCGCGGTGATCGCCGGGCTGGGAGCGTTCGGATATACGGCGGCGATTGAGTTTGCGGCGAAGCATCTGAAGGTCAAGAAGGAGGAGCGGCTATGACGAAGGGGTCACGGCGGCGAAGGATTGTATGCATCACTTCACTAAAACGGGGGTACAAGTCATGCTCATGGTCATGAGAATCGCTTGCTATGTTCATACGCTGCTGTTCCCTTTCATAGGAGAGACGTAGCGATGTATATCCTCTGCAGAACAAAGAGATCCCAGTCCAACCAAGAAACGCCGTGCAAGGAGAGCTTCATGTCTTACAGGGACGCCGATATCTTAACTGACGACGTCGGCGGTGCGACTTTGATGCCAACATCTCTAACTAGTCTCCTCCAAGAGTCGACACCTCGTCGAGCTAATTCCTCCGGTACCTCAGGGTCACTCTCCGACATCCGCCTGTTGAACAGCTCCAAGCTGGTCCAGCCCTCGTAGCCTAACCCGTTGAAGATCGCCCACGCGATCTCCCTGACGGGGAGGTATGCTCTTTCCTCGCCGTAGAACAATCTGCAGTTGCGCGACCAGCTCATCCGGCACGGCTGCGCCGCGTTGTAGTATTCATGGCCCTCAATCAGGGGCTCCGCTAGCCTCTCTGCATCAACAACCTGCACGAGGAAGACCTTGTTCGGGTCGACCTCCGCTACCAGGCGAGCCATTGACTCAGACACAACCTTCTCGGCGTCGGGATTTCTTCCGCTCGGGTGAGATGGGTCGGCGAAGATACGTCCCGCGATGTTGAACGTGTCTAGACACAGACCGAAGTTGGGCCTGTCGATGCGTTTAACAATCTCCCAACTCGTCTCCCACACGTCGACGTGTGTGCCCCAGCACAGGCTCTCATAGCAGAAGCGGATGGGCGGGTACGCTGCGGCACCAAAGTCGGCAGCCTCGCGCAGGTCTGCCGCGATCAAGTCCAGATCATCGGACAAGTGCTCGGCGGACAGGAAGTTGGACGGGACGAGTATCAGGTCGGTGCCCAGCTCATGACAGAGGGCGATCCAGAGCCGCAGCTCCGGGAGTCGTCTCGAATGTTCGGCACGGTCGAGAAGACCCTCATAGTTCATCAAGGGTTGCAGTGAGATGATATCTAGACCGCGGGCCCTGCACATGGAGCGGATTCTCTGGGCGGCGGACAGCTGGGCCTCAGGACTGGGATCCGCGAGTTGCGTGTCTCCCTGCAGCTTGAGGGCGAGGTCGGCGAGATCCTCGTGGAAGATCTCGACGCCACTGTAGCCGTACTTTTGCGCCATGTCGAGCTTGTGGGAGAGGGAGTGGCCGGCGAAGCAGCGTCCCAGGGACATGGAGCTGATGGCTAGCTTGGAAGGCATCTTTGCTAGATTTGATGATAACTGATGAAGAACGACTCTAGCAGTATTCCTCACGGATAGGGCTGAGGTGAGATGTGTTGTACATAAGGAGAGGGCTCAGGGAGGCTACGGGTACAGCGTTCCAAGTAGATATGGGTCCGGAGGCTCCTTCTCTCAGATGAATCGAACGATGATGAGCGTCTACCTCCTGTCGCACCAGGGCAGCCTGCAACCGCAACTGGCTCAGTGAATTGCCAGCGTCCACTCATGGTTCCAGAACGGCACTTCACTGCTCATTGGCTTCACTGCAGAAGGGTTTCCCGTAGAGATGCCGTGTGTAGCCGTTGTGGTAGTTGGGTATATTTTCGTCCGGAGAGCAATAGCTGACGTATAGATGATGGCCTCGCCAGCCACTTACACGCCGGTATGTGCGGCGGGATAATGTTTACCAGAAGGTGGGCGTGGCACTTCACTGGATCCTCACCCCAGTTTCCGCTAATCCATATTCCCGTAGTGGCTGCGCCGACGGATCCGGTTCTCCGCAAACCCTGCAAAACACTTTTCCCGGGCCCTGTTCGCCCCCGAGCAAGTTGCGTCCGGCGTCCCGGCACGGTCGGTCGCTCTTCCGCGTGGTCTTGCAATGCCGAGACTCCTCCACATGTCTATCCAGCGTAACTTAGATATAGGGGCGTCTTTGTTGAGTTAGTTAAGGGGACCTTAAAGCGGATAGTCTCCGAAGGAAGCACTGCAAACATTACGGTGCACAATAGTCGCTTTACAGTCTTTGATCCAGACCAGAAGTAAATCTGCGTATCCTTTCTTCCTCCAGCTTCAATTCGCATTCGTCACGATGTTAGCCACAATGAACATTGTCGACACGCTGGCCGACAGGCCGGTGGAAGCCACGGAGGCCGGCCACCCGCAAGTCTCCCACCTCGAGAAGCACAGCTACCTCTTCGGCCAGAAGCTCGCGGCCTCCATGTCTCCCTTCCTCCACGCAGTCGTCTACGCCAACCTGGGCCTGAACTGGGGCCAGGTCCGGCTAGACTCGACGGACATGGACCTCTTCCTGCGGCTGATCCGCGACCCCGACTTCTACGGCGCCTCCGTCACCATGCCGCACAAGGTCTCCATCATCCGCCACCTCGACGACCTGACCCCCGAGTGCCGCGCCGTCGGCGCCTGCAACACCATCTTCCTGCGGACGGACCCCTCGACGGGCCGGCGGCTCCTGTGCGGGGCCAACACGGACGTCGTGGGCGTCAGGGACGCCTTTCTCGAAAACGTGGCTGACCCCTCGGCGCTGGCAGGCCGGCCAGGGCTGGTCATTGGGGGTGGCGGCGCGGCGAGGAGTGCCGTGTTCGCGCTGCACAGGTGGCTGGGCGCCACCGACATATACCTTGTGAACCGCGACGAGGACGAGGTCGCCGCCGTGATCGCCGAGTGCAAGTCGCGGGGCTTCGGCTCCGGCCTCATCCACGTCTCGTCCGTCGCTCAGGCCGAGGCACTGCCCGCGCCGGGCGCCATTGTCGCCTGCGTGCCGGACTTCCCTCCAAGGACAGCAAATGAGATCCTGGCGCGGCAGGTCACGGAGGCGTTTCTGGCGAAGGAGGATAAGGGCTCGATGCTGGAGATGTGCTACAACCCGTCGCCGTATACGGAACTGGGGGCGCTGGCGGAGCAGCATGGGTGGCAGGTAATACTAGGCACGGAGGCGCTGATATACCAGGGGCTGGAGCAGGATCGCTACTGGACGGGCCGGGAGCTGGAGGAGCTGCCGGTTACTGAGGTGAAGGAGGCCATTGCGGCCCGGTTGGAGCAGGGATCGAAGCTATGAGCAACTGTACATGATGATCTGTCTTATAGATACCAGCGATATACATGAGATTTTGAAATACTTCTGAAGATGAGATTGGTCGTCAACACATGCTTGAGGATTTATATGATGCCCACTTGTATCTAAATATTGACGAATACCCATGAACTCCGAAGTTCTTGCATATTATTAGTTCGCAACTAAATCTAACTGGTCCTTTGTAACGTTCGTTTCCCCGAGAACTAAGCGCGCAAATAAGACTCGTTGGGTTACGAATACAAGCAGGAACTGTTCCCGTCGTAGACGGTAGAACGGTTAAATCTACCTCAAAGTGAGAGCACATGGGCTCCCAAGGGTCTTAAATACTTCGAAAGCAAGCTTGCCCTTTGTTGCGTATTCCCAGTAATCCTACAGCGTTCACTTATCAAGTCGATAGAGTCTGGTAAAGACAATGATCTTCGCTAGAGAAACTATCCTATTCTTTCGATGGAAAGTCATATCCCTTGGGCTGGCCTTCATATTGACCGCGCTACAAAATTCCATCGCTGCAACCCATGGTAAACCACTTAAACGCTGACCTTCCGCTCGAGCTCATTCACAACGGGTTTGTCATCATCCATGACCACACCCTCGACATTATGTCTGAAGTCCTCATCCTGGATCTTGAGATCCTCCATGACGGTCTTGTTCGCGTTCCAGACTGGCTTAACCTTGAACAAGCGGTCCATGGCCTCCAGCGGGATCGACTTGGTCTCAGGGACCAAGAAGAAGACGAAGAAGATGGACAAAATCATCAGGCTTGCGAAGAAGAAGTATACACCGTAGCCCATCTTCAAGAACATCTGCGGCGTGAAGCGGCTGACGATGAAGTTCCAGAACCACTATTAAGAAGGGTATCAGCGACCGTACGTTTGCCTTAAAGGAAAGGATAGAGAGGACAGGAGGGTGAAAGGGTTACTCACGTTGTTCGCAGCGGCCGAAGCCTGGCCAAGTGACCGCGTGTTCTGGTCGAACATCTCGCTGTTGATGACCCACGGCGTGCCGTTCCACGATGGGGTGTACAGCGCCGTCCACAGGTAGAAGAAGAAGATAGCGGCGATGCCGCCGCTGGTCATCTTACCATCCTCAGCGGAGGCGCCCGCGATCTTGATGTATCCGCCAATGAACCACATGCACAGCGATCCACCGAAGGCGCCGATCATCAGCAGCTTGCGGCGGCCGACCTGGTCGATGAGGTACAGCAGCCAGACGAAGGTGATGACGGTCTTGACGACACCGAAGATACCCGTGGTCAAGAAGCCGGTGTTGGTACCCGTGATCCCGATGCTCTTGAACACGGTCGGGCTGTAGTAGTTGATGGCGTTGATGCCGGAGCCGTTCTGCCACAGGAACAGCATGCCGCCGAGGAAGAAGCGCCACTGCACCTTGCGCTGCTTGAGCGCCAGGAAAGGCTTCCAGAAGCCGGCGCCCACCTCGTGGCGGTACCGCTCCAAGTCCTCGTCGATGAAGCTGATCTCCTCGACCATGTAAATGTCCGTCGGTTCAAGCTTGCGCATCCAGCAGAGGACTTTGATCGCTTCGTCACGGCGGCCCTTAGAGAAGAGCCAGCGGGGCGACTCGGGGATCCAGATGGACCCAATGAGCAACAGTCCACCCGGGATCAACTGAACGGCGAAGGGGATGAGCCACTGACTATGGGATGGCTCCATCGTCGTGTTGACTCCGTAGTTGATCCAGAAGCCGACAAGGCCGCCGATCTGCCATCCCAGCTCGTAGATGCCGACGAGTCTACCTCGGACAGCAGGAGGAGCCAGCTCGGAGATGTAGATCGGCACCATGTTGGATGCACCTCCGACGCCAAGGCCGGCGAGGACACGTCCACCGTAGATCAGGCCGAGACCACGAGCGTGGTTCGCGCCCAGCATCAGGCCAGCGCCGAGTATGAATATCGTGACGAAGACCCATAGAGACTTGCGGCGACCGAGGAAGTAGCTGGTGACATAGGCGAAGAGGCTGCCAAAGAAAGCACCGGCCTGGTAGACGGAGACGATGTTGGCCGAGATGAGCGCTTTTTTGCCTGCACTATAGTCGTCAAGGTTGAACTCATCCACGAACGACGGCAGAGCGAGCGTCGTGCCGATGAAGGCTGAGTCGTAGCCTATCATGCACGAGGCGAAGGAGGCGATGGCTGCGCAGGCATAGACGCGCCAGTTGTAGACCGCCTTCGGCGTCGGCCGATCCTCTTTGAGGGTTAACAATGTCATGTTGGAGGATTGACAACAAAGTTCAAGTGAGGGCAGAACTGAGACGGCGGTAACAGAGTTGAACCCTGGTCCCAACGTCCAACGAAAGAGACTTGTCGAGAGATGAGGAACCAGTCGTTCGAAATGAGAGATGTGAGGATGTTCTCATATAAACCCTCAACAAGTGCCAGGATTCCCACGTTTTGGGATGGGTGGCCACAGAGCCCGGGGTAACGGGGGCTCTCCACAAGTTGCGACGCGATGGCTTGTCTAGGGGGTTCCCCGTTCAGCCGGCATTGGACATTTCCAAGCGCCTTGTTCCCACCGGGAGAGGGTTTAGAGCAGTTAGGTCTTCCCGAGTCACAAGCCCTAAGCCAAGCGTGAATAATGAGTTGTCAGCAACTAGGGGTTGTCCTAGTCCGTTACCTTGCAAGTGGTCATTTGGCCAACCCCACACAACCCCAGATGCGGGGATGGCGTATTGAATGCGGGAAAGTCTTGTTGCCCCCCGTCTGTGGGGAAGAATACTTAGCCGGGGAACTTGAGTTGACGCGTTCAATCCGCGGAGATGCTTAGGTTTCGGGCTACAGAGCAAAGCGGATCTTCCATGGAACAACGGCCTGAAAGTTGTTGCGTTTGAGATGGAAGAGATGTTTCCCGAGTTCATTGCTGAGGTAAATGGGATTTCCGGGAGGTATGCTAGTCTAACGGATGAACAGATGCCCGCGATATCTTGAATTCCATCATCATACACCGCCAAACTCCCGCGCTAGAATCTCAGGTATATCACAGCCAGGCGCGAACCCCAAGTTCGCCATGAACTGCGGCTCCATGTCCGCATCCACTCTGTCAGTGTAGTCTATGGACGCGAGGTCATCAAGAAGAGCATCGTAGTCCAACGACCCTCCACTGAAGCTTTGCCTCACAGGGCGTTGGAAGCCCAATGGTGGGCCTGGGCCACTGTGCATGCTGCTAGTTGGAGTCCCCAAGATACTCATTCCGCTGGGGACCGATGGTGCTGTGTCGGGACTGGTCGGCTTTGGCTGGGTGTAGTTCCCTACTATAAATGAAGTGTCCGCCACGGGGTAATGATGTTGGTGAGAAGTCAGAGGCCGAACCCCGAATGCCGCATGACTCCCGTAGCTGTCGGGCAGTGCAGGACTCGAGAATGCGAAGGACGGATTTGTAGGACCGTAAAGAATAGGAGCGGTTGGTGTCTGCGATGCCGCGGACCGAGGATGGCCTGTCCTCTTATCGTCGGCAAGTGTCCACACAGCAGAGAGGCTGTCGTTGAGCGCACGCCATCTATCTTTATCATGCTGGTGCAGCCTGTCAAAACTCGGATGCTCCATTAACATGGCTAGACAAGGGGCTAAGAATGATGGAGCACCGCACGCCCCAAAGTGCGCGACAAACTGCTCTAATGATTCGATGAGTAGGTGGTAGGGGGCGTCGTCCATGGTGCAAAGGAGGGCGTTCGTCCAAAGGAAGATGAACTGAAGAATGTACGCCGGCGGGACAGTCGCAGGGATGGAGTCCTCAGATGTCATGAAGGAGCTGAATGGTAATCCAGGCCTGACTACTTGATGCAATCGGACAACCAGTCGCCGAGGATCCTCTGGTCGCATGGCATCTGCAGACGCTCTGCTCGTCGTCATATTTCTCCGCAGGAACTTGAACACGTCGTGTAGTTGATTGAAGGAAGTGAGAGAATACGCGGGGGTTCGACTGGACGCCGCGGAAACATACTCATCCTGCCCGAACCCTTCACATGGTGTCCATGGCTGCCACTCGTCCAGCTCGTCCTCAGGGACACTCGAGTTATACGCATCGAGAAGTGCGAGACCATTACTAATGGATGATCTTCGTAGTGTGGAAATCATCGTCTCAAGGACCGAGCAACCGATTAAGACCGCATGGATCTTCCGTTGTTGTCGATCGTGTCCATGCGGTCGGTTAAGGCCACCGTCCGAGTCGAGAGCGATGTGCTTAGCAAGGCCAAGCAGTATCCATGCAGCGGTGTTGTTTCTCCTGCCGATATTGACCAGCGTGAGCAGAAGCAGAGCCCTGGCATGTTGGAACTGGAATGGGCCATCCTCGGACGGTATCAACCGCCTTGCAACGTCGTAGATCTCGTGTGGTAGCCGCGGAGAATAGTGAACCTCCTGTGGCGAGTTCTCGGAGAAGACCCGCGAGGATACACTCGGCTTTGAACTCGCAGAGTCCTGAAACGATGCAAGAGCCAGGACGCTCCACAGTTCGGCATGTGCAGCTGATGACAAGCTAGAAGGCGCGATGCCTTCGGTCCCGTACAAGTATACCGTCTTCAGCAGGTCCTGCTTCTCGAGTATGGGGAACCAGCAATGGGTATAGGAGAAGTAGATGTCCAGCAACCTCCAATGGTTAGGAGGAAGTTTCAACGGCATAGTCTCTCGAGCAGGGTAGTCTTCGTAGGTCAGTTGGGATGCGTTCGTAGTGCCGGACGGCGGCGCTGGCGACGCAGTATCGCCAGCAGTGGGCCGGCCGTCACTGTTCCCATCGAGGCACAGTTCTGTCTCTGTGTCGTCACCGGACGAGGACTTTTCCGCCCGTTGGCGAGATGCCTCGCCGCTGTCAGTGGAGAGAATGCGATCGACTTCTTTGTGTACCCTGCTCTTCCTCCATCGCTTGTGCAATCGATTTGCCTTGTCTGACTCCTTCCCTCCGACTAGGAGGCGCCGCCCCTGCCCGCCGTCGTGGGTTATGAAGTTCTCAAGGGCCTTCTCGCAGCCGGGAACATGCTCGAAAAGCCAGGCGAGCGTCAGTTCCAATGTCCGGATGTAACCCGTCTGGACGCCTCTCTTCTTGGGATTGGCTTCGTAGGTACAGGGGCGGTTCTGTGATACGCAGGGAAAACACAACGGTTGTATGCCGTCACACTTCTCCCGTGCGGCTCGGCATTGGTCGCACGCCCTCGATACGCGCTGTCGCTTGGCTGGAGACACTGCGCGGTCGGCCGTGGAGTCGGCCGTCGCGACAGATGCACGGCGTTCGCCTTTGTTGCCAGCCTCCGCGGTCTTTCGCTTCGAAGGCATTGCTCGTCTCTCCCACTTTGTATTATGGCAAAGCGATGGAAACGCATTTCAGAGAGGGATAATCTGGAAGGGGACGGTGACCACCGCTGGGGAGGATGAGGGGGCGTATCCGGTGCCGGGTAAGCTTGCTTCGTCACTTTCTCGTAACAAAGGCCAGCTTTGAGGTCTAGTTCTCGCTATGGTCCAACCGTCGTCGCAAGATTAATAACCCCACGATGCGGATTCCCCGCAGAGAGGTTGGGAAGCAAGGCCTACAGAGAATCTGGGGTAGCTGAAGCACCGGAAAACTGGGGGGACGTGAGTGCGGGGGTGGTAATGAGACAGGGGCGGATAAACACTCTCCCCCCTTGCAGATCTCGGCTCTTGGTAGCGGGACGCCATTATCTCACCAGGAATGCTTAGCGATCTGGTCGGGCGGAGACTCACCATCACCATCGCACGTGTCACGGAATTGACAATTCGGTGTGTGCGCTGAGTCTTTGCCGTCGATTTCAATATTGTCAATCGGCGTCTTGTCATCCAAGGTGTTGCCAACTACTGCAAGTGAAAACGTCGTCCCCTTTGGTCGCGATGGCGTCCGTTGTGGCGGGAGTAAAGCGCCCCTTCTCCACGATGGCCGTCGGCTGGGAGGGGCGCAGCGAACAGGAGCCTAACCGAGGCAGCCCGTTCCCCAAAGAATACCAGCATAGACCGCGGGAATCGAATAGGCGATCTCTGGCATCGGGAGAGGTGTCCTCCTCAAGTCAAGGTTAGTAGAATACCATCTACAGTTGCGAGGGACCGTCACTCGGGCGAAGCTAGCTAACCAACGTATGCTTTGGGCAGCATCTCGGTCTACTGCGAGCTCTCCAGCTCCGTCTACCGAGCTTTCAGTGGTTAGGCTGTTTGAACACGATGCTTCGGTCATCCTCACCGGCATCAGGGGCGCGGGCAAGTCCACGCTCGCCGTCATTGCATCCACAGCGATGAAGAGGAGGGTAGTCGATGCTGAGAAAGTATTCCAAGAAGTCACTGGCCTGTCCAGTGCCTTGTACAAGAAAACGCATGGTACGGTCGAGTACAGTGGACGGCAGTCAGAGATCTTGCGGGATATCCTCCACCGTCACCGAAAAGGGGCCGTCATTGTCTGCTCGTGGATGGAGAGAAACATCCAGTCCCTGCTCGTGGAATTCAGTGCCACGAACCCGATCATCTACATTGCTCGAGATGCCAAAGCCATTCAGAAGCATCTCAGGGTCTGGGATGACGCCAGGATCCAAGATTTACTCGATGCCAGTGGGTCGGTGTTCCGAAAATGCACACACTTCGAGTTCTTCAATGTCTCCGAAGGCTCCTCGAAGTCGGACGGGTCTGACACCTCCAGCGGGAAAGAAGAACTAGACCAGAGAGCTCCGGCACCGTACCTAACACTGAAGAGAGCAGAGAGGCATTTCCTCAAGTTTCTGTCCCTGATCCTGCCAAAGGGCACTATACCCTTCATTGAGTCTGCTTTTCCGCTGGCGTCGCTGCCCACGGAACGACGACACTTCACCTATGCGATGTCAATTCGCCTGTCAACGCTTCGCACAAGGGACATTGATATCGAAGAGGTGGAAACCGGTGCCGACGCCATTGAAGTTGTAGTAGACGACCTGATCATTGACGAAGGGAGGCAGAACAGTGAACGGTTCAATGAACATTTTACCCCGCAGGTTGCGAGCGAGACCAGTCGCATCATCAGCCATGTTCGGAGGAGCACCGTTGTCCCCATATTCTACCACGTCATATTTCCTGAGTCTGCTCTGACCAGCGATTCCTGGGCGTCGCTCTACCTGGCTTATGTGCTCCATGGCCTAAGACTTGCGCCCGAGTACGTCTCCGTGGATTTACGACTGGGAGACACCGATATCGCGCGTCTTCGGATGACAAAGGGTCGGTCCAAGCTAGTTGGCAATGTCAGTCTGACGACGACATCGCCACCCCCGTGGAATGATGCCATCTGGCTGTCCTACTACCGCAGGGCACGGAGCTTAGGCTGTGATCTTGTACGGTTCACTCGCAAAGCGGATCACTTCACGGACAACTTCGAAGTATCGCATCTGCACAGAGCTATCGAGACACTCGGCGAGCCTCGCATACCATTAATTGCATATAACACCGGCCGGAACGGAAGAAACTCGGCTTGCTTCAACCAGGTATTAACGTCTGTCCTTCCAGAGGATCTTGACGGCTCGCCGCTCGAAGATTCCGACTCCGAAAGCCAGTATCCGCGGCCAGCCCTGACTGCCGTTGAGGCTACCCGCGCCCTCTACTCCTCCTTTGTGTATGAGCCGATGAAGATGTACGTCTTCGGAGCCAACGTCAGCTACAGCTTGTCTCCAGCGATGCACAACGCAGCTCTCGCCGCCTGTGGCATACCCCATCACTACAAACCTCACTCGACGACCTCCATCCGGGGTATCCAGGAACTAGTCAGCGACCCGCAGTTTGCGGGCGCTTCGGTCGGTCTTCCGTTCAAGATCGAGGTGATCACCCTTACCCACTCCCTGAGCTCCCACGCCAAGGCTATTGGGGCAGTCAACACCCTGATACCAGTACGGCGACTGAACCCGGACGGGAGCGTCCCAGACGACTTTCTGCTGTTCCAGTGCCGCAACCAGTCTGGTCCCGTCAAAGCCCTGTACGGGGAGAACACCGACTGGATCGGCATCCGGGCGTGTCTCCGGCGGGGGCTCTCGCCAGCCAACGCCGTGAGGTCCACCAGCTGCGGCCTCATCGTCGGCGCCGGCGGCATGGCGCGGGCAGCCGTCTACGCGATGCTCCAGCTGGGCGTGAAGAACATCGTCATCTTCAACCGCACCGTCCACAACGCCGAGAAGCTCGTCGCGCACTTCACGCGGCTCCTCTCGCGGAACGACCTGCCGCTCATGAGCGCCGAGCCGGGGGTCGAGACGCAGTTCCACGTCATCAGGTCTCGGCAGGATCCCTGGCCGGAGGCATTCCGGCTGCCCACCTTGATCGTCTCCTGTATACCCACGCACAGCATCGGGGACAGCCCCGCGCCGGAGTTCACGCTCCCGCCGGCATGGCTCGGCAGCCCGACCGGCGGGGTTCTCGTCGAGCTCGCGTACAAGACGCTAAACACGCCGCTGCTGGAGCAGAGCCGGCGGGAGGCGCATCGCGGCTGGGTGACGATGGATGGGCTCGATCTCCTGCCGGAACAGGGGTTTGCGCAGTTCGAGTTGTTCACGGGGCGGCGTGCGCCACGGCGCCTGATGAGGCGCGAGGTGTTCAGGGCTTATCCAGATGATCAGGGGCGGTCTAATCTCCCCCAATTGCAGCCGCGGCTGGATAACATTGTGGAACAGGAGCCTTGATCTGTCATGTTGGGAGCGGCTGGTGAATGATTGCATTTGGTTGGCTCTCTCTTTATGAAGGCCTGGTTGCATACGGAGGCTCTCATTCTGACGTTAATTAGTGCTTCAACGACAAATACGAGCGAGCTTTTGGAGTTAAATCATCATATATACTTCTCATATACTGGAAAGCCGATGAAATCATATGGATCTTAGCTGAGAAAAGACGAAGAGTTCAGAAAATGGTGTGGAATCAAGCCCTCCGTAAAGTGATGGTTTACAAGTCGTTAAGAAGTTACGCAAAAGAGAAACCGTACCCTGCCGTGATGCCGAGGCCATTGCCACCAGCGAGAGGTATCTTCTAGAGCGGCATAGCATGCTAGACCTCGAATGGCACTTTTGGCCGGTGGTGTTTCCAATCAAGTTATAGTACTATAACAAAATTCGGTGGCGTGATCTTTAACCGCGAGACCGCTCATCATGGTCTTCACAAACCTTAGACTCGGCAACTGAACTTACTTCACCTTGCCTCTGCCAATAGTAGCACAAAGTGATAGTGAATAGTATCACATTGCGCAAACTATTACTTAGATACGCAACCCAAGTTCTGCCCCCCAGCGCCGGTGAGCCCTCAATTCCCAGTTGCAAACGTAAATCGGCTATTTGCCATTTAGCTATGATAGCCATTACTGCGTCTTCCTCAAGAACCACCACGGTCATTTCGCAACTGGGAAGACGTGTTACATTCCAAGTTGTTACCATATGTCCAGATTTCAGTTCCTATGCCACGTACGAAAGGCACCTCACAATAGAGCTTGGTCAGGAACTACTGTGAATCTATTTCTCTGCCGTGTTGATACGCCATCATGTTCTACCAAGGTATAGTTGCCTAAGCGAGTCGCTTAATGAGAATGAGGTTGAATCATCTGCCCGCAACTCCCACTACACCACAACCCCTTTTGACCCTTTCTAGTACTCCCTAAGCCGTGTACATGAAGACTACGCTGAAGATCAGGCCATCTTTCTTGTCCTTCCTTCTTCATTGTTCTCTAATCTTGGTCTCTCCCAATCTTGTGATGCCGAGCTCTTCAAATTGGTTCATCCCTCGGCTCGATAAGCACCTCGTTAACGGCCACATACCCCGGCTGCCGCAGCGCATACACGATCGCCCCCGCCACGTCCTCCGGGTCCAGCACCTTGGCGCCCGACGGCTCGCCGTACTTCTTGACCGCCTCCGTGTCCGTCGACATGCCCAGCAGCTCCGTGGCCGTGTTGCCCGGCTGCACCGACGTGACCCGCAGGCCCGACCCGGCCGTCTCGAGCCGCAGCGTCTGCAGCGCCGCCTCGACGAAGAACTTGCTCGCCGAGTACACGCCCAGCCCCGGGAACACCTTGCGCCCGGCGTCGGACGAGATGGCCACGATGTGCCCCGCGCCGCGGGCCAGCATCCCCGGCACCGTCGAGGACAGGCAGTGCAGCAGCCCCTTGCAGTTGACGTCGACGGTGCGCTCCCAGTCGTCGGTCCGCACGTTGGCCATCAGGGTGTAGTACATGACTCCAGCGCACGCGACGAGGATGTCGACGGGGCCGAGCGCCTCGGTGGCAGCGTGCATGAGCGACTCGACCTGGGCCCGGTCCGTGACGTCGGTCTTGTGGACAATGACTTTGACTCCGTGCGTGGCGAGCTTGCCCTTGAGTGACTCTAGGGCCTCCGTGCGGCGAGCGGCGAGCGCGACGTGTGTCCCCTCTCGGGCTAGAGCTGCAGCGACTGCAGCGCCTATGCCGGACGAGGCGCCGGTCACGACGGCCACACGGCCAGTTAGCGGCCCGGCCTTCTTCGGCGCCGTGGCTGTGCTCGGCTCTTCCCGGCGCGGCGGCTTCGAGAGCCAGCCACGAGCGTAGAAGTGGCGAGTGTACGTCCGGAGCAGCTTCATGTCAGTCTCAGGGCGCTGTAGTCCATATAGACTCAGCACGGGCTTCGTCGCAGCGTCGTTGAGAACAATCACGGATGTCAGGAATTCCGGGCTTGGCATACCGCCGCGCAGGATGTCCACCGTAAATATGTCCTGGCCAGCTTTCGCGGAGCCTCTCTTCTCATTCCACAAGGCGACCCAGTCGTCCCATTTCAGAGGCTCGGTCGGGTAGCCGAGCTTAGCCAAGTCGTTGAAGAGGGATGGAGCAGCCACGGGTTTGGCATCGCCGAGATGGAAGACGAGCTGGCCCGGGCTGGTGTGACCGGCAAGAGCCACTATGGCTTTGCTGACGAAGTCGACGGCAGTCATCTCCATGAACCAGTCGGGAACATCTGGCGCATATCCGAGATGGAGTGACTCGACAATCAGCGCTGTGAGGAGATCGTACGTATTCGTAGAGCCGGATGTCGTTGAGCCGCTCAGGGTGCCAGGACGATATATCCTGACCGGCAAACCACGACGGTTGGCTTCCTGGACCAGCTGCTCAGCAACCCACTTCGTCTGGCCGTACCCATCCATAAGTTTCGTTGGTACGTCGTCAATGCCGATCATCGCGTCTTCCGGCCAGCCCTCCTTCGAGGGCGGCAACACGCCGTTGGTGGAGATATGATGGACAGTTGCGCCGCTTCGGCACGCGAGACGCAGAACCTCCCTCGTGCCGCCCACATTAGGGTTCCGCAGCGCTGCGTAAGGATAGACAAGGTTGACTGTGGCACCAGCGTGAATGATGACCTGCACATGAGCAGCGAGCTCCTCGAATGCATCAGGGGAAAGGCCGAGTCGTTTCCGCGCAAGGTTTCCGGGGAGGACTTCGACGCGGTCGAGTATCGAGTCGTCCCACAGACCAACATCGACGAGATTCTTTCGAAGTCTCGCCATCCCTGCCGGACGATCATTTTCTGACGGCTCAGCGAAGCGAACAAGGCAGATAATGTTAGCCGCCGTCCTTTCTAATATATCACGGAGCAGGAAGGCCCCCAAAAAGCCAGTCACACCGGTGAGAAGGACGTTGCTAGCGTCCGCGAGAGAGCAGATCGTTGCGTTCGGCGGCGGTCGGATGTCATCGGCGAGTTCAGAATCTGCACGCAGGACGGCAGGCAGGTCAGCTTGCACTGCTGCGGTATGGCCGTCGCGAGCGTCGCGGACAACCTCCAAATGACCTTCAAGGGTAGGGGCTCCAGCAAGGCGGGTTACAGGCACGGGGAACCCGAACGTCGCGGACAACCGACGAGCCAGGTCCGCGAGAGCCAAGGAGTGCCCACCCAAGTCAAAGAAGTCGTGCTTCTGCGTCACGGCGCTCAGTGGCACGTTGAGACAGGCGGCCCACAGCTTTGCAATGGCCTCCACCGTGATTTGTATGTTCCGGTCGTCCTTCTTTCCGTTCACGGCAGGTGGCGCTGGTGCCTTCACGGTTGGGGGCGGCAGCCGCTTGAGGTCGGCTTTGCCGGAAACCTCATGTGTTGGCAGCTCTTCCATTTCCACCCAGAGCGCCGGAATCATGTAATGCGCGAGATGGTCCGTTAGCACCCGTCGTGCGACCGGGCTGTAGCCGGACTCGTCGATCAAGGGGATTGGACGATCTCCAGGCTCCTTATCACGCACTATATATGCAACGAGTTGCCGCTCCAGACCGTCGCCATGCGCTATTACCGCACAGTGTCTCACGGCCAGGTTCTTGACGATCGCGTTCTCAACAGCACCAGGCTGGACACTGTAGCCTCGGACCTTGATCATGGCCCCAACCCGCCCAGTGATCTCTAAGAGGCCGGATGGAAGAAGTCTTGCGAGGTCTCCTGTTCGGTACATCCTGGCTCCTGAAGTGCTGTCGAAGGGATCGGGTAAGAATGATTTTGCCGTGGTCTCTGGCAAGTTGAGGTAGCCGACGGCCAAGAGACCACCGCCCACGAACAGCTCTCCGCTGACGCCGTCGGGGACTTTGTTTCCCTGCTCGTTGAGGATATATGTGTGCTTGGAGTCCATTGGTGGTCCGACAGGGCAGACAGTGCACCCTTCCTCAACCTCAAGCATCTCTTTGATGTCACCACAGGCAATCTCGTGGGTCTCGCTGGCACTATAGCAGTTAAGCAGTCGCACCTGCGGAAGCGCCTTGAGCGCTCGACGGGCTAAGTCGATGGTCACAACCTCGCCGTTGAGCCACAGGGTTCGAAGCTCAGGAAGCCGCGCGCCAAGGTTGGAGTGCCGAGAGAGGATAGTCGCCAAGAGGGTAGGAGTCATGAGCGTTTCGGTTATGTGCCGCGCGGCGAGAAGCTCGACGAGAGCAACAGGGTCGTAGCTCGAGTCGTCCGGGACAGCGTACACCGTCGCGCCCCGAATCAGCGGCCGCAGGATCTCCCAGATGAAGAAGACATTGCATGCCACCCTGTCGCCGTGGCGGAGATCACTGAGAGCAAACCTCAGGTCGTAAGACCGCACAGGGGCGCTGTGAGGGTTCGCGATGCCCTTGGGGCGGCCAGTGGTACCCGAGGAATACGAGACGAAGGCCAGCCGCTCGAGATCGTCATCGGCAGGCAGAGGCTTCTTCGCAGCCCCGTTCGGCTGCGCGGATCCGTTGGCAGCATCCTCCGGCTTGTCGACAACAATGAGTGGAACCTTTGCCTTAACCTGGCCGGCATGTGCCGCCTGGGTGAGGACAACGACGGGCCTCGCATCCTCAATGACATCGGCGAGCAGTCCAGGAGGGTATGCGAGTTCGAGGACGAGGAAGGCGCCGCCGGCCCGGAGTGCAGCGAGGCACGCGATCACATACGCGGCGCTGCGGCTCATGAGCACGCCGACGAGGTCATTGCGGCCGACGCCAAACCGGCGGAGGCGGTCAGCAAGGGCGCCGGTTTCGCGGTCGAGCTCGGCGTAGGTCCACTTCCCCGTCTCATCCTCCAGGGCGACGGCATCGGGAGTGGCCCGGACTTGGCCGGCGAATAGCGCCGACAAGTCCTTGGAGGTGTCGATAACAGGCATCTTCCGAGATGTGGTACTCCGCTTGTTGAGCAGGTGCGGCATTTGCTGCAAGTACCTACTGCGTAGTGTCAGAGCGAGTCCCACCGACCTCGGGACGGTCAATGGTATATCCAATCCGTACTAACGCGGTACTAGCACACAAAATGGAAATGATGTCATAGCGAATAGCAGGGCAAATCTCTGCAAATCATTGCATAAATTTTAAGACGCCTGTTCAGGCGTGCTGTATGTAGGGAGTAGAAGAAGTGGGAAGTTTCTCTCCAACTATATCGTAGTAATCGAGAAAGTTGAGAATCCGAGTAGCAAGGCAAAAAGGGGATGGGCTTGGCGACAGACCGATGAGACATAGGCTTTGTTTCTTTCACAATCCCTTCCGCTGAAATGAACAGTCTGGCCTCTATGGAATCACCACGAGTGCTCTTCACGCCTTTCTCTTCCTGAAGGGCGATATTCCTAGAGTCCCACGAGTAGGGAAAGTGTACTTATTCGGGTAATAGTAGATCGGGGCGTTGCGGAGATCGGCTTTGGTCTCCTTACAACTACTCCGGTAAATTGGCTCCGTCAGCACGCAAGGTTTCACACAACTCGGTAACAGACCATCCCTCGTAACTTTGCAATACGTCTAGATAATCGGCGGTCTTCAGCATTGCAAGCTACCATCAATCAACGGCATCGAGTGAAGTATATCCAACAAGACTCAGCTCTATACGTAGGGTTACCAGTTCTTCTTCCATGCTTACTAGAGGTAGGTGAACAAGCTAAACCTTCTATAATTACTCTGAATCTTACAATGTCATCTTCTGCGCATTTTCTTGCCCATTTTCAGATTATAATTCCCACTTCTCCCCTGCTGGGCACCATACAGTGCCCTGGGGGAAGATAGCCTGCTTCCTAGGCGGCACAGTCAGCTGTATCATGCTACAGGAGCCTTACGGTGGCCCGCTCATTCATTCTATTCAACACAGCTACTGGTATCCATGAGTGCATAGGGTGAACTCGGGCCTTTCTCAGGATGGACTCGAGGGCCAAGGTTATTGCTCAGCTTGGCACCTTCCACCAAGAGGATAACACGTCAGCCAAGGCGAGCAACCACGTATCATACATCTTGCCTCCCTTCCCTTGCGAGGTACAGCACCTCATTGAATAGAGCGAGCAAAGCCCAGCAACTTGGCGCCCGAAGATTACAAATTGAGTCGCAATACCATATCTACCCGGACATATATGGTATGCATCCTCCCAGCTCGAATAATGACAAGGCCCCTCCCGAACGCCTCGACACTCCGGCTACGCATCGACAACGAAGATCTGCGATATATTCATCGCCTTCTTCTATCCTGCCGAAAAACCGGGTAATGGTCCAATAAGTCATCGAAAACCCGGACCGGCTCGTTCCTCACTTCATCCGGCGCTCATATCGGAAGCAGCCGTTCCGTGCCCTCTCTTAGGCGATAGCCTTCCCGATGACCCGGAGTGAAGAAGGGATTTGATGTCAATCTTCACCCGCGAGTATATTAACAGCAGGGCTATGAGTTTCTCCAAGTGGTTCGGGGAGAGAGCACTCCGCATGAGGTGCGGGTCGGCCCATACCCGAGGGTTCGGATCCTGAATCCTTGGCCAGGGCATGGAGAAGACCAAGCTTACTTATAAGCCACTGGGACTCCCCCCCAGACATGCGCCAAATCAGTTACACAGGCCTACGGCTCTCTTCACCAGTTCGACGGAGTTTGTTATACAGTGAGTTTATATTTATCATTACGATTTCTCTACAAGAACACATAGCGGCCCATGCCGCCGCCCTCGAGTTCCTGTCCTGATTCGTCCCATTCACGACAACACAACTCCTGCCCCAGCCGAAATGTCCAGACCCTCTTTCATAGAGGCGGAATCCAGGTCGACGGGCCCAACAAAGAAAGTGAAATAAAGTCAAGGTCCCTTTGTACTCCAGTCCATGCTCTTAGTATATGGTGTATGATGTGACGGGAAATGTACAGACGTCGTCGTCGAAGCAGTTCCGAAAAACATATCACCTGTCTGTTCTCTCAACGCCCCTTCGTCCCGTTCGTTTGCTCTCAGACCGTCCAAATAAGGGGTCTGCCGCCCTCAAAAAGATTTTCTCGCAGATGCCGCCGAACGAAAAAGAGCGCAAAGTGATGCCTGGGAAGCTTCAAAAAGAGGCAACCAGTCGTCCCTTCCCCCGAGGAGTTTCTCTTCCTCGACATATTAAACCCCACTACGGAGGGGACATCTAAGGGGACCCGGTCGTCGTCGCTTAGAAAAGGAAGGGGAGGAACGTCATCACGAAGATGAGCACCGTGTACAGGGTGGTGGCCGTGTACTCGAACTCGAACCACGCGGCCTGGCCGCCGAAGGCGATGCGCTTGCTCGCCGCGTTAGGGTGGGCCACGCCCGTCTTGGGGTCGCGGACCAGCAGCTCCTCACGGTCGGGCATGTCGGGCGGGTCGATGGCGTACGAGATGGGCGTCCACATGGAGCTGCAGATGAAGATGAAGGTCAGCGGCGGCCAGAAGGCGTGCGTGACCAGGCAGCGCAGCACGCCCTTGGCGGTGGTGTCCTGGTAGAAGCAGCGGTACGAGGAGAGCACCACGCCGACGAGGGTCACGTAGACGAAGGCGAGGTGGAAGACCGCCATGAAGTTGAAGAGCACGCCCCACAGCCGGCGGAACATGTTCTTGCGCGTCTTGGGGTCGCGCTCGTTGAGCGCCGAGCCGAGCGAGCCGGTGGGCTTGAAAGCCTGCGCCTGTCCGCCCAGCCAGCGGGGCAGAATGAAGGACCGGATCAGGCACAGCGCGATGTACGGCGACATCCACAACTGGTAGCGGGACCCGCGCTGGCCGGTGTGATAGCCGGCGGGAATGAAGAGGGCGAACTCGCACAGGCGGTTGGAGATGGTGGCGGCGAAGCAGGCGCGCACGAGCCAGCGGAGCTGGTCCTCGTTGGCATAGGCCACCAGCGGCTTGCCCATGATGAGGATGATGGGGATGGCGAAGAGCGAGATGGTCAGCAGGATGGTGTACATGGACAACGACGCGTACAGGAAGCCCGAGAACCGCTGCGCCGCCGTCATCTGCCGCACCTTGTCGCCGAACAGGCAAAAGTTGAGCTTGAAGGACGTGTCGACCGTGCCGATGGCCCAGCGCGTCCGCTGCTTCAGATGGCCGCCATAGTCCTCAGGGACCGTACCGAACTGCAGGGGCTCGTGCACGTACGCCGTCTTCCAGCCCTTTCCGAGCATGAGCGTCGACGTCGCGACGTCCTCGGCAAGAGAGCCCAGCGGAAAGTTGCCGATTTGGTCGAGGGCCTCGCGACGCGCGACGTAGCCCGATCCGGTGCACCACGCGACACCCATCGTGTCCTTAATGGGCTCGATGACGTGCACGAAGAAGTCCAAGCTCTGGGCAAGGGGATCAGAGGGAGGCGTGTTGTAGAACAGCTGAGGCGGGCAGGCCAGGGCCACCTTGGGATCCACAACCAGATGGGGAAGGACGGCGCGGAGCCACTGTTTCTCGGGAATCTGGGAGACGCGTTAGGTAAGAGCCATTCGGGTACACCGGCAAGGGCAAACGCTTACCATATCGGCATCCAGGGCAGCCATGAACTGGCCGGCACCACCGGGGAATTTGTGAACGGCGTCAAGGCCGTAGTTGAGGTTACCGGCCTTGAAGTGATGGGGGACACCGGGGTACTTGGGCCGCGCGATGTAGTAGAGGTTGGGGTACGTCATGGCCAGGTTCTCGACAGCCTTCTCCAGGCTCTCTACCTTGCCGTCGTCGAGCACAATCACTCGGAACCTATCGCGGGGGTAGTCTAGGTCGCAGGCTCCCCGGACGGTGTCCAGAACCACATCATCGTCCTCCTTGCAGCAGGTGATGAACACGTCGACGGTTGGGACGTCCTCACCGGTCAGCCGCAGCTTAGGCCGGTTCCTCTTCCGCATGGACATCATGGTCCAGCTATTGTGCATCAGGGACGGGATAGCCGTCGCGACCTCAACAGCTATGAAGAGCCACGCCGCGGCGTACGTGGTGTGCATCTTCTGCTGGGCGAAGATAACGCAAGCAATACGGAAGCCGAGGTACAGGAGGTACAGGCCCATGTTGAGGATGGTCAGGATGGGCACAAAGCGGAACACCCATCGCTTCCAACCCTTCCATATGTCGGAGTCGTCTCGATCATGCAGCCGTGCTACTGTGCCGGGCACCACCCAGTCTTTGTCGAGGATTGGATCGGGGGCCTGGCCCAGGAGTCCCGTGAGACTGAGGTGGCTCTGATTCTGCTCAATGGGAATCAATTGTCAGCGGACAGACATGGGGGACGCGAAGAAAGCCGCCTGATGGGCGTGAGGCAACGTACCATGGGTGTTGTTGGCCTCGAGTCCGTGATTGAGGAGATTGGCCTAGGAGGATGGAGGTGTGGCAGGTCACCTGGAGTTGCCTGGCCGCTGCTCCTCAGGGACGGCGTGCTGGAGCGAGACTCATAGTAGTGAGAGTCTGTCAGGAAGTGTCCGCTCATCCTCGCGCCGGCACCGGGTGACGGTGCCCAGCCGGGTGACGACACATAATCGTCGGAGTGGACGGGGTGGTGAAGGGGAGTTGGGAAGGGCCTCATCGGTCTGGAATAGTCGGGGATGGCTCGCCCGCGGTACTCCTCGGGATAGGAGTAGGCATTGGCGTCGCCGGTGAGGTTGCTGGAGCTCCCGTTGTTGTTGCGATTTCGAAGGACATCGATTTCGACCATTTCCCCATAGTCCTCCTCGGGATTGCCCTTCATGCTGAAGGAGTGATTGTCGTGCCGCCACATACACCGGTCTCTAGAGCGAATGAATGGGTGTATATGAGGCGAGAGGAGGGGGGGAGCTCTTCAAGTAACAGGAGCGAGAGAGCTGTTACTTGGGAGCGGTTGTTTTTGTTCGCGTGGGCTGCTAGCGAGCGTTGGAGGTGAACGAGTGTAGCCAGCAGAGTTCGTGCTGGGCAGACGCAAGGTGAGTTGACGAGTGACGAGA
The DNA here is from genome assembly GCA_030052745.1 of Pleurostoma richardsiae. Taxonomy (NCBI): domain Eukaryota; kingdom Fungi; phylum Ascomycota; class Sordariomycetes; order Calosphaeriales; family Pleurostomataceae; genus Pleurostoma; species Pleurostoma richardsiae. The sequence continues at coordinate 421,975 of JANBVO010000025.1, forward strand.
GGACGAAAAGGAGCCACACGGAGAAACGAGACAGCAGCAGAGGGGGGGGCGGAGGGTCTTTGGTGAGTGCGTGCCCACACTGTGGACTGCTCGAACAGCCTGGAAACAGTCGAAAAGAGAGACACCGAGAGGTAGACGAAGCGCGGCTCCCCCGGATGGCCGTTATCAGGCGTCACATGCTATTGGGCGGAGGGGGCCCCTGACCGTTCAGATTTCAACGTCCCAGTCGCGCCGGAGCCTCAGAGGAGTCCGCCCGACCGTGTGCACACTGTATACGGGGCATTGTAGGGGCAATACGATACGATGGGCACACCGGGGGGCCCACGATGCGTGCTTGGCAACACGAGCTTGACGTGTTAGCGTCGGGTGCTTGGGGTTGCATTGCGAAGGGTCCCGACCGCATATCCCTGGCGATACGCGCCTCGGGGGCCTGGCTAAGCTGCTGCTAATCACCTAATCAACTGCAGCCAGGGACTGGCAGCTCGGCAAGGTGTGGATGGGCTGACCCCCACACGTTCTCTTGCTGCTAGTTACGGTGCGAGTCCGCTGGCCGCCTCTGCCTTGCTGCCTTGCTCCGGCGGCGGCTGGTCAGGTAAGATGGCTGGATGGGCAACTCTGCCACTCTATTTTTGCCCCTTTTTTTCGTGTTGGAGCACAAGATCTCCAGGGCCCACACCACACCACAGCAAAATACGGGCAGCCGAACCAGGTACATTCTTCACCCGCCAGAAAGGGGCGAAGGGCTCAGTACCCTCCGTCCTGACTAACGTTAGAGTACTCTTCCTAAGGTGCCTAGATTGGTAGAGTTGAAGGTTCCCGTTGACAAAGGGGAAAACGGTGGCTCTAAACTAGCTAGGCTGGTTGTTATTTTTTTTCTTCCTCTTCTCGCCCCTGATGACGCAGTTGTCAAACAAGTCTTGATGGGGGAAAAGGAGGAGGCAAGGAGGCAGGAGGCATGCGGAATGTTGCAGCGCCCGTGGGCAGCTGGGAATCTGCGTTCGCGTCTTGTTTTTCCCTGTTTTCTTTGTTGCCATTGCCGCTGCTCATCGCGCTCGGATACTGTTTCCGGCAAATCAACGGAATTCGTACCTGAGCTGATCTGCTGCGGCTGTGCAAGATCCATCCTCCCAAATTATCCAGTCCAGTCCAATTCCAGGTTCCAGGTTCCAGTCCAGGACTCCAGGTACGAGATCGGTTGTACCTCAGGGAGGTTGTTCCGTGCGCCATTACACGCAGATCGCGATGCGGAAGTACCTCCGTTCACGTATCTTGCCCTGCACTTATGCTTGATTTTTCTCTTCCTTTTTTTCGTCTCCGTCTTTTAATTCGGCGTCCGGATCTCCATCGTAATTACCGTAAGCCCCACCCGATTGGCCGTCTGCCCGCCACGGCGCTGCGGGCGCTGCCTGTCTCGGTGCTGCTGGCGGCCGTCTGTTGTGCCTGTGCCTGTGCCTTGTCCACACAGTTGCCCACACTGTCTGCTCAGGGCTACGAAAAGGGGGCCGCCGGTCCGATTTGCATGATCCGCCTCTCATTCACTGACTGACTCTCGTCTCAGCTAACTGACAAGCGCCCTGCCACTCGCTGTCTGAGGCACCGGCTCGCCAGGGGCAGAAAATGTTTTCCGGAGGCTTTTACTGAGTAGCACGACGTGCTAAGTTAACTAACCATCACAGTACAACGTATCGGCCATCACTGTCACCGATCCCGTCTTGACCTAGAGGGCCGCCCGCTGAGGAGAGACAGGAGGGACAATTGCTCCGAGAAGCAACACGCCGGCTCACTTTCGTTCGACCATCGACGCTCGCTCGCTTTCCACTGCCGCCGCCTGCCGCTCTCTGCGTGCTCACTCACCTACGCACCGTTCCTTCCAGCGTTACTCACCTTTTCCTGCTGCTCCTGTGCGAACGAGAGACGATAATACATGACACCAGGCCCATAGATCTGGTTTTCCACCTGCCTTTCTTTCACTGCCTGCTGTTGATTGAGGCCGCGGACGGCTCGCATCACCACCATGGGCCTCTTCAACATCCGGTTCCTCGTCAACTTCGCCCTGCTGGCCATCCCAATCGGCGTTACCCTGGGCATCCTGCTCGGCATCGACTCCCACCGCCAGGCCACCGGACAGGCACCCCTCTACTCCCCTCCCGCCAGCACTGGCGGCAGCGGCAGCGGCAGCGGCGGTGATTCACCCAAGAACAACGGTGTCACCAAGACGCAGTACTGCCAGAAGTCTTTCGGTATAACGCCCAAGTCCAAGGGACAGGAATACACACGTGAGTCGATACCTTTCTGCTCCGCGGTCCCCGTGCTCCCCCTGTTCCGGCGGGGCAGAGGCATCAGCAGCGTCGCCATCTGGCGCCGGTCTGTTGTCAGCTGCCCCCCACTGGCTCACCTTTCCTGATCAACCCTTTCCGTCACTCTGGCTTACTCAGCCATCGCATCCCTGCTCCCGTCCAACATCATCACGCCTCACTCCCCTACCCTACGTGTCGCCATACTGACATCTTGTTCTACAGTCAATCCCAATCAGTGGGGTTGGGACGAAAGCGACGGAGGCGGTCTGTGTATGAACGTAAGCGTCAACGAGGCCAAGACCTCATTCCGATTCCTTTTGTCTCTCCCTCTTCCCGCCCCCGGCGGATTACGTAGCTCTCATTCCACACGAACAATGAGAGCCTCAACATTGTGTCTCGCTTACGTTTCTGGGCACGGCAAGCGCTCGCCTCACGAAACGCCCAGCTGGCCTAGTGCTGCTGCAGCGGAGGAGGCCCAGCTGAGCCAGAGTCGATCTGGACTTGCGATGAGAATGCTCCCACAGAACGGGGAAGACGATGGAGGGCGAAGATGAGGCGAGGCAGTCACTGACCCGTTGCACAGGTCACCACCTACAACAACGCGACTTACCCTACCAACACTACAGCGCCCGCCTGGTCCATAACGTGGGAGTACCCCCAGGGTCCTGAGACGCAACCCGTGCACGCCTTCCCCAACATCAAGGTCGACGGCGGCGTCTTCCCAGCCACGATTGAGACCCTCTCACAGGTCGATGTCGACGTCGAGTGGTATTATGCCGTCGGCAACGACTCTGCGACCGCCACTGACGAGACGACGCTCACGTCGAGCTCCGTCAACGCCAACGTCGCCATCGACATGTTCTTAGACAGCGACAGCGACAATGCCCAGGACTCTGAGAAGGCCACCTACGAAGTCATGGTGTGGTTCGCGGACTTTGGGTCCGCGACGCAGCCCATCGGTCTCTCGGACGGAGCCAAAGCGACACAAGTGCTGGACGGCACGACCTTGTCAGTTCAATTTCCCCCTCCTTACCATTCCGTAACTCTGACAAGTGAAAAGCTCCCTATACGTCGGTCAGAACAGCCTGGACCAGAACGTCCTGACCTGGGTGGCGTCCACCACGACAGACACGTTCAACGGCGACATCCTGCCGCTCATCTCTGCGCTCCTGACGCTTGACGGCACCAGCTACCCCTCGAAGACCGACTACCTCGGCTATATGGCCTTCGGCTCTGAGGCCTACTGGTCGCAGGACTACGTCACCTTCTCCGTGCCCACTCTGTCCATCGACGTGCGCACGTCCTGAGGGGCCGTCGAAGCCTCGTGTACATTGTATGTAGTAATGTGTGCTTTCCTTGTTTTCGATGGTCTGGGTAATCTGGGGCGTCAACTGGGTACGGCGGCGCGGCATACTTGTTGGTTTACAATTTGGCTCGTCCATGTGGCATTGGGAAAGAAATGCCACCGTCATAGAGGGGCTCGGAGCGAATGTCTAATGAGAAGAAGTACATCTGACTGCTTGCCGTTCTGATCTTGAGTCTGAATGCTCGAATCTTGCTTTCTCGCGGAACAGTCTAACAACTCCGCTGGTCACTGTTGCTCTCTCGCTGGAGTCTGAGCCCATAAACTATGGGAAGTCGCGTCGTCTTAAGAGATGTATTGGCTCTCTCAAGACCATTTCAAACTATGCATCAGGTATATACGGCTGCTGGTGACATTCTAAGAACCCATAACCTGTTCTGTTCAGCAACATGCTATGAGTTACGGGTACTTTGACGCATTCACTCTCCGAGAGTTGTGCCTGACAACATTACAACTTCGCCTAAGTTTCCTGAGGTGTGCGGTCTTAAGCTACGACTTCTTGTAGCTGAAAGCACCAGACAGTCTACTCCTGACAGCTACTAGCCTCCCTTTACTTGGCTCCTTTTATGGGTATGTGGCGACGCGGACCATAGAGGCAAAACAGCGGTTGACAAGGAGTTTACAAGCATTACTTGGAGTATATCTTCCATCAAACTTGCCGAATTTTCACTTAATATCGCAATGCGCGTGCAACTCTTCCCTATCCTCAAAAGCCTCTCGTAAGGCTGCTATCATGATGGTTCTCCAAAGCTGGTGGAAGCTTGCGTATGATTCTTGACTACATCCTCGATGCCCAACGTCCTTGTTAACAGTATGGTGGCATCTCGCATGCCGGCTTGCCAGAAAGGAAATCTGTCAAGCCCACGGCTGACAATCTCGGGCTCAACAGATCAACATCTGAAGCAGAATGCCCCCGTTGTACGAGTCCGACACTGTTTTCGGGATAGGATTTCCGATATGGAAGACTCTAAACCATATAGCTAGGCGACGAAGCATGGGTATATGTTGAATCGCTTGACAAGGATACTGAGATGTCTCTAGGGATTGATCATATATATGGCTTGGTTCTAGTTGTGACTTCGGTTGCCATCACTGGACATCATTAAATTTCCTTTGTCAAAGTCCCCCTCCCATATGATTTCATTCGAGAGCCCTGGTGAGTAAAATGCTGATAGATGGTCACCACTTCTGATGAGGGATGTCGCAACGGGAACTTGAACATCGAGGCGCTCAGATATTCCTGCTACTTCAATTTCACGGAGGCAAAGATCGAAAAGGTCAGTTTTGTCGCAATGAACGGTTTGACGGATTTGGAAACAGTTGCGAGAGTTAGGGATTGCTCATCGCAACGTGCTTACGCCACTTCCCTGGCGAGATTCAACATCTGCGTCAGCACAGCTTATAGACTCCTCACATCAAGTCCGTCAAACCATGAAATGGAGGGACTGTCAACGTTACGAGCCTCGCTGGTACAGTCAGAAGGTGCAGTCAGAACCTTACAGTATATCAGTCATCACTCTGGGGGTTTGTCAGGGGAGCGGCGCCGATAAGTTGGGCGTAAGCAGGTTGCATGGCAGAATCGCCCTCTGACTTACACGCACAGGTCTGTCCAATTAAAAGCAGGTGTCCCCCGGGTTCTTTTTGCCGCTGGGAGTTAACGACGCGTCTTGCCCCAAAGACCGGAGGAAACCACCGGAACATCATTAGCTGGGAGATGGATGTTGCGAAACGATCAACCGTATTCAGCAGCACCTCTGAATGAGGAGCATGTCCAGGGCCTTGCTCTCGACGAGAAATACGGCCACGGGATTGAAATTGATCTTGTTGGCTGTCGCAACTTGACTTTCGGGATCCCAAACTTCTGTACGGTCATGTGTTCCTGGGCTTGCTCTTATACCCCTAGGTCACATTGTCTATAGTCCCTATGACGCAAATTGTCAATGAGGGCACTCCAGAAGGAGCAAAATACTGATGATGGTATCAAGATATCGATCGAGGCTTGATTAGACATCCACACGAAAATGCGAGCGCCGTATCTCTAGGTTCCCCCGGGGATCACTCTATATGCTATCTGTAGCCATATCCTCACTCCCAACTCCGCCCTCCACACATGCCTGATGCGTTGTCTGTCCCTTATGCCGACGCATGCTTCTCGTTTACCAACACATACCGATACCTCGCCTTGCCTGCCTCCATGTCGATCACGGCCTGGTTAGCCTCCTTCAGCGGCCGCGTCTGCACCCAGGGGCGGACCTTCTTGTCCGCAGCGAACTGCAGCATCTCCCGGATCTCCTCGGGCGAGCCAATGGCACTGCCACCAATCTTGATCCCGTTGCCGATCAGGGTGAAGGCGTTCACGGGGGGCAGGTTGCCGCCGTCGGGGGCGCCGACCTGGATGAAGGAGCCCCCGACCTTCAGCAGGGACAGGTACTCGGTGAGCGGCATGTTGGGGCTCGAAACGGTGGAGACGATCAGGTCGAGCGTGCGCGCGTTGTCGGCGTACCAGTGCTTGTCGTCGTCGGTGGCGATGTACTGGTCCGCGCCCAGCTTCAGCACCTCCTCCTTCTTCGAGGCCTTGCGCGAGATGCCCACGACCTTGTCGGCGCCCAGCGCCTTGGCCCACAGGACGGCGAAGTGGCCGAGCCCGCCAACGCCGACGATGCCTACCGTCTTGCCGGGCCCGCACCCGTTCTGCTTCAGCGGCGAGAACACCGTGATGCCGCCGCACAGCATGGGCGCGGCGTCCTCGGACGACAGGCCCTCGGGGATCTGGAAGACGAAGTGGCCGTTGGTCCGGTTGTAGTCCGCGTACCCGCCGTAGGACTTGCCCTCGTCGTTGGGGTAGACGGAGCCGTAGGTGTTGACGTTGCCCCTGGCGCAGTGGTTCTCGAGGCCGTGCGTGCACTCGTAGCAGTCCGGCTGCAGGCAGCTGCGGGCCTGGGCACCGACGCCGACGCGGTCGCCGACCTTGACGTGTTTGACGTTGCTTCCGACCTTGACGGCCTTGCCGACAATCTCGTGACCTACGCAGCAGGCTTTACGTTATCAAGTTAGCGTGATGTTCAAGAAAAAGCCTCAAGAGAGGGGGCGCCAAGGTGAGAGGCGTACGATAGGGAGTCGGTCCCCATCCGGACCGCAGCATGTGCAAGTCAGAACCACAGATGCCGCAGTGGGTGACCTGGATATCGACGTCGTCCTCCGTCCACTTCTTGGGCTCGAAGGGGCCCCATTCCATCTTCCCCTTGATGGACTCCGGAGAGTGGCCCAGCCAGCCCTCAAACTTATAATCGGTAGCCATCGCGTTCTTGGAGAAGTCTTATCTGTGTGAAGAGTGGTTGTGTCGGACGTCGTATAGAACTGTGGGGTTTGCCCTTTGGTGAGGCAGATTGTGTAGTTACACTCAAGTCCAGGCGCAAGGCACCATTGTTCCAATATATATATGCATGGAACCTCCGCCCAAAGCGCTATGCAAGACTGGCCACGTTTTAGCATTACGTCAATCATCGGTGATAGAGACGCAGGGAGGTATGTCCGATTTTCTGGAAGTCCGCATGGCTATCGCCATTCTGCGCGCCACGGCCGATGCGATAGGCCCGGCTCCGAAGGAGATCGAGATAAGGAGGTACAATGCTAGAGAGTGAGGAGTCCTCCAAGTGGGAGCGATTTCAACAGCTGGCCAAGTTCCGGCCTATCTCGCCTAGCTGCCGTGACTCGAGCACACCGGCACTTGAATTCCGCCGTCCCACACGCTGAATCGGATCGATGATCGCTGCATTGTGAGGCGACTCGGGTCACTCTCCATCAGCGAACCGGTACAACCTGCCCAGGTGATTACAAAACGAAAACACAATTCTCCAATGTTCCTGTACCTCGGGCGTGCTAAGGGACGTGCGCGGCGCTGGTCATTTCGGCGATCTGGGACGAGGTCCGCGTTACGTATGAGGCTGGCGGCCGAGCTCTCCTGCACCCAGCTAGCTCGTTACCAGCTAAGATAAGGTAATCGGGAGCGCTAATGCAGCCTGCTTATGGTCCACATTCGAGTCCGGGTCGGTGACAATGCGGCCACCTGTCACTCGAGCTGACGACGGCTTCAGGAGCTTGTCTCCGAACCCGCACCATGGCGCAAGTTCGCTGAAGGATATCTTATGCGGCCAGGTCCACCTCACGTATTGTCAGCAGGATACAGGACAATGTGCAAAATGGAGCATTCTCGAAAGTTTCTTCCATCGGGGATAATGCGGGAGATCGGCCGGCCGGCATTAAGAAGCGCGTCCTCACCCGGTTTTGCTGCTGATGGTGTATCATGTATGTGACCACCTCATTGCTCTACAAACACTCCTTTTTGCGATAATGCCCTCTTTAGTATTCTGAGGAAGAACTTCATTACTCGCCGGGTCGCATCCTGGTGATGTGGTACGATGACAATGTCCCCAAGAACCAGTTGGACTGACCCGTTTGGAGGAGGTGTTCCATCCACCTTTACATCAACGCCGAGACCCTCGCCGATTGAACATCCTCATCTATCTCCACGTCAGCGGTGCCAGACATGATGAAAATATGCGGAGGTTTCACCCGTCATCGCTCCCCTGGGTCTCGGCCTCCTCATGCTTGGTTACGACGCAGGTCCCCTCGTCTTCAGCCCTCCGTCTGAGGGTGCCGCGGTCGGGCGCAAATCCATCTATGTTGTGATGCTGTCCCTGTCTGTCATCCTGTCGATCTATAGCGAGTTGCTGGACAGCATCCCAATTTCATGGTGCCGGGTTTCCCGTGGCTTCTTCGGCTCAGCGGGCTCGGCGAACAGGCGAACAGGCGAACAGGCGAACAGAGGTGGCTCCATCGACGAGATCGCATCACCGCGTGCCATGTCATACATCTTCCATCTCTGGCATCTTTGAAATCAAAAGCCCACTGCCAGGGGCGATGATTGTGGGAATCAGCGTCGCTGCGGAAACTGGCGATTACCGGGACTACGTGGATATACAGGTTCTCACTGGCCAACATCGCAAGCCTAAGCAGACACGACCGAAGCGCGACCGCTTCCGCACCTTGACCAACAACCTGGCCTTCGATCACGATTCAATATTGTCCAGCAACGCCTCTCCCCGGTGATCCTCGCCGCAGCTTGCTCCTGACCCTTGTGATGACCAATTGCTTAGACCGATCCGTCCGCTTCACGAGCCTGTACTGCGGTCTTCCTACGCCATATTCTCGTCAACTGACCGAGGTCCTGCGTCTCGTGTATATTGACGTCTTTGGCGTGAATTGAAGCGACAGAGGGCTCGTCTTCCTGGTCATGTTGATCGCCGTGATCGTGTTCAGGGGTGCCTTCCCGGCGTTCTTGCATCTCGTCATTCACAAGGCGCTGCGTGACGACTGCCAGCTCTAGCAGGAGTTCCATCTCATATGCAGAATCACTGCGAGTTCGTGAGGTATCCCTGGCCTCTTCCCGTTGGCTTGGACGGCTAAGGCTGATGTCAACTGGATTATATCCGTCGCCAGGACGATGCTTGCCGGTGCTTGCCGGTGGTAGCGCCTCTATCCATCTAACCCTCGCGTATCTGTAGTATGCCGTCGGTTTGTTCGGCTCAACCAACTTCTGCCCGCCGCTACGGCACTCGCTGCGGTACAATGGGGTGTGCCTGTGTAAGGGTGTGAGGAATTGTCGCCAGACGTCCGAACCTTCTGGGCAGACAGTGCGCCGGCTGTATCATTGTGATGGCTCTTTTTCATTAGAAGGATTGGGTACATGAAAGAAGAGTTGTCTCGCGGGTCCAGGCTCTGGCAGCTGAGAATAACCGTTGCGGAGGGTGTCTCTGCCGTCGGCATGTCGTGGTACAAAAGAATAGCGGACTGTAAGTTGGAAACGAAACTACCTAAACGCAACTAGCCCGGACAAAGGAATGGCCAGCGTCGGCCGGGCTAAGTGATCGTGTCTGGAGTTCGTCAGGCAACGTATAACGGAGTTGGACACGAGGCGCTGGAGCAGGTCCTTGCGACCCTTGCATCATCAGATAAGTATTCGGGAGTAAACCAGAGCGGTTTGAGATGAATCGTCCGGCATGATGATAGTGTATCCAATACAGTACCTGTTGGGGCCAAATTCAGGGTCATCAAACAATCGAGCCTACCTCCTGACCACTCGCGCAGGTAGGAGGTCTTGATGCAGCTTCTACTCCGCCGTATTGAACCAACTGTTCCCTGCCTCATCCAACTATGGTAGCCGGAGGTGCCTGTCCAATCTACGTCGTCCGCTGGACAATTATCCATTTTCTGAACGTATGTGGTACTGAAATTACTTGTCCCATGGTAGAAGTCTCTTCCTGAACTTAAGGGATCGATTGAACTTTAATAAGATCACTTCAAGTATAAAACTCACATTCATCTCCAAAATTCAGGGTTTTTCTCAGCTACACTCCAATCAGCCAATATTCAGAAGAAGAAAAAGTGTTGGGCCACCGCGCACTTCAGCAAACACACACCCACCCATACGAATACTCAAGCTATTTGAGATGAGTTCATCTCTTTCAAGACGCCGAGTCCACGAAAAGCCCGGACGTAAGAAACACGCCAAAGTCACACCAGTCCGTGATGCTCGCATCACTATTCGTATCCTTACATTAATGGTCATCTTTTTAAGTCTGGTCTCAATAGATCCCGGCTTACCGGGAGAGATCTTCCTTTGTCTGTGGCAGCCATCCAACACGGCTCTCTGGATGATAATCACCATGTCAAATACTGTCATCCTGTATTTCCTAGTCTACGTCTTCTGGCAAGATATCACAGCCAATCTTCGGACTAGGCTAGGTACTGTCATCGGCATTTACCAGCATCCTAGCCAACGTCTTGAACAGCTGCGGCAAGAGAGTTGACAACACATCGCTCCCATGACAAATCACCTCTCTGGATCAGTCGAGAATCCATCTTCGCTCGTCAAAGGACATTGCATGAACGAGGATACAACGTAACGGCTGTGTGTGCAGATTTCATGCTCGGAGATGTGCTGAGGAAAAGGTTTGAACGAGATCGGATACCTACGTAATCACGTTCCTATAGGTAGCTTACATCGGCATTTTTGAACCACCTATTAGTATCCTTTCTTCAGCGCTTGTCGTTCTGCATTATGTATTACTGTGTCTTGGCAGCGAGTCTGCCATATCACTCAGATATGTAAGAATCTGGGCGACATGACAGCAAGTGACGGTCGTTCCAATGGAGTACAGCCGAGGGTTCGGGAAAGAAACTGGAATGTGTCGAGACGCTCTGATAATCTTTGAAGACCTTGATATATGATATATTCCATGATTTTGGAATTTGCTTTGTTCTCTTCTCTGATTTAAGTTGTCTCAGCAAGAAGAACGCCCCAATCTCAAGCATCGCCATTCTATATCATCTCTTGAGTTGAACATGATGATGTTCCACTTACTCTGGCTCTTTTTCCTGCTCACAGCAGCTTTTCTCATCAAGGCCTTGCCTCAGATGTTTCCGGAACTCCTCATTCCAGACCGTGCGGGACATGAAGACGTCGTCACCTCGATTACACTTACCAGTATGAGCCCGCTCTGTGTTCCTATTGGCCTCTTAGCCTACGCCCATGCAACTCTACCTTAGGAATACCAGGAGGTCGTGGTAGCTGCGACCATAAAACCCGGTCTCCTCTACATTGCCGCTTCAGAGATATGTCGTGCAATGTCCATACAAGGGGATGATGATTATGTCCACGAGCAGTGCCAAGACTGAGACGTCGTTGTTGGATTAGGGATGGCAGCGCGTGTTTTCATGCTTACTGTTCCAGAATTTGAGAACATCACTGTTGGAACGGACTCCATAGATTGGTGTGGCAACTGCCCCTTATGCAAGATCGACGCGGAACATGTGTGTTTGGCTGAATTATCCCAGACCAATAACGATAACTCACTCGATGACTACCAGCACTCTAACTCTGACGACACACCCACACTTTCGGGCCGTCCTCTCGGCAAGACAGGCATCAATGAACCTATTGAGTGTCTTCATGTTCCCATCGGAGATCGCTTGACCATAGATTATCGGATGGTTCAGCACAACGACACAAGGGGCTATACAACGATTAACGTTCTCGCCTCTTCCAGGAGGCGAGAACGCAGTGCAATGCCATTGGGACCCGGCATTAGAGTCACTCATAGGGTTCTCAATTTCAACAGTCCTATGAGAAAGCTGGAAATGGGTGCCTTGCAAGACTTAGCCTATGAGATTGGCCAAGATTGGGAGCCGCGGATGAACAACAATGATTTTTACTCTACGTATATTGCTACGGTGGTCTTCGGATCAGACCTGGTAATTGCGTATCGACTCATTCCTCAAATGAGCAGCTTCGACGATACCTATGATGATATCGATTTCTGTGGTGTACTGGTAGCTTGAGGGATCATGATTACTTAGCCTTCGCGAGTAAACCACCAAGATTCCAGAACTCCAGTTTCTTCAATTTGTCATGCAACTGTTGTTTCGTCCAATCCTGCCCCAGCATCTTGCTTCAAGAAAAGCAGAGTTCCCATTCTATTCAATGGAATCAATCGGTCCCTCAGGCGAGCCGCTTCTGATAATACCCATCCATCCGCTGAGGGTACTAAAGACCCGAACCACGGGGAGCTCATTGAGGATGGCTGCAGGCCGGTTCCAAATGGGAGGATAAATGGAAGAGGGACTCGGGAAAGACGACGTGGGACCTGTCTGTTGCCCGAGTCGTCTCCACCGTTTCTAGCAGGAGCAGTTCTTTCAGTCTGTGATGCAATTGACCACTTCTCGCCAGTGGGATCAGCCTTGGTGAACCCGTGCTCGAATGCCTTGGTCTCCTAGTAGTCGTCCCTGACCCTCCTATGCCTAACGACGCGGCTCCCGAATCAGCGGAACGCAGATTGTACAGTGACGATGAGGCCTCCTTGTTCGTCCTGAACCCAGATGACAGGATCCTACCGTTGTATGGGAATATCCTTTTCCGCAGGTTCGAGCACCTTCAGGCACTTCCCACTTATCACAAAGGGTTTTTCTCCATTGCTGGGAAATATGGAGGTCCTGCATCGTTCGTAGAGCCTTAGACGTCGATTCGGGTTGGAGCGAGCTTCTCTCTGGGGAGGAGATGATGCCTGTGACAACATCTTGGACGGCGCGCTAGGATCGCGCTCTCTTCGAGTTATGAGTCCCGCCGATCAGTCTTGTAGAGGTATCGAAACCAGCGGCCTGGGTGGACCGGGGGCGCTTTCTGACGATCCGCACTCCATGGCAGCATCCTGTCAACTTTGAAACACGTCGCGCTACGGCGGCTATTTCGAATGGGGCAGATTGATGGAGCATCATTCATGGCCTCAATATATTTGACTCGAGGAAACAGGAGAAGCAAGATTCAGTGCTGCCTAAGACCCAATCTCAAGGCAGACGCAACCTTGGCTCCCAACAGAAATCATGTGACTGTAACAACCAGTATGAGTATAACCTGAGAAACTTTCTCATTTCTAGAGGGTAGGAAGAAGACCGTATTCAATATCGCACTTCCGATTTGGAACTGGGCATGGGACTATGTGTAGCAAAGGTGATTGGAGCTATGCTTCACATTATTAGCACCAAGATGAAGGATTTCGATATACGTTTGAAAGGATGTTCGTGACAAGGAAAAGTACGCGGCAAGAAGATTAGGACAGTAAGAGAATAATTTTTAGGTTGTCTGGTCGGGATACCGCCAGCACCTGTCGTTCTGACGTCGTCTCACGACGAGCAGAGGAAACCACGCCAGAGACTGTTCTGATGAGAAACACGCATCATTTTTTTGACACCGAGACCATAATGATGCCTCGAAGGGTTAAGGAATTTAAAAGGAGCTTTATAAAGATGACTCCGCATCACCACTGCGGGACTTTCAGCTTCGCTAACATTTTGGAGCAGCCCTTCAGACTGACAGCTTACTACAACCTCTTGGCATCAGCCACAACTGAGCTTGCTTGAACTCCACGGGATTGCCCTTTTGGCGGGACGCATTTGGACTGATAATGCAAGACTGACATGCAGAGTTGAAGATGGTTCTGAACAGAGCATGGCTAGGAAATGGGCTACCTGAGTACTTCGGTTGATGATCCTCTTCACTAGCCGGCCCCAGGACCCTGGGCATGACTCAAACCCAAGAGACAGCCCACCATGGGCAACCCCATGGTACGAGGGAGCAAAAGAGCACAATGGGGACTGCGGAGTCGTCTGAGGAGTTGCGTGTGGGGGAAGCACACAGAAGGGCCGAGTACGTGAGAGCTATACGCCCGAGCTATGGCCGTTTCCCGGGTGGACCGAAACCCCTGAACAGTTGGAGACCGTATGGGCCGAGCTCTCATGCATTTGGGAATATGCTGCGCAGAACGAGACACAGGGTTGGTATACCAGGTTTGCAATACCAACTTGCTTAGTTGCGAGACTTGTTAGGTTTTGAAGCGCCAAGAATGAGTTTGAATATGGGCTCCTGGCTGCATCACGGGTATATGGCGGTAGGTGCAAAGACGACCATCAACTGTCCTTCCTAGTAAGCTTAGCGGCATGTAAGAGGTGACCATCCTAACTAATTTGCGCGCAAGTCCGCGAGGAGGGAGAGAAAAGAACCCGGCGGAAGGGCCGGCCCCTTCAGGGTCCAAGACACTCCCGGTTATCTCTTGCTGTAGCTGTAGGCCGGCAGCGGCCTTTGCGCAAACTGCGGGATGCCGAGCCGATCAGATCAGGCGGTCGATCTCGGCGAGGCGAGAGCACAGAAAATTTGGAGTAGTGGCATGAGGGGCATCCAGACCCCATGGCACCATGGCACACGGCGACGGAGAAGTTCTGAAACCCGCGTGTGGAGATGGGAAATGGTGGAGGTTTGTTTCTCCTCGAAGAATGGGGAAGAAAGCTGGGTAAGCAAGGCATATGGATGGGTAAGTGGTGGTTTCTGGAAATCGAATCGGACCGGGCCCCATCCTCGTGCCAAGGGGCCAACGTCATGTACTCCGGCTGCCGGGCTAGGGCCTGGCGTGGCCGTCATAGCCCAGGCTTAGCGGCAGCCACACCGCTGATCCCGGCGTGCGGGAGCACAAAGTGGACAGGGCTAGTCCCGGCATTACAGGGTAAAGTAGAGATCTGCTGCAGAATAGTTTTCTACGTAGACTTGGCAGGACACCTGGCCAGCAGCATCAAGAAAACCATGGAAACCTCAATTCGTGTGCCAAGGAACCACCCACCATCCCCCGAAGTGCCATAGAGACGGTATCGACCTTTTCGAAGCTTCGGAGAATTTCGACCTGCGAGCTGCCGGATGCCGATGGTCCCGTGGGCCTCGCAGGCCGAAGGAGAGCCGCAGACGGCGATAAAGTCAAAAAGCGCTTCAAGGCACACCTGCGCCATGCCAGACTGGGCCAGATTCCAGATGCAAGATGCCAATTACCAACGCAAGGCCAGGGACGGCGTCATGCTGATGCTACCGGATCTCTCGGAGTGCCTGTCGTTGGCTGAAGTGCCTGACACTGCGCCGATTGTGGCTTAGCGCTGGTGCGTGAGGCTGGGCTGTGGCGCCCACGTGACTGCAAACGTCCTTTGATCTGCCCCAGCGCCACGACTCGCCGCCCCGGCCCATCTCCACGCTTCCACGCTTCCACGCCTCCACGAGTCTGTCCGAGTTTGTGTGTTCCCCATATCGCTCACCTCCCACTCCGGCGAAACCCCATACCCCTCCCTATCTCCAGTGCTCCGTAGCCTCCATAACACGCTATGTGTAAGCCCACCCTCGGCGTGGAGCGGCGGTCTAGGCACGCGCGGTGGCTCGAGCCCGCAATCGCCGAAGAGACCCGCATAATCTCGTCTGAGCTGGCCTCCAGGTCTGTCCTCCTGACAGCCGGACCGATTGGGGAGACCTGGAGCCCCAGAACATGGGGTCTGGCTCCGGGCAAATGACGTCAGAAGCGCCGTCCCACGCTTCCGCTGGAGGTGATGGCATGCCGCCTCGGCCAGATGCTCCCCAGAGCGCTCCGTGTCCCCCCAAGAAGATAAAACTGAGCGACGATCCGCCATCATGGCACGACTCATACACTGCTTCACAGCACATTCACCCTTCCATCACAGCCGCATACACACAGCAGCACTCGAGCCACCATGAAGGGTCAAGGCATGTTGACAGTACACTTCGACAGCCAAAGGGCTGAAGAGGAGAGGGAGAAGACCAGCACCAATGCACAGCCTGCGACAGACTACTCCTCGCTGCCGCGGGTGACCAAGAGATCCTTCCTCATGGGCGTTTTAGTTTCCATGGGAGGCATGATGTAAGTGTAGATTAGATTGCCTTTGCAATAGCAGCCAGTGCCTGCAGGGGATGCCGAGCATTTGACTAACACCACACCCAGTTTTGGTTACGATACCGGCCAAATTTCCGGCTTCCTTGAAATGCCGGACTTCCTCGACCGGTTCGGCCAGACGAATTCCCACGGGGAAGCCGTGTTCAGCACGGTCCGATCCGGCCTGATTGTCGGTCTCCTATCCATCGGCACTTTGATCGGTGCTTTGATCGCCGCGCCCATCGCCGACAAGATCGGCCGGAGGCTTTCCATTTCCTTCTGGTGTCTGATCACGTCTATCGGCTTCGTTATTCAGATTGCATCCGTGTCGGCGTGGTATCAACTGATGATCGGACGTATCGTCGCCGGTCTCGGTGTCGGTGCCTTGAGTCTACTGGTCCCCATGTACCAGAGCGAGAGTGCACCTCCCTGGATTCGGGGTGCTCTTGTCTCCACGTACCAGCTTTTCATCACTATGGGCATCTTCCTGGCAGCCTGCTTCAACTATGGCACCGTGACGCACCAGCGCAACAGCTCTGCCTCTTGGAGAGTCGTCATCGGGCTGGGATGGCTGTGGACTGCCATTCTTGGATTTGGAATCCTGTTCTTCCCCGAGACCCCCCGATTCGACTATCGACATGGCAATGTACAGCGTGCAACCGAGACTCTTTGCAAAGTCTACGGTGCATCTCCCAATCATTGGGCTATCCGGACGCAGCTGGAGGAGATTGAGAGCAAGCTCAAGGGCGAGAGTAAAATCAAGGAGACCCCGATCAGGGAGTTCATCAACATGTTCCGTGCTCCGCGCATGGCCTACCGCATTGCTCTCGGCATGCTCCTGCAGTCCCTTCAGCAGCTCACTGGTGCCAACTACTTCTTCTACTATGGCACGACGATCTTCCGTTCTGTGAACATCGACTCCTTTATCACTCAGGTTAGTCTTTGCCCGCCGAGCGGGAAACTATTTGGACCGCTGCGATTGCCTTCCTGGTGTTTGCCAGAGGACTAACTTTGAGACACAGATTATCCTCAACACCATCAACTTCGTCGTGACCTTCATCGGCCTGTATATCGTCGAGCACTACGGCCGCCGCAAGTCCCTGATCACCGGCTCGATTTGGATGTTTATCTGCTTCATGATCTTCGCGAGCGTGGGCCACTTCGCCCTCGACCGCCAGACCCCGCAGAACACGCGCAGTGCTGGTATTGCCATGATCGTCTTTGCCTCGCTTTTCATCCTTGGCTTTGCAACTACTTGGGGCCCGATGATCTGGACCATCATGAGTGAGATCTACCCCTCGCGCTACCGGGCGAAGGCCATGTCCCTCGCGACGGCCAGCAACTGGATCTGGAACTTCCTGCTCGCCTTCTTCACGCCCATGATCACCGGCGCCATCGACTTCCGCTACGGCTACGTCTTCGCCGCCTGCAACGTGGTCGGCGCCATAGTCGTCTACTTCTTGGTCATCGAGGGCCAGGGCCGCACACTTGAGGAGATCGACACCATGTACATCGAGCATGTCACTCCCTGGAAGAGCCCCGAATGGGTGGCGCCCTCGCCTCAGGAGATCGCGAACATCCGCAAGAGGGCTGGCACCGAGGTGGTCGCAGAGGAGCACGACAGCGACGGCCCGCTCACAGCCCCCCCGGACAGCCAAGTCGCACACCACGAGGATGTGTAAGGGGAGCTTCGAGGATGGTACACGTATCACATTCGTTGTGTGTCTTTCTGACGTACGGGCTATGATGATGTGTTCTACGAGCTCTGTACATACTGCACTTACGAGGCGTTTGGGTCAGCCGAGCATGTCCTTACAAAAGATTGGGTCTGGGAGGCGGTCTGATTTTCATGGTATCGCGGAACGCTCACGAGCGGATCAGTTTCGCTCGCTTATGATTAGCAGCTGCTAGTGGCCGCGGGCAATACGCCCACGGCAATGAATGAGAATAAAATTACGTATAACTGACTCAATGAAGCATTATGTGATCGGCTGGATCGTCCCTCCAATCCGCAGCCTCTTCCCAGGAACGAATCGCCAAGGGAAGATTACCGCAAACAGGATAATTGATTGCACGGATGATAGACACGCAACATCACTGCGGGTGGAAAGGGCGATATTAACGTTCCCTTGAGGGGCACACAGGCTACACGTGCAACAACAAGAAGTGTAATGGTAGCGCCGTGTTTTATTCATCTCCGCTGGCATCCCATCAGGTCTGTCTCCCTAACCTCAGCTTCAGCATCGGGAGCACCAGCGCAGTCGCGACCCCGTCCTCGCCCCTCTCAAACACCCAGTCGTCGATGCCCTGCTGCCCCTCCCGGTAACCCCCCAGCGTCGCCCACATGTACAGGCACGGGTCCTGCAGCGTCCCCGGCTCCACCATCGGCTGGAACACGGCGCGGAACCCGAGCCGCGAGTCGTAGGCCCCCGCGCCGTCCGCCGTCCTGCGCACCGTCCTCAGGTTCGTCGGGTACAGCCGCGTGTGGTTTCCTATGCCCATCGACGACACGGCCGGGTGGTCCGCCGCGACGCCCGGCCCGATGAAGGGCACGCCGCGGCTCACGAGCGCCTGCGCCCCCAGCCCGGGGTGTCCGTTTTCCGCTACGGTGATGATCGCCGTGCTGTTCGTCGCCCCGTCGACGTACGTGCCCGCGAAGTTGTCCGCCGCCTCCGCCTCCGCCTGGCCCTCTATCGCCGGCATGAACACCGTCCTGAGCGCGTCCATCAGCTGCGTGCGGACCGATGAGGCCGGCGAGTCGAGCGTCCCGGCCACCAGCACGACCCAGCCGACCTCGTGCTCTGGGCTGAGCACCAGCGCGGTGTGGTACGCGTTGACGTCCCCCTGCTTGGTGAAGTACTGTACCATGCGGTTGTTGGCCGCCTCGACGTACTCGATCTCCCAGGGCGCGCCGACCGCGGCGCCCGCGTAGCCAGTCTGGACCACGGGCTTGAACCAGCGGCGAGTGGCGGCCGGCGGGAGGAGGGCCGACTGCAGCATGGCCTGCGCGGCGGTGACCATGTCCCCCGTGGACATGTAGATGGACCCGGAAGGGTTGTCGACGCCGAGGTCCCAGTCCCAGATGGCCTGGCCGTCCGGCCCCGGGATGACGCCGCCGGAGGCGGGGGTGTCCTTGTAGCTGCTGTGGGCCATGCCGAGGCGCGCGAAGATGGCGGTCATGGCGGTGTTGAGGTCCTGGCCGGTGATGAACTCCAGGGCATACTCCAGGATCTGATAGGCGATGTTGCTGTAAGCGGGCGAGTGCCCGGAGGGGAAGATGGGGTGCTGCTGGAAGAGGTAGTAGAAGAACTCTGCGCGCATGTCAGTTGTCAACCGTCCAATCCTCCATCTGGGGCTTCCGTACGTTCACGCGTGCAGGCGGGCTGCGTCATGTTCGCTCCGCAGACAGGGAAGTGACACCTGTCTGTCGTGGGAAAGCCGTATCCCACCAGCTGTTCTGGCGTGAACATGGTGCTGAAGTCGAAAAGGGTAGCTATATGTCGACGGTATCAGCATTTCCGTGACTCTCTCTTCCTCCTCCCGAGGGGCATAGGAAGGGGGAGGTGTTTTAGCTGACCGTCCCGAGCGATGCCTGCTGAGTGGCTGGCAAGCTGGCCCAAGGTGATATCCTCCCACTGCACGGCATCGAGGTCGTCATAGATGATCCCATCGCCATCGCGCTTCGACGCCGAGGCAGCTTTGAGAAGCTCTGGCACATATTTCGTCACGGGCTCATTCAGGGGGACTTCCCCGGCCTCGACGAGAAAGGTCCATACGGTGAACACCTTTGACACGCTTCCAATGCGGAACATGGAGTCTCTATCCACCGTCTCGACCCCAACGCCCATCGAGGGTGTGAAGTAGTACTCATACAGCGTCTTGTTCTCCTTCGCGGAGAATAGGGCCACGCCCCATGCGGTGTTGTTGGATTTCAGCCCCAGGCTCGCATTCGCCAGAAGAGCCTCGAATTCTGCCGTCGCACTCACAAGAAGCGGGCTCATTGACAGATGCGCCGGAGGGGGGAAGTCGGGTCCGGCGGGCACGCAGTCTGAGCCGGGACTGTTCTGCGGTAACAGGGGGACATCGTCCGCATTCACGACAACAGCGGCCGCTGCCGTAACTGCCAGAGCCAGAGCAGCGCGAACCAAACGCCCAACGGGTCCCATAGCGGCCACTGCGGATACGCAGAGAAACCACTTGTCAGGGCGGACATGTGAAGCTAATATGTGCCTTCACAAGCGTTCGGAGACGAACACCGTCCGGAAGGATTCACAAGCAATCTCCGCACCCATGCTTCCTAGTCGCTCTTGGAACTGGGCCCGCTGGGGCAAGATAAAGATGCCTGTCCTGTCTGCACGACATCACCTGCCATTTCTGGCTTGCTCGTCAGTTATCATAGTCGAGCTAGGTAACCCGCGGTCTTGACAGCGGCTCGGCTCGGCTCACTTCCAGATCCCGGATATTCTAGGCGTCGGATAGTATGAGGTGAATGACCGTGATAGCGGTGAAGAAATGCGTCAACGCCGAGACCGTTCTGGATTGCCGGATCAGGCAGTGCGGGGTGCGTTTAATGGGGATAAGTCTCGTCTACCTATTGCTGCTACGTTACGCTACCACACTGGGACACTAACTGGGGTACAGAGCGCGGCGCCATGCGTCTTGTCAATATGAACCGAACGACTCTGACGTGTGACGGTCGCACAGTCGTCTGCATATGACCCTAGTACTGCGGTAGTCTTCAATCTGTGAATTAAAGCATGCCGTCCGCTGACAGAAACTCGACAAGGATAATCTTGGAGAGAGTTTGCCGGGTTTGTATATCACGCCAGTCCAAGCGAAACGTCCAGCATTGCTCTACCGTGATTTGCAGAAAGGAAGGCCATGGATATCTGAGGTCTCTATCAGAAAGCTTAGCTTGAAGATGATGCCGCCGGCAAGAGTTGCTTGATGAGAAGAGACGTGCTAGCATAGAGACATTCACATGATTGACGATGAATCAACTGACGGGATTGCCAGAGATGAAGGACTTTCTACTTGCTTTTCTCCGCAATACGGGGTTCGATAGAGTGGACTTCCTGTCTCAGCCAACCATTTGTCTCGTCAACATTCAAAATTCGAATGAATGAGAAAATACTAGAAGGTATTCTGGACAGAACAGTTAGGATAGGCCAGGATTATTACGCATGCCAA
Organism: Pleurostoma richardsiae; assembly: GCA_030052745.1. NCBI lineage: Eukaryota > Fungi > Ascomycota > Sordariomycetes > Calosphaeriales > Pleurostomataceae > Pleurostoma > Pleurostoma richardsiae. Next base: position 443,136 of record JANBVO010000025.1, read on the forward strand.
CGTCGATGCGACTGCAGGGGATATCATGGGAGGAACACCTCTCTTGTGAACTGCGAGAGAGGGTCATGAACACGTTATTCAACGTCTCCTAGAGACTAAATGCAAGGGATAACCAAGCCGCGGATTCCACGATCATGGACGTCGGGGAAAGGGCCATGAGCGAATCCTTCAGCGTTCTCTAGAAGCGAACATCAACGTCCACATGAAATGATGAGTCGTTACGGGAAGGACACGACATAGTGTTGTGGATAGTACTGACATGCCCCACAAGGCGCTGGACTACTGCAGATTCATATCCAAGCGCTCATCAAATTACCAGCACCAACTCCAACGAGAATCACAAACTTTGATGACACTCTTTCATTTCACCAAGAAACACCTGATTCGCATGTGTCCTACGCTCACTTAAGCATCTCCTAGCACCTCAAACACCCAAGTACTAGTAGCAAACCTACTCATATCATAACTTACATTATGAGTTTTCAATCCTTAGAAATGTGGGATCATGATGACAACTGGGCCGGAATGTCAAGTCCAGCTGAGAGGAGGAAGCGACAGAACCGCCTGAGCCAAAGAGCATATCGTTCGTCTCGCCTGCCCAGTAATGTATAGCATTTAACCTTGTAAAAGCTGACACCATCATAGGTAGGAGGAGACACGCCCAGCGATGCAACGCGCTCATTTCGGACGAGAACCGCGAGCCACCGTCTACAGCTACAATAAGGCCAGTAGATAGCGCTTGTGCCCAGGCATGCGACGAGGAGCTGCCTCATCGAGGCGGACTGCAAAGTGACGCTGCCCATGACACGCTTGGTCATCTTCTTATACTCTCCCCTGAAGCACGCGAAAAGGCCGTCGAGTTTACGCACCAAGCACTCGTGAACTACAGCCTCCACCTCCACAAACCAAGCGACTTACCGACCCTGGCTCGCATTAATGTGCTAAATGCCCTGGCCAACAACGCCCTCGCGCTGGGCATCCCAATCAAGGACCTACAAAGCGAGACCTGCACGTCTCCCTTCACTTTCCAAGGGCCGGAGCAGCCAGGCACGGTGGACCGTTCGCTGTCGGCCCCGGCATGTCTCCGCCCGACGGCTCTGCAGAGGATCGTACCCCATCATCCCTGGCTTGACGTGTTTCCCATTCCGGCTATGAGGGACAACATCCTTCTAGGCGTCGAGAGGGGACTGGTGGACGAGGACGAGCTGTGTGGCGACATGATGTCGACCGAGGATGCCGGCGGAGATGCGCCGGCGCCCATCGTGGTCTGGGGGGAGTCGTGGGACGTTCGCTCCTGGGAGCTCAGTGCCAGCTTCTGGCGGAAATGGGGCTGGCTAGTGCAGGGATGCCCGGAGGCGCTGGAGGCTACGAACTTCTGGAGGGAGAAGCGAGGGGAGATGAAGATTTCGTTTCTCTTGAACTGACAAGTTAAGTATCCTGCGGTTCCCCTGAACGCCCGCTCCAGTCGCCGTATCTTGGGGGCAATGGGGGTATCATGAGTCAGGCACAGACATCAGTTCGTCTCTCTGCATATTACTGTGTGCCCCAGCTTTGATTGGATGCTTGGTTCAACTATAATGCAGTGTGCTTATGCCCCTGCTACTTAGCGCCGGATTAAAGTGCCAGACGATCCGGCCGAGATCAAGTGGACCATGGTGTCTAGCCTATCCGTCCGCCTACAACTCCGGCCGGACTACGGAGTGCCGGCCTTCTGCAAGATGCTTATCCCCTTGCTCACGCCGCGTGTGCAGTTTGTCGCGATATTAACTGCGCAGCTTCAACGCCGGAAGCAGTCAATCTAGTTGTGGTTTCGTACTAACACAAAGACTCATGGTCATTGCAAGGGGGATCATGCGGGACGGCGGAGATAGGGCCTACTACTGCTTTCTCCATGCTATCTAGGTTCATATCGTTACACAGTTTCCTTGCAGACATGGTTGATATCAACTTCGTCGTGGATAAATCGTAATTGGTCTACATCTGTGTGGCAGGTGTAGGAATACATCAGATGCTTGCGGGACGTGGTCCTGTGTACTCTAAGCCTATCTTCCGCAGCACCAGGCTCGCTATATAAGACCAGAGGCTCCCCAGGCTAGACGGGGTTCCCATACGCAGTCCCAGAGACCTGACCAAGCTTCATATTCTTTCTAACCTCAAATATTCAACATCCCTCTTCGCCCATCTCGTCCTACATCAGCAGCATACAGCGGCCATGTCTGACGTATTCTTGTCCGCGCCGGAGCCCAAGACCGACCTTGGTCGGTATCGCATCCTCTCCAGCACTGCTGGAGTGCGTGTATCGCCTCTCGCCCTCGGCGGCATGTCCTTCGGCACGGCCTGGTCCCAGTCCATGGGCTCTGTAGATCAGGACCAGACTTTCAAGATCCTCGATACCTACTATGAGGCTGGCGGTAATTTCATCGATACGGCCAACAACTACCAGAATGAGCAATCCGAGGTGTTTATCGGCAAGTGGATGGCCGACCGGGGCAACCGCGACCTCATCTTCCTGGCGACCAAGTTCACCTATAACTACCGCATGTGGGAGCTCGGCGGCGGCAAATCCGTCAACTACTCGGGAAACTCCAAGAAATCCCTCCACTTGTCCGTGCATGACTCGCTTCGCAAGCTGCAGACAAGCTACATCGACCTGCTCTACGTCCACTGGTGGGACTGGACCACTTCCATAGAGGAGCTGATGGACTCGCTCCATATCCTCGTCGAGCAGGGCAAGGTGCTCTACCTCGGCGCCTCGGATACCCCGGCGTGGGTCGTGTCCGCCGCCAATGTATACGCCCGCGACCATGGCAAGACCCCGTTCTCCGTCTACCAGGGCCGCTGGAACGTCATGGCTCGCGACTTCGAGCGTGACATCATCCCTATGGCCCGGCACTTCGGTATGGCTCTGTGCCCATGGGATGTCCTCGGCGGCGGCAAGCTGCAGACCAAGAAGCAGGTGGAGGCCCGGCAGAAGGCCGGCGAGGGCCTCCGGCTGCTGACGGGCGCGGGGCAGACCGAGGACGAGCAGCGGGCCAGCGCGGCCCTGGAGAAGGTGGCGTCCGCGCACGACATCGAGAGCATCCAGCAGATCGCGCTGGCGTACGTGATGCGCAAGGCCAGTAACGTGTTTCCGCTGGTTGGAGGCCGCAAGGTCGAGCACCTGCAGGACAACATCAAGGCGTTGAAAATTCGCCTTACGGACGAGCAAGTCGCGTACATCGACAGTGTCAAGCCATTCGATATTGGATTTCCGCTCAACGTGATGGGAGATGACCCGAAGGTCACAGGCGCGGTGCCGGCGCTGGCGGCAGCCTTTGCTCACATCTCTTTCCAGAAGGCTCCCAAGCCTGTTGGGTATGAGTGATGGATGCTCGCCATGAGGGCGCCGGTCCTGTATTGTTCCTCGGAAGTAGTATATAGTAAATCCGCAACTCTTAGAAAGTGAACTCTCCTTCGCGAAGCGACGAACTACTTTCACAGACTTGGCGGCGAAGGCTTGTTCAAGTGCCTCTTATTTCATGGGTTAGTTGAGCACATGTTGGCAGCTCAGGCGTATCACTTTCCGAATGAGTAAGAGACTGAGCAGTACCTCAGGGCCAGAAGCACCTCCAAGGAAGGGCTGAATCACCTGGACCCCTTGTGGCCCCCTTGTTTTCGATAACCAACGGTTCTGGATCGCCTGGCTTAGTGGAAGCACGCGCCCTCGCTCAGTGAATACAGGACATAATGCCGCCAGTACTATTGTTCCAGCGTATCATTCCCAGCACGCTCACTTCTTGCCCCTCCCCTTGATCGATGCATATAAGTCAGATCCGTCATCGTTAAATTCTCAACTACTCCCAAGGCCAAGTAATCCTGACTCCTAACTTTTCAGCAATGTCTCTCGATATGTACCCATTCCGAAACTGAGTAGCCTGCTTCCGAGGACAGCGGGGATACATAAGTTGAAGAATCCCGTAGTCCTAGAACAATATAACAACAACGTTCGCTGTCTTGGTGGCTTACGTTTCAATATCTGCAGGGCGTAGCGCTTTTAAACTAATTAGTGTTTGTCAATTCTTCAGTGCGATGATGGAGTTACACAAATGGAGATGTGGTAAGTTAACCCTGTCAAGGTGAAGAGTGAGTCAAGATGGAACTTTGACTTCATAACATGCAGATTCTTGATCAGAGCCACCACAAGACGTTATAGATCAAGTCGGTTCTGGTGAGAAAGGTGAGATTCCGGCAGATTACCATACAGTTCTAAGCTGTTAACCTAGCAGATACTTCTTAAGCCTCTGACGTCTACACTCACTGTAAGTAACTGATCATATTTTAAGCCACAACATATAGATATCACTTTGATCTATCAGTCAAAACTTCATATTAACTTGCATGAGCCATCATACAAGGCGGCTCTTCCACATTTCGAATCTCTAGGGTCCGGCGCTCGTCAAGTTGTCTGCCTCCGCTCTCCTGTTAAGCTACCTAGCTGCCCAACACGTTTGTTTAAGAGGATTACCCCCATTACGATTCTAATATGTCATTTTCTCACTTCAGGAACGGTGGACTAGATCGCAGTTAACGTATGTTCGATTGAGACTACCAAAGACTACGTGACCCTCTGAGGGTCGTCACCCCTCCATACGCTCTGCGAAAAGGGGCGGAAGCGCGAGCACGTGGGATTACAGATAGCAAATGAACTGAAGAACGATGCCGCCTCAGAAAAACACTTGGGCCCGATTTCACCATGATACCTCGCCGCTATCCTCTTTTCCGACCGTTCACGCGCGTCGATAACACTGGAGTTGGTGGAGGCTGCCAAGTTGAGGAGAGTGGAGCGAATCAACAGCGGCCAATAAATCGAGTAGGGCGACGATCGCCGTGCCCCTTACCCCTTTTCACAACGGCCCCTCAACACCACCGGTATTGCCTGAATCGGCTGAACCATACTGTTTCGAGAAAGTTACGCCGTAGACGGCATGCGAGCTGTGATTCGCTCGTCGCATTGATCATATATCTCGGATCGGATCTCTACACGCCGGGGATTCGATGCCAGGATGCCATTCCGATCTTGCAGAAGCAAGGCGAACGCGCCTCCTTCTTAGATAGGCGAAATGAACGGTATGTTCTTGGTAGAATATCTGGAAAGGGACTACCGGCAGTGTGTCTTGGGCACCTGAGACGCAGCAGTTAGTAGGATGGGCAATGTAATGGTCGCCCAGATTATTCTTTGATGACATGCTTTGCCCCGGGTAGAAAGTAAACCAGTGCTTACCGATGTTCCCATGACATGAGTCAGACCATTCCACAGTACAGCATGGCACCTCCTTGAAGGGATCTCCCTGTAGTTCCCTCTTGGGGTAATGAGTTGCTGACCAACGCTTCATGGCCGCCCCATGGTGGGATGGTTCCATTACGCTGGATAGAGCTAAGACTACACTACACCTCGAAGTCTCGCCCTGACACATCCGGTCAAGGAGGCAGACAATTCTCGACAATGAAGCAAATTGTCACAGCATTATGTTTGTACACCGTAGGAGATGGTTTGAAGACCAGGGTTAAAATCTAGAATCAACACAGCTATCCTAGTATGCCGTACTGCTAGTATAAGTTGTTGTGCTCCAAGAATAAGCAGCCTGCTTTTTGACCGTCATTCTCCAATCGTTCATCCTTGCGAATCCATGGTTCTGTCGGGCATGTACAGCTCCATGTGTTCATCGGGAATAACCCTTCTGATGCAAGATCTCTCCGTCTGGAAGTCAGGCCCTCGGATTTTCGTTCAGTCATCTTCAGCTTCATACTACTCCTTGAAAGGCACGGTCAGCATCCCATCTGCAGCCTCACTGTCTCCTTCGCCCTCAAAAGTATCCTCAGTCCTAATTAGCACCAACAGATCCCCTCCCTAATGACGACCTGTTTGATCTTGGCATGATCTAACCACTCTGACGCAAAAGTTTTGCCCCTTTATGCTGACGCTGCCCACCTCCTTGTTCCGCTTCAGCGACTGTCGACCACTCTCCAGACAGCCCCGGACTCGCCCAGCACGTTCCTATTCAGCGGTCCCAATCTGAAGGTGGGGAGGCACCTGCAGGCTGCTCATGATCTCGCTGCAGAGAAGTGGGATATATACTTAAAGAAATGAGGAGAAATTATGCTTATAACAAGTCTCGTTAGACAATGCTCTGTGACATTTTAAAAGTAACGGTCGACTGTAGGGTCTATATACAGCGCTTTGACTGACGTTGAAGGTGCCGAAGGTTGTCTAAACAGGCACCTTCAGTGGAGGTAGAAGGTTGATGCATGAATCGTACGCTCGGACAGCTATATGTCGATGCTTCAATGCCTTTGATCGAATGTTTCCTGCCCTGGAGCCATGTTCACTAGCTTGGACACTTGAGGGTTTATTGATTGGGGCTTTGTTGCCGTGGGTGCGAGAGACCAGACGCTTGTTGAAAGGACCCCAGTAGTTACGGGGCAGTGCAAAACAAGAAAGCTCGTCACATACGTATTCTACTGCCTAAATCTTTATGTTTAAATCTTCTTCTCGCTTATAGTGAAGAGTCATAATGATAAGCCTCGGACTCGATCCCGTGGCTGACCATTTATGGGGTCTCTCTGTAGCTGTACGTCTCCTATGGGTTCGATTACCTTGAACCCTACCTGAGAGGCGCAGAATGCTCTGGGATACCGGGGCTGGTATCGGTGTATGGGTCAATGGGCCCGGAACCCATCCCGCTAGAGGCCAATGTCCCGAAATGACTTTCTGATCGCCTTGAGAGTTCCTATCTCCGCCTGAAAACTGATAATCGTCAAACTACAAAGTATGCCGAGGTAATGGACCACACGATCCCCAGATAATGTACATCGCCAAAACGAGGCGATTAGCCGAGACACCAGACGCCAAAGACGTTGAAGCGAAGTGGAGCTATGGATTCCCGTAGTTAGTGAGGCGGTAGAAAGCGAGCTATGTGTGCTAGGCCCTTCCCTGCAATATCGTGTAAGCCGGGATCCGGATGTGGAGCTTCCCGAGGCGCACGGGGGTAGTGTTCCGATCTTCAAAAGGGAAGCTCTCCGATCGGTGAACCCGGTCCGCAGTTACTACTCTGATCCAGAATACGGGGGAAGGTTAACGGGGGTCCCGGACCTTCAAGGCGCAGGCATTCTGATTAGAAGGATTCCCGAGACAGCAGGGCGTGGCCGCCTCAACCCTCCTAAGCCAACGCTTGGCGCCAGGGCATGGACCCTCAATGACGATGAGCTATATCCCTTGATCTAGAAGGACTCCCTACCCTTACCTTCGCATGATGCGTGCTACCATAATGTGGAACTCCTTCGGAATCCTTCCGCAGTGGGCGAGACAAATCCTCAGGGGCCTGCCTGGGCACAGCCAAGTAGCAGCCTATCGACACACATTCCCCATTTGGCTGCTGCCTTCTGCCGGGCGACATGGGCTGGCACCGAACGAAGGATCAGGAGGAGTTCTCGGGGAAGCGGCTGGGTGGACACGAAACTGCTCATGTCCTCCCCTATGAGTGGCCACAGTCGCGAACAAGAACGTGGATCAATCGTCCACAGTACACCCGGGACACTCTACAGTTCACATGGCGCCGCGTGGTTCTGATAGGCATACCCTCGGAGGCGCCGGCGCCATCTTAGACTTCGAACGTGGGGGGACTGAGGGTGCTGTGACTCAATGATAGCTGTACCGGCTATAGTCATGTCTCACGAGGCTCGTTTCTGGCTTAAGTACAACTCGGCCGTGCATGCGGCCACCCACAAGCCAGCCAAAAGGGGGTTTATCACCCGCGCACACACTGCGACAAGATTCTGCGGTCCCGTCAGCCTTGCAAGCCTGGGGAAGTACAAATGCCGAGACCTCCGAGCACACACCCATCCGGACTTCCGAACCCCGTGCCAGCCCGGAGCCTCACCTGGTCACCTCAGCGGTCGGACGAGGCTCATACCTGGCGGGCGAAATGTCAGCACAGAGATACTTTTGGCAGTCTGGTGACGTGAAGAGATTTCCCCAGAGCCGCAAGAGTCGTTACAGATGGAGCATGACGGGCGTCGAGGCTGAAGGAGAAGAGCTGTGTGAGTGGCCAATGCCAATTGGAAATGTCAGTGTAGAGCTGCGCGAAGCCTCATTCCGGGAGAAACTACCTTTGCGGGCAGCTCCGGACACCATGGTGTCTGTCCAATCCAATCCAAGCCAGTTACCGTTCCGGCGCGCCGGTACCTCGAACTAGCACAGGGAAACCTGCAGGGCAGTATCATGGAGAGCCATGAATAGCCGACAGTGTTTGTTGAGTATCTAGCCAATTGCGAGCCTTCAGGCAGCTTGGGCAGCCGCGAGGGCAGCAAGGAGGTCCTCTACAGACGCCGCTAGCGGAGCCGTGGAGGCGTGTTGCAGATCACCACGAGGAGTTTGAGGATTTTCCGGCAGATGTGTCATCCAACAACGACAAGAGATCGGCAGCAAGCCTCGCACGAAACCAGTGACTTACAGACAGGAATCTCTCCTGGGCAGCAGGGAAGGGCACGATAACAAGCTGCTCAGAATGATCCATGGCAGTCATCTGAAGGGAAAGTTAAGCGATAAAGAGGATGTGTGTGGCACCTCCTAAGCTTTTCGCGAGATGGCCACCACTCGAAGCGAACCTCCGCTTGGTAGCACACCCTGGGCACAGGTGGTGCACAGCATAGCTGCGCGAGAGGGGCCAGAATTGGCCCTGCTTAGCAGCTGTGAACCCTTACCCAGCCATCCGCTCCACCGTACAGTAGTTCCCTAGCGGAAGGAACCCGTTACCGAGTGTGAGATCACGCTCGGCAGGCACCACTGACAGGCCGATGGAGTGAGACGTGACGGGTGTTGCCAGGGCATGTAATCAAACAAGCCCTTGTTAGTGTACGGGGTGTACCGCGCAAGGCTGCAGGTAAGAAGGATCATTGGATTCGGGTACCTGACCCTCTGACAGAAATTGAGGGAAACCGAAGATGGTGCGGATGTTGCGAGCAAATACGGCTTGAATCAGACGATAGTCGCGTTGGTGGAGATGAAACGGCGCCGCCGCCGCCGAGGAGCATGGACGAACCGCGGCGGCGCACACCACGCACTGCGGTGTTGTCCCGTTAAACTTAGTGACTCGGGGACGAAGCCTTATTAATTGAAAGTGAGGCGGACGGCCGGACCCTGCCTATGGTGACATCCGAGTTCCGCCACCCACCCCTGCGACCAGACAGGGACAGGGACGTAACGCGCTATTTGATATCGCGCCTATGCATCTAGAGCGCATATGTACGAAAAGCCCAGAGGGCGGTGAGCGGAAGGGTACTGTACGGCTTGGACAGATGCTGAGAGGGGGTATTGTAAAATGCCAACGCCTACTCGATGTCCGCCCCCAGCCAACCGAGAAGGAGCTTTCGCAGCTCGAGTGAGATAAATAACAGCTGCTTCCCTGATCTTCGACAATGAAAGACCAGAATATGGAAGGCTCCCGTCGATCTCTCTGGGGCTCGATCTGATAGCTCATCCGTTCAGAGCACAATATGTCTTCCTCCACCATGAACAAGTACTGGATTCCGCACCTGGACATCCACAAGAAAGTGATTACGCAAGAGATCCAGTACTATCTTGGCCCTCAGGCGACAGTCCGACCCTTCACTCGAGATGTAGGCAGATGAGAACCCCCTCCGACTCGCCGTGGCGTCGCTGACAGCAGGCTGTACCAGGGAGAAGACGGATTTCTCATCACCACACCAGGCCCGTGCCTTTCTGATGTGAGCCTCGCCGACAAAGGTTCCCGAAGCCGACCGAGTCCCATTTGATTGACTGCCGAACCCAGGAGCAAATCGACGATATCTGCGTGAAGTCGATGGAGATGTGGGAGAGACAGGCAGCGGCGCGGGCGCCCGCAAATGCAGAGAAGCCCTTGAAACGGCCGCTACACCAGCCTGTGGTGATATCCAAGGGCGGATCTGGTGATTCGCCTAGGCGACGACACGACAACCACCGTAGGAGCGACTCACGCCGGCGATACGACGACAGGAGAAGAGACTGATGCAACAAGACCGGTGAGACAGGTGGAGAGGCCCTTTCAAAGACAACTGGTTCCAACAGCAGGACACGCGGGCTACGGCGGGGAGACGGTGCATGACTCCGCCTGAAGCGCGTAGCCCAAAGCGAAGCAATGGCTCCAATTCAACCACTCCGCAGCTGGATCTCGAACATACGCACAGCGTTTTCTTCATGGAGGACCTTCGTGGAGGACGGTGAGTGGGCTAGGGAAGACTCAGGCATTAGCGGCAAGGCGGGCTCGACGGGCGACGTCAAACTGTGGCTGCATTTGGGGTGAGGGTTTCCGACGGTCCAGCGGCGGCTTGCCATCTGGCAGAACTTGATCCAATGGAGACTGCATTCCCTAATCTTTTGCTGGACCTGTGCATACAAGGTCGGATTTCTGCACGAAAGCAGAGGGGAACTAGTCAGGCCCAGGGCCCACATGCCCTATTGGACTGATTGCTGATCTAGAGCTGCTGTTCAATGCAATGCAGCGCCTGTATGGCGGCACAATAGCAGTAGTCAATAGCAGTGCTCTTGAGCAGTATCTGATGAGCGTGACGTTGGTGAGCGTGGAGCGTCCCAAAATGTTCATGAGAGTCGGCCCATCGCGATTCGGGTCCTTTCCAGCCGGACGATGCCAGATTGGCATTCGATTCGACTTGCACGTTGCCATAAAAGGATCATCGGCTGGTCCCGCATTCTCGTTGCAGGAGGTGTAACCAATGCGTTGTCTGGAGCAAATAACCACTACACTTCGGAGCGAAGCCTAAGCGGTGTTGGTCGGGTAACGGACGGCCAGGTTGTAGGGTCTCAGCAGATGGAGGCCAGGGAAACCTTCTGAGGGAAGAGGATAACGGGTAGCGCGCTTCATACGTCGAATTGAGCTGGGCTGGATGATCAATTAAGTGGCATTTTGCTGCGGATGACCACCATGATCAGTTCGGATAGTATAGCCGTATCCTTGAAAATATCATGACGGTAGAAGTCCGTGAAATGGCAGCACTTCTTCATGGGGCTGCGCATATGAGACTTTCTTGCCAGGGCACTGCCTTGGACCGACTTGATGCTGATGAATTCCGAAACCGGATACGCCGATGGGGTGACAGGTTCATCCCCGAAAGCCGCTCAAGGCTTCAAAGTCTGATAGTTATCGTGGGTAAGTTATTGGAACCGCCTGGAGTCATGATCAATGTGGTCCACACAAGACTCATAGCGTTTGATATCGAGAGGGCCAGCAGCCCAGAGCAAAAGAGCTTGGACATGCACTTTTGACCGCGACTTGACGGCGGACTTCGTGGCGCTAGAAGTTTCTGCAGAAATATATCCTATCACGTTCACCCACTGCCCGACGGAGGTCAGGTCCGAGTTTAGCCTCTCTAGCAGAAGCTTTACGTCGACCAAGGCGGCCACGATTGAGGTTGGTGGGTGCTGATGCTCCAGCGTCAGGGTGCCTGATGCCGTAGAATAAGAGGTAACGCTGCTGGTCATGTCAGCAACGCCGGCCAATTCGTGGCCTGCATGATGTAGCCTAGAGCATAAAGCATCCTCATCTGCAAGCGTCCGCGAACCCAGAGCAGCACTTCCCCCGCAGACATAGGGAGCATGTACTCACCACCCAAGGAAGCGGACTTTTTCACCGACCGCCCTTGACGGTAGTGAAGAGAGCAGACATAGAGTTGACGGAAGGGGCCCATTGGACATGCTGGATCCCACGCCGCTTGGCCTCGCGTATTTGACCCCAATGCCGTCCCAACTTGCAGCCTAATTCTGTTCGAGGCCTTGAGACAACTGATTTCGCAGTTTCGGTTCCGAACGGGCTGGATGTAGATGACAGACTCTGAGGGTGATTTTTTCCGGTCCATCTGAGTTGTACTGTCGGTCCTCGTCTATCCATCACTTGCTGCACTTTCAAAACCTCGACATTGTGCCGTTCGCATGGAGACCGAGATGATGCAGAGGTACTATGTGCTGACTCAGCACTATCACGTGCTGTTGTTGTTGTCGTAACAGGTCACATGACGAGGCAAGGAGAAATACCGGCAAAACTGTCCAGGCTGGCAGGTGGACAAAGCTTAGTAGCGCCGTCATCGCCCGCGGTTGAGCCTGACGAGTGGTGCTTGCATCATACCCTCCCAGGCTTCCTTCATCCCTTTTGCTGAGCGTCGAAAGAACCACCGAGAACTAAAGAATACCCGCAAAGAGACCTGGGGAGAGAGGGGAATATCTCTGGCATAATAAGCTTTTCTCTCTCTCTACTACCCCCCCGACGATACGACCGAACACCGAGCCAGCGACTCTACACAGCTGCGACCCCGCTATCAGATAAACCCTGAGGCGTCGAAGAGATACGGGCGAACCTGCACACGACTCACCGACGACCACGAGACGTCGGCCAGCGAAGCAGCGCACGGCCTGCAGACAATACCTCTCACCTTGCCCCGTGTCTGGACCTCATAGGACAAGCAGAGATGTCGGGAGTCTGGGGCTGGTTCGGCGGCGGCGCCGCGCAGAAGCGGAAAGATAGCCCGAAGAATGCCATCCTGGGCCTACGGGCGCAGCTGGACATGTTGCAGAAGCGTGAGAAGCATTTACAGGCCCAGATGGACGAGCAGGATGCCTTAGCCCGGAAATACGTCAGCACGAACAAGAATGGTGCGTGGTGATATCTCCCTCCCCGTCGACATGATACGGTGTGGGCAGTGGTAGCATAGCGTCCGGATGAAAATATGTGCTGACACAGCTATGCCGGGAGAATAGCCGCGAAGGCCGCGCTGAAACGCAAGAAGGCGCACGAGCACGCCCTGGAGCAAACACAGGCTCAGATTGGCACGCTCGAGCAGCAGATAAACGCCATCGAGTCAGCGAACATCAACAGGGAGACACTAGCGGCGATGGAGCGGGCGGGCGAGGCCATGAAACAGATACACGGCAAGCTGACACCGGAGAAGGTGGACGAGACAATGTACGGTCCCCACCTTGGCAGACTGCAACTAGGAAGGGTGTATGTGCATGATTTGGCTGACAGAGTATGTGCGATAGGGAGAAGCTGCGCGAGCAGAACGCCCTCAGCGAGGAGATCGTCAACGCGATCACCACCAATGCCGTTGGCGAAACGGTCGACGACGAAGAGTTGTTGGAGGAGCTTGAGCAGATGCAGCAGGAGCAGCTGGACGAGCAGATGCTCAAGACGGGCAGCGTTCCCGTGTCCGACGCCATACAGAGCATGCCAGCTGCAGCAAACGGAGAGAGTGAGTCATCGCCCCTGATTCCCCTTGACCTTAGGCAGCACACCGTACGCGGCATGCTGACAACTGTCAACGTTCCAGTCAAGGGCAAGCCTCAGGCAGTGGAGGAAGACGACGAAGAGGCGGAGCTCAGAAAGCTGCAGGCAGAGATGGCGATGTGAGGTGCGCCAGGCACGACCCACATGTTCCTGCGAGGATAGTGGAAGTGCGGCACATGGCGTCGGCGTGTGCCGGATAGGACATACTCGATCGCGGGTTGGTATGGCTCTGACATGTGGTGGTCCATACATCACTTCATCCTCTTCTACGCGTGTCTAATCGGCGACTGCAGCGGCTCAGGAGAAAGGGTGGGATACAACTGTCACACACACCCTTACTTTCGTCGCAGTCCCACTTTCCACACTTTTAGTCTATTTTGCTCCCGTTCGAAGTGGTTGGCGTTGGCGTGCGAGGCTGGCATTACTGATTATGTATGGGGAGAAGGTATACAGGAATATACTCCGTGCAGCAAGCTACTAGCCATCGATGATTGGATTTCTTCTCTCTGGTCGCAGCCTTGGGTCATGCACATCTCTTACCTACTGTGGCCTCACTGCGTCGTCGGCGATATGTCTTTCCTGGGACGGGCTGTGATTCGCCGGCCTTGCCTTTCTGTGTGCCTGCAGCATCTACAATCGTGCCGGATCAACAGTTCGCATCAAGTGGCTGGGTTTGGCTGGCAGCTCGCAAGACCGCCTTTTTCGGACTGGGTCCTGCGATTCCGCTCGCAAGCGGATTCTCCCATTTTAGCTCCTGCTAGGCCGTGTTTATTTGAACCTGTACGTTACAACGCCCCGGTCAAGACACACCGCTCTTGTCGCTTGTCGCTTCACCGCATACCGCAGGGTGGGCCCCCTCGGTGCTTACCGGCCATCGGTCTTCATCCGATGTCTCGCTTCACTTATCAACCAAAGTAAGCACAGAGCAAAGTCTCTGTGATGGCAGGTGCCGAACACCTTTAGGTCGAACCGGGACACGTGGAGGAGCTGACGCGAGCTCAACTCCCGCACTGGAGAAAAGGCGACTGACGCAGGCAAGGTCTTCGGCGCCGTCCTCCCCTCGGATAGATGAGGCGTGCGAATCTGTTGCTCTTTAGCCTCCTCTATTGCTTCATGGCCTTGTGGCTGTAATTCGTAGCAGGAGTGGCGCGAGCGTGTTGTCTTGCGGCCTTCACATGGTTCCTCACCGATTGGACCTCCTGGGGTCTTGAATGATGGGACTTGTGGCCCACGCTGGATCCCACGGTTGTCGTGCCTGTGGATCTCGAGGCTGAAGAGCGGAGCAGCCTCAATGGATCTAGATGCCTCAACCAGCAAGCCGAGCAGCATCGTAAACCACCGTCATCCTCGGTTTGCGTACCTATCTCGGCGACGACTCTTTAGTTAGAAGCCTTGTTTCTTGCTCAACAGCCACGAGGTTTCATGCGTTGTCCCCTCCCCTTCTTTGATGTCGATCCGGGTTACCCTTTGAGTCACTTCAAGTCTGAGCTGTTCTGTCTGTCCGAGCTAGCATTGATGGGTTATGCAAGGGTCCGGCAAAAGGCAGATGAGGCTGAAGTACCGGCTACCTGTAGCTCCGTGGCTGGACACCCAACCTCGTGACAGGCGCTCTGTACCGCTACCCAGCCACTATCGAGGCTGAAGAGCATTGCCGCCCAACCCCGACAACAGTCCCTGAACCCGGTCTTCCCACACCGCAGGCCCAACGTCCCGGAGACGGACCGCTGCATGAAGAATCATTTTGTTTCGCGCTTCATCAGGCGCTGGCTGACACACCCCATTGGGCTGTCAATTATGCCCTTCCTATCTATATCAGATCTGATTTTTCACCTCTGCCCCATTTCTCTGGGTTTTTATCCAGCGAAGTCGGTCGAAAGGACGGTCTGTTCATGATGTGTGGTGAATATCACGCCCTCTTATATCCGCACTCGCTTGCGGCATCATGCTCGACGAAAGGGCAATAGCATGAAGGCATATCAGCTACTTGACGTGGAATATCCCACCGACTACTGACTCCACCACATGCCGCCAGTCAGGCAGGATGCCGCATCTACCGCTGCCCGTCGGGTCCTGGATCTTCTAGTCCGGCCTCGCTGGCACCATCTGACTGCAAGGGTCTCCCGAAGCGAAGAGCTCGCAGGCGCGCCACGTAGCCCGCATGCCGGGGTCCAATCTGCAGCCTCCTTCACACAAACTTTTCCACGCCAACCTTCCCGGAACCAAAGTGCGTGCGGGATATGCTGCTCTGGCACATGGCAGATGGCGGGTAGCGGAGTTCTAGGTAGGGGAACACAGCAGGCCAGATTCCCGAATTTGTTCTAGTCCTTCCTGATCTCCTCGAGCTCCGTTCCGTGTGTCCATGGGGCATGGATGTTCCCCGTCCGCGGTTGCTGATCGCAAAGTTGCTTTCAAGCACTTATGCCGACCCGTAAAATCTTCGTTGTGATCAGAGGGACAAGCCGGTTCTCTTTTTCTCAATGTCTTGTTTGTTCCAATCGAGTCGTTGACTCTGTCAGATTGTGACCTCGTCGATCTGTCCCATAGCCTGTTGACTGGATTGGCCGTACTGGTCTTGTTTGCTATTATCGCAGCCGTTGGGCCGCCATCCGCTGTCCCTCCCGTTGCATCGCCGCGACAACTCGTCGACTTCGCCCTGTCTTCACTACCCTTCCAAGTGTCCAACCGGCGATAGACGTGGCGCCTGTTGCAGGAGTATCCACCAATTATCCCTGGGCACGACTGTCAATGGTGATCACTTGAGCGTCAAGCTTTCCCATATTGAAACCACCTCGTGGGGTTGACGTCTCCGTGCTTGGGACGAGTGGGAACTCGTGGGATTACGCCGTGGGGCGTCCGTCGAGCAAATCCCGTTTCTACCTGCTCGCCATATCCTCCCACGGACACCCCCCGAGTAGTCTCTAGCAATCATATGTCCCATTGTCCCCAACCTCTCGACTATTCGAGTCGCTTCCGACTCAGTCCACACATACATACAGACAGCCACACCTGCATTGGGGGTGCCCGTGAAGCTTCGAATCATCGCATCTCGTTTACATCACTGAAGAGCCTGGACGAGCTCATTTGTTGTCTCTGACGTCTGAAACCACCCATACCGGCCCAAGCACCCCACGCAGGCTTGGGTATCTACTGCAGATTCCCGAGACTTAAGGGGCGAATCTGCATGGAGAATAATAAGGGCGGCCCTCTGGTCGACTCCCCTCCCGACGGTATCCCCTCCCACCACCAAGACGCATTATCACAGGTTGCGGCGGCAAAGCCAGCAACCCCAACACCACTAGCAGCAGCACCAGAAGCAGCGGAAGCAGTCCCGCAACAAGTATGAACGACCCCAGGGACGTCCAATACTGCCCGGTCCGGGCGAACATTGATTGGACCAGCGTCCAGTTCTCTGAATTTGAGGATGTCGAGGTAACCGACTTCTCCAAGGTCCAGTATCTCGAGCCGTCCGCCTCCGAAGCCGAGGATGACGACGTAGCACTCGAGGAGGAGGGTGAGTCCGTCCCGCCATTGGCGTCCCGGGCGCACCGGAGACTAACAGCCGATGCAGACCACGAGGGTCAGACGACGAGACCTGCAGCGAGGGTGGGCAGGGAGAGACCCCCTCCTTCGTCACCCCCGCCCAAGAGCCGCAAGGACAAGCGGAAGTCTAAAGGCGTCAAGTCTCCCCCGGTAGCTGAGAGTGGTGACGAGTCGAAAGACGTGCGCTCGCCTGAATTAGAGACCAAGGAGGAGGCGGAGACGCCTTCTGGAAAGAAGGGCAAGAACGCCAAGAAGAACGCGAAGAAGAAGCAAAAAGCGAAGAACGGCAAATCACCACATTCAAGAGACATGTCTTCAGCGGAGGGCACGAAATCGCCTCCGCCGGAGCCACAGGCGGAGACGGTGAAGCCAGAAGAGAAAGATACCGCAACAGCTGTTCCCGATGTACTTCAGGTCCCCGAGGTAGCAGAAAAGGAACAGGCGACTCCAGATGCTCCCTCTGGAGTCCAGGATGACGAGGCCGAAAAGGACGCAGCCCCTGCGGCGGCTGAACCTGGGACCACAAAAGAGCCAGAAACGAAAGAGCCTGCTTCGGAGCAGTCTGCGCTAGCGCAGGACCCAGCGCCTCCAGCCGAAGAAACGGTTGATGATGCGGGTGCACCCGAGGCCAAGGAAAACGAGGAAACGGTAAAACCGGCAGAAGACGAGCTGGCTCTATCGACGGAGGCCGAGGCTGCACCAGCTGCCGAGACGCCGGCTGAAGCGGAAACTACAGCACCGGAGGAGTCTGTGGCTGAGCCCGCCGAGACCGAATCAAAGCTTGCAGAAGTAGACACTCAGGAACCGGTGGAGAAGAGCGAAGAGCAAGAGCAGGAGAAGTCGGAAAGCAAACCCGCTCCTGAGGAGCTGGAGCCACCGAAGAGCGAAGAAGAGGCTACTGCCCCATCTCAGGACGCTGAGGCGGAGGCGGAAGCCCCCAGTTCTGAAGCGGAGCAGTCCTCTGCACCCCCTGCGGGTGAAGAGGTGACCGATGCTCCCGCGGAAACCGCCCAGCAAGAAGCCGAAGCGAGCACTGAAGCCGAGGATCCCGCTATCCCTTCGGATGGGGTTAAAGCCGACGAACCGACTCCTGAGCCGGTCGACTCTTCAGAAAAGGATGAGGAAAGCCCTATACCAGCCGTCGAAGACGCTGGAGGACAGGCAGAAACGGAGCAGGCTGCGCCCCCTGCTACGGAAGAAGAAGTCGCAGGTGCTGGAACGGATGAGAAAGACGCCTCGGAGACAAAAGACGAAGATCCGGCCGCGGAGCCCGAATCACCTGCACAGGATCCGGAACCAGCAGCTCAAGCCCAGGGAGACACCGAAGAAGCACCAGAAAAGCCCGAGGAGGATACAAGCGCCGCAGAGACCAAGGAAACCAGCGACTCGGTAGAGGCGGCACAGGATGAGCAGCCGGCCGAACCCGAGAAACAGGAAGATGGCGCGGAAACCGACGTCACACCTACCAATTCGGAGCCGGCAACGAAGGAAGAGGAGTCCCCTACCGCGCCGGCGGATGCGACCACGGCTGATGAGACTCCAGCTGCCATCTCTGAACCGGAGAAACCGTCCGAGCCGCCCGGAGCCGAAACCGAATCCGGAGAAGACGGGCCCACAGCTACTGAGGCTCAACAGCAAGAGCCCGAGGTAGTCGAAGAGGCCAAAGCCGAAACCTCAAATGCGGAGACGGAGCCACCTGCCGAGAAGTCTTCTGATGAGGGTGCAGCCGCCAGCGGAACTCCTGCCACGGAGACGTCAGCACCGCCGGAGGACGCTCCAGACGCCTCTGCCACAGAGGAGCCGGCTACGACAGTGGAACCTGAGACCGAAGTCTCACAGGAGGCAACAACAGAGCCGGCTGAGTCCGCAACAGCACCAGAGGCCGATGAAACCGGAGACGACAAGCCAGAACCTGAGTCGCCTTCCACGAAGCAGGTCCGTTTTGCCGAGGAGCCGGAGGTTATCATGGCGCCACTGACGCGCGACGGCGGCGACAAGCCCGAGCAAGATGGCGAGGCAGAAGCTGCAGAGGCTCCACCGAGTGTGCCTGATGTACCTCCTAGCGTGCCTGATGTCCCAGCTGAGGAGACTGTCACTGTAGAGCCTAAGCCGGAGACTCACGAGGGCGAGATCGAAAAGGAGGTATCTAGTGTAGGAGACGTCGCAGACACCCCTGCATCGGAGGGCGAGGATGCCGGGGCTGTTGAGGCTACTGAGGATGCCGGGGCATCTGCGTCTGACGCTCAGGCTGCGGAGCAGGCTGCGGTCGCCGACGATACCACTACGGCTGCCTCTACCGAGGTGCCTGAGGAGGAGCATGTGACTCCCAAGGAGCAGGCAGACGCCGAAGGCACAGCTGGACATGAGAGTGATACCAAGTCATCAGACGAGGATCCAAAACCAGAGGAGGAACCAGGCTCGGCAGATGCGGATACGTCTGCTACCGAAGCCCCTTCAGCATCCGCCGAAACCGAGCCTGAGGAAGAGTCACATGAGGCGGCACCCGAAGACGTCCATGAGGATAAGGAGCCAACTGCACCTGAGCCGGAAGAACCTACAGAACTGCAAGCTACCGAAATAGCAGCCGAAGCATCTGGTGACAACACTGAGGATGCGGCTCCTGGTGACAGCGCAGAGTCAGCTGAGCAACAGGCTAGCTCGGAAGTCCCCGAAGAGGCTGCTGCTGGCGCCGAGCCCGCTGAAGCTCCCGAAGCTTCCGCCCAGCCAGCTGAGTCCGATGAGAAGACAGACAAGGAGCAGGCCGATGAGGGCGGCGAGACCGAGCCGCAATCCGACGCACCTGCTGACGTTGGTGGAGCAAGTGGTGAAGCAGCCGAGGAAGTCAAGGAAACCGAGACCACCGCGCCTACAACTGAGCCTGCCGAAGCCGGCGAGCAAGTCAGCGCCGAGCCCGAAACCGAGCAGGAAGAGAGCCCCGCTGCTGCTGCGGACACCCCAACGGTTGATGTTCCTGAAGGTGACCAGGAAGAGGTTAAGGAGGCGGAGTCCCTAAAGGGAGAAGCCCCTGAGCCTGCGGCGGTAGCCGCGGACGAAGGCGCGTCCGGTGAAGATGGTGACAAGCCTGCCACCACTGAAGAGTCGGACAAGGAGGCGGACGAGCCTGCTGCCGCTGGCGATGCTGCACCACCACCCGAACCTGCGCAGGGGGATGTAGTACCCGCAGAACCGGAGACACAGATCCAGACAGAGGCCGAAGCTCCTAATCCGGAGGTTGACGCTGGAAAAGACGCCGAGACATCTAGCGACGCCCCCAAGACTGACGAGCCTGCCGAAATGGCCGAGTCCAAGAGTGCGGATGCAGAGCCAATGACTCAAGACGCAGACCTCGCCGCCGAACGTAGTGAGGATGTAGAGGAGACTGCACCTGACACTCAAGAAGGTGATAATGACCGCTCGCCAGCTGCTGTCGAGGCTGGGGCCAGCGCCGTTGAAGGCGCCGCTGAACCCGATGTCAAGTCTGAGCAGGACGGCAGCTCAACTCCTCCGCCAGAAGCATCAACTGAACATGATGCCGAACGAGAAGAAACTACCCAGGCGGAGAGCGAGGAGGCTAAGCCGGCTGTCCAAGATGGGGATCAAGATAAAGCATCCCCCGAGGGTGAGGAGGCTCAGGAAGTAACGGAGGCTGCCGAAGCCGAAGCGGAACCACCCAAGGCGGACACTGCAACAGCCAACGCAAGTGACGACTCTCACGCGCCTCAACCAGAACTAGGTAGCGAAGAGGCGGCAGCTCCGGATGATACTGCTGCAGCTGATTCAAAACCAGCTGAAGCTAATGAGGCAACACCTGAGCAGGAGGTAGTCGCGGCTGCGGTCGAGGCGGAGGTTCCTGATGCCAGCGAGAAGGCGGCTGCCGAACCTGAACCATCCCAGGACGAGAATCAGACGCCCGAGACGAAGGATGAGGCTGCTGAAGAGGTGCAGGCACCCGCCGCCGAAGTGACTCCGGAAGCCGATGCCCCTGTCGGTGAATCGTCCGACAGCTCCGGGTCCGCGGAAGCAGAGCCCGACGCGGAAAAGACTGAGGATGATGTCGTCGCAGCTCCTGAGTCCGTTGAAGCCCCAGAGGCTGGGGATGTTGGTGAAGCGCCGCCGGCAGATGAAGGCACCGAGGAGGCGCACAAGAGCGTTCCAGCGGCAGATTCTGAAGCCCTCCCTGAGACCACATTACCGACGGAAGCCGTTGCCGAGGAAGTTGCTCAAGAGGCACCCCTTGTCGAAGATAAACCAGCTGAGGTCGAAGAGCCAGCCGAAGCAGAGGCTCAGGATACAGGCGTTGAAGGTCCCAGCACCGAGGAGGCTGAGGCTAGCGAGGGTGAGAAACCTCCCTCTGACTATGGCCAAGAAGCCGAGAAGGCAGAGGCAGTCCCGGTAGTCGACGAAGAGACGAAGGAGGAGGACACAGAACGCGACATCGAATCCGCCAAGGATGTACCCCAGGAGGATCCGGAACCAACCGAGTCTGCTAAGTCATCTGGACTAGATCCTATCGTCGAAGAAGGTCAGAAACCAGAGGATACGCCGCCGGGCGATGCAGAAGATAGCTCTAGCAAGGCTAAAGGTGAGGAATCCATTTCTGATATTGTCGAGCGTCATTTTCGCGGGCAGGAAGGAGCGGAGTCGAGCAGATCTATTGATGATTCAGACTCAGACGCCAAAGCTGGCGATGTTGAGGGAAGCTCCGGCGAGGTTGGCGGGGCTGCTCTTGATTTCTCTCCCGGGCTTGCAGAAGAGCCTGGCGAGCCAATTCCTGGTGAAGAGGCTCTTCCGGGCACTGATGCCGACGATATTGTGGAAGAGTCTCCACGAGAGACCGGCGTCGTGGAGGCGCATGTCACGGAGCCGGAGGTCGATGTGCATTTTGATCAGGGTGACGGCACAGACGAGGCGGCCCCTCCTCTGGATGACGCAGCTGAGGGTGTTCACACTCTCCAAGAGGCGGAGACTGCCAGTCAAGCATCTGGTGCCGAGCTCGGTGAGCATGATGCAGCCGAGGAATCGGACGGGCATGAGCCGCCAGATACACCTCATGATCCAGAAAGCGGAGGTGCACCGACGCGAGAGGAGCTTCACGATGAAGGTCTGCCCTCCGACGTCGCAGTGGAAGCTCCTGCTTTAGAAACAGAGGACATCACACCTTCTGCACCCGAGGTAGCAGCCGATCATGCAGGTGGCTCAGACGGCGATCAACATGCTTCTGCTCCGGAGTCGCCAGTCCAAGCGGAGCCAGATAGCGGCGTGACCATAGAATCTGGTCATGATGCTGAAAAAGAAGCTGAAGAGACTGGGGGTCTTCTCGAACCGGAGACGGCACCGCAGGATGTGCCTCCGGAGCAGGAACATGAGAATATCCACACCCACGATTCCGAACCCGCAGGGCAGGAGTACGACTCGGAAGACTTCGTTCTTGTTGAAAAGGAAGAAGCAGCAGAGGAACCGCCCTCGAGCCCGGTCGAGCATCTCAGCTTACCCGACGAGACCGCATCGGCTGATGGTGGCGCTCCTACCGGCCCCGATGATATCCCTCTTGAGAGCCCAGAGCCCCATCAGGAGCTACCCGACGAGGAGCCATCGAATGCTCAGCCCACTGCTCCGGAGTCCATCGCAGAGTCGGCTGCATCGGCCGAGCTCGACTCGCCGGTTGTCGTGGCTGACGATCTCAACGAGGATCTTCAACCCTCTGCAGCTCAAGATCAATCACAAGAGGAACAGCACATTGCGGTCTCAGACGAGGGCCAAGAGGAGGAGCCTGCGTCTGAAGAGGCCGCCTCCGCAGACCCGCCTCCGCACGTCGAACAACATGATGTGGAAGCTGGCGATGCTCCAGAAGTTGAAGAACAGGTCATGGACTTGAAGGACGACAGCCAGCCAGATGAGCCTGCTCCTCTCGAAGCGGGTGTGTCCGAGACCGCTCAGTTCCCAGCAGGTATCGAAGATGAGGCACCGTCGACTCACACCGACTCTGAAAGGGAACAAGACTCTCCAGCCCTAGAGACATCCGATATTCTTGCTGTTGAAGACCGCCAAGAGTCTCGAGACGTGTACCAGCCAATTGATGAGCCCGAGGCATTGGATCCTGGGGTAGAGACGCTCGAAACTGAGTCCGACGCTCATCTAATTAGCGAGGAACCGGAGGTACCTGTTTCGGAGATACCTCTTGAGCCTTCGGCGTCAGATACAGTCGATGATATCCCTGACCCAACAAACGTGGAGACGGAAGGTCAAGTCACAGGTGTCGAAGTGGAGAGCACGGATGCAACCATCCAGCCACAGGAAGAGAGCGAATTAGCCGAGCTCGAGGCACCAAAATCCCCCGAGGATGCGGCTGAGCCCGCCATACAGGCCATCCCCGAGGTTTTCGACTCCGAGCCACCTGTGTTGGGAGATCAAAGCGCCGAGATACCCGCAGCGGAAGTCCATGATGCTGTCGAGGCATTGCCAGACGCTAGCGACGTCGCTGAGTCTTCAGCTTTACCTGTGGCCGAGTCTACCGCCTCGTCACGTCAACCAGAAGACGCCCCCAACGACATCCCTCTAAAGCCAGTCGACGATGAGCAGCCGACCGAGGCTGTGAGGTTTGAAGAAACGGCTGCTGAAAGCTCGTTGTTCGAAACTCCCAATACCCCCGAGGGCGACGTCGAACCGTCTATGCAGGATATTGCCGCTTCTCCGGATCTATCTACTGGAGACGTCGAAACGCCTGTCCCAGATGTCATCACCTCAGAGGGGCCGGAGGAGACCGCGGATAGCGAGAGCGAAGTTGTTAGCGCCTCAACCGCGGCCCCAGCCCCTGAAGTCAGCGGAGTCGAGATACCCGAGCCAAGCGACGCTATCTCGACGCCTACGCTAGCTGAAGCTCCCCAAACTGAGGATTTTGATGTTCCTGCTCCAGTCCCTGATCAGGTCGCTGGCGAAGATGAAGTGCCAGTTTCCGAGCAAGGCGAGGCCGGGTCTGCCCTAGGCCAAGCCAGCGACGAGGAGATGGAGCCTGAGTCACAAGGCGCCGTCACTTCAGTCCCAGAGACGATTGATCACCAGCTCGAGGAGATCGCTGTTGCCGTCTCCGCTCCCGACCAAGATACTACGAAGGAAGCGGCTACTACCGCCCCCGTTGACCTTGCCACCACCTCACCCGTTATAACGGAAACGGAACAGGACGAGGTAGTTGGAGCTGCCGATCTAGAGGCCCATGAGGATATCAGATCAGTCCCGGAGACTATCGCCCATGAAGAGGCACTCCCTGCTCCAGAGGCGGCTGGAGTAGGTGAGACCCACGATCTCGCCTCTGCAAGTTCTGCTCTTCCTGCGTCAATCTCCGCTCCTGGTAGTGGCGCGGAAGTTCTCGAAGCTGAGGACGGTAGCACTGTCATTGTTCCAGAGGTAGACTTGTCACATGCCGATGAGGCTCTCGATGTTCTAGAGGAGAAGGCGACAGAGACTGCAGAGCCCGAAGAATCTACCCCTATAGACGAACCTATTGAGCAGGAACTCGAGGTTACAGATGATACCTCCCCCGATGAGCCCATCACGCAAGTGGTAGAGGATCTGTCTGGTATGCAAGAGCGGCCTAGCACACCAGTGGACGACGTGCCGCTTGAACCCGATCAGGAAGTCATCATTGCGGCAGCGGCACCCTCGGCCGAGGAAGAGGAAGCTCATCAACTTGCTATCCCTCTGTCAAGTGAAACACCCCAGGAAGTGTCTCTGGAGCATGAAGGCTTGCCCATCCCAGAAGATCCCGCGGTCTCCCTAGAGGACGACGTCGTTCAGCGGCCACTCTCGCCGGAGCCTACCCAGGACCTATCGTCAGATATCGCCGTGGCTACCGAAGAAGATCTGTCACAACTCGAAGCCAAGGATGAGCATATCGAGGATACAGACGATGACTTGCAGGATCTTCCGGAGGAGGCTGCGCCTAGCGAAACCCCTGAGACGTACGCCGGCGTCGACGAAGTGGCGGCAGTTCCACCAGCAGAAAGCGATAACGGCATAAATGAAGAGCTCACACAAGACGTCAGTGCTGCTGTCGATACTGCAGCGGAGGAACCGTTGGAGCCTGGCATCTCCGAGGTTGAGCCCGACCATGCTAGCGATAAGCAGGATGCAACAATTGCCAAGCCTATCGAGGAAGACGTCCCAGAAAGCTTCCCCGACGTTGACATTCGAGCACCCCTGGAGTCATCTGATGATACTCTTGGCATACCAGTCATTTCTGCAGCCTCTGCGGCCTCATCAGAGCCTGGAAACATCCAGGAGGCTAGCGACGAAGCTGCTGAGAGTGTTCCTGCGCGTGCCGAGGAACCTGAGCCTCGAGAGGCCTCTGACAGCACCGTTTCGCGGGAAGCAATGGCGCTAGCATCCGACAGCCCTGTCAAAGTTCCTCTCGACGCTCACCAAGACGTGGAGACCGCTCCTGAAGATGCGCTTGAGGACGCCGCACCAGTTCCTAAGGCGGTGTTGCCCGAACCCGCAGAAGAGCAACCCGTTCAGGATGACACTGTCAACCTCGCAGAGGACGTGCAGGCTACTAAGGAGGACGCTACTGCGCCTGATGAGCCTGAACTCGTTACCGAGGAGCATGACACCAATGTCTTAGCTGGAGAAAGCGCCATGTTGGCAGAAGAAGAGCTCGCAGTACCCCAGGATAGTGATACTCCGGAAGGTGTTGCTCCTGCCGAACGAGACGTCACTCCCGAGGCTGCCATTCCTGAGGAGACTGCTACACCTGAAGAGGGTCCCAAGGATGCTGCCGCCGAAGATATCACCGCTCCTGAAGAGCCGCGGGATCTTGCTGTGGACGAAACAAATACTGCTCCCGAAGATATTTCTGCGCCACAAGACGTCTCTGAAGCCGAGAAAATTGCTGCACCTGAGGCAGTCGCTGCTCCAGAACAAGTGGAGTCGCCTGAAGACATAATCACGGCTGAAGAGAGCGCAGTGCCCGAGGCCACTATTCCTCACGATGTCGATTTTCTCGAAGAAGCCACCACTGCGGCAGACATCACCACTCCTGAAGCTCCACAGGCGTCAGACCTCTCTATTGAGAATATTATGGCCTCTGAGGAACCTGTTGTGCCGGAGGAAGCTGCCCCGCCTGACGCTCTAGAGGAGGCGTCACTACCGCAAGTTGCCGCCCTAGAAGGAGACATGGCCGTGCGCGAAGACGCCGCAATTTCCGAACAAGGTTCTACACTTGGAGAGCCGGCTACTATCGAAGGAATTCCTCAAACTGAAGAGATTGCGACTCCTGAAGAAACTAGTCGTCTAGAAGAGTCTGTTATTCGGGAAGTCCACGACGTCTCTGAAGAACATACTGCTCCTGAAGTGGCTGCACCTATCATTCTGGAATCTGCTGGCGCTGCGGAAGAGATCACAGCTTCTGAAGAAGCCGCAGGTCCTGAGGAGACAACCACTCCTGAGAACACTACTGTACTCGAAGAGGCACCTGGTCCTGAAGAGACACGTGCTACTGGAGAAGAAGCGCCTGCTTTTGAAGAGACGACTGCTCTTGAAGAAGAAGCACCTACGCTTGAAGAGACACCTGTTCCTGAGCAGATCCATGATATACGCCAGGAGCCTTCCATTGCTGAAGAGCCTGCTGTTGCCGAAGAGCTTGCTATTGCCGGAGAGACTACACTCGTGGAAGGAGCTAAACTTCTAGAAGAGCCTTCAATTGCGGAGGAACCTTCTATTGCGGAGGAACCTTCTACTGTGGAAGAGCCTGCTTTTACAGAAGAGTATACTGTTGCCAAAGAGCTTGCCACGGCTGAAGAGGCACCTGTCGCGGAAGAGGCTCCTCTCGTGGAAGAGGCTCCTCTCGTGGAAGAGGCTCCTCTCGTGGAAGAGGCTCGTCTCACGGAGGACCCCTCTTTTGTCGAAGATCTTCGTGTTACTGAAGAGATCGTTGCTGTCTCAGAAGACTCTATTACTCCTGAAGTGCTGGACACATCACAGCTCGAGGAGTCTGAGCCAGCTTTCCACTCTAATGATTACGAGATGCTCTCTACGCAGGTTGAGGACGCCGTGGCAGAGGTGCCTCAGAACCTAGAGCCTATCGAGTCGTCCCCGACTGTAGATGACCTCTCAGGAGCGGGCTTGGGAGCGTCTCCGAAAGAAACAGCAGCCTCGCTAGACGACGACTCGCAGGTTCCTCCAGATGAACGGGGTTCCAACGTCGTTATCCTTGCGGATGAACAGGACACCTCAACACCAATTCTGGAGGGAGAGACCGCAATTTCGCATACCGTCGATGTTCAACAAGAGTTGCCACTAGACAGTACAGAAGAGCAACTGGCTGGCGACGTTGAGGAGGCTGTCATTCAAGGGTCCGAGTCGCCACACGTCGCCGTTCAACATCCTGTAGAGGAGCTTCAAGAGTCGGATCCGGACTCTCGAGATGTGCTCGCAGCAGAGATCTTCAGTTCAGCCAATGACAGCGTTCAACCACTTCAAGAGCCTGTTGAGTCAGAGCCTGAGAAATACGAAGCATTGGGCAAAGAACAGCTGCTTCCTATCGAGGATGAAGAGGTCCCCGTTAGAGCGGGCAGTCCTGTTCCAGCAGTGGTGGCAACGCCTGCGGCTGAAGAGTTTCATGAAGCGGGTACTCATCCTGAAGTGGCTGGCGTGGAGCACGACATTTCTGTGCAGCCGATCAGCGACCTACAGGATTCCGAGCGTGAAAGTCAAGGACCGGATATCCCTCCTGTACAGGATACGCTTGCTGTGCAGTTCGAGGACACACTCTTCAGTGATATACATGGCTTGAGACGCACTGAGAGCTCCACACTTGAACAGGAAAGCGACCAGTTCGACCTAGACCGAGATCTTCACTTCCCCCAGCAGCTTGATGGGAGAGTGGCTCCTCCTGCCGATACTGAACGAACTCTCGCGGAGTGGCCCGAGACCAGTGAATTTGTCGCCAGTGATGTCCCCGAGGAGCATCCACGTGACGAAGATATCCGTGGGATAAGCGAACAATATCTCTCTCAGCAGACAGAAGAACTACCAGTCGATGCCCAGCCTCCGACTGATGCTGAGATCCTTCGCCCTCCCGAAGCTCAAGACACTGATGAGGGCCCCGCTGGTGATTCTTCAATACCCGAGGTGGCCACTCAAGATGCACAAGATCTAGTCGAGGCTCCAAGGGGGGCCATCCAATCAGAGTCTTCTGAGCTCTATTCGGAGTCTCAAACTGAGGCGGTCCTGCCTTCCGGAGAAGAAACGCAGGCTCCGGAGCCCTGGCAAGAGGTCGACCGAGAGGCCGAAGCTCCCGTCATCGGCCACGCCAAGGCCGAAATGACCAGCATCGAACCTCCTGTCACCGCTGACGAGGAACCACTAGAGTCTTTGCCAGAGGAAGCGGAAAGTCCGGAACCAACAGATGTTGAGATTATGGTGCAAGACGTCACCAACGAACCTACTTCAACGCCGATTCCAGCGGAATCTCAAGAAAGGACAATACCTTTTGAGGAAGACATCCCCGCGGTTATCATGCGAGAAGAGCCATTGACCCCTCAGCTCGAGGTCGACAATGTGCGTGACATAGTCTCCACCGTGATCGAGCCAGAACTACAGGCGGACGACTTCAAGGAAGCGGAGCCAGAACGGATTCCGAGCGTCACCGCTGCCTCTGCAACAGACAAGGGTTTACAAGTGCAGATTACCGAGCCTGAAGCAGAGCCTGTCGCGAAAGAGACTTCCCTGGGGCCAGTCTCTGAACTTCAGGCCGTCGCTGAAGAGGAGAGAGTCCACGTTGACTCTGAGGCTACTTCATTTACGCCAGGAGCTCCCGCACTACATGAACGGGCTATCACTGAGGCAGAGGAGGCGTATCTGGAGGACTCGTCCCCCGTCGATTCGGCTGGCACAGGGAGCTTCGTCATCCCCGACCGCGCTCCGATACCTCCTCTGGAGAAGCTCCAGACTGAGGAACCTTCAGTCCACGTCCGTTCAATCTCACCAGCGGAGCTCGAGTCGCCGCATGTGGACGAATCCCAGGTCCCTCTCTCAGAGTCCTTCATGCTCGTCGACCACGCTCCTTCCACTGCCGATCGCGACTCAGTCACAGAGGAATTTAGAGAAAGGATTAAGCCCTTCCGTGCTGACTCTGGTACTCAAACAGAGGGCTTATCCCGAACGGGCACTCCGATGCCGTATCACGTTCGGTCCGCAATCAGCTCAGAGTTCAGGGCTCCAACGCCCAGCATCGTGATCCCGGACCTTCAAGATCCGCAAGCCATCCAGATGAGCAGAGCACGCAGTGTCCGGCGCCAGAGGCGCCACACCCTGCGCCACACGGAGGAGACGATTGCTGCTGCGGTGGTGATCTACGCCGCCGCCGAGGCCCTGAGCCCTCCTCACAGCCCCCCGCTTGGAGGCGCTCCTATCGCGAGGGAGCTGAAGCACGAGGAGGAGCCCGTTGCATTTAGTTTGTCCGACTCGGCGCCCGCCCAAGGGGCAGGCGCCGCGGAGAAGAGGAGCATTGGAGATGATGAAGCTGCACTTCGCAATTCCGTTGCTGACCTTTTGACAGAAAGCAAGTCTAGGGAGCTGCCCAAGGCCGAGGGAGAGGAGCCCAAGTCCCCGCGGTCCCGCCGCTCGAGCCACCACTCCTCCTCGCGGGGCTCTCGCCCGCGGGAGGCCGACAGGGACGCCGCCGCCAAGGTGTCGCACCACAGGCACCACCATCACCACCACAAGCGGCGCCCCGACAGCGAGCACTCGGGCCGGTCGGGCTCGGAGGCCGGGAGCCCCCGGACGCCCAAGCGCCAGGACAGCGGCTTCTCCCCCGTCGAGAGCTCGCACAGCTCGCACTCCCGGAAGCAGCGGACGCCGGACGAGCAGGCGGCCCATGACAAGAAGAAGGAGGAGAGGCGCCTCGCGCGGGAGAAGGAGGCGGCTCTCGAGGCGTCGCAGTCCCCCATGCGGGAGCCCAAGGGCAAGACGCCGGAGACGGCGGGCAGCTCGCGCAAGAGCTCGCACAGGTCCGCGCCCAAGGAGGAGGCGTCGCCGTCGCCGGCGCCGCCGAAGAAGTTCCTCGCGCTCAAGGGCGAGAGCGTGGTCGAGTCGAACTTCAAGCCGCGGGACGGGCCCGAGAGCTCGAGGGAGCGGCCCGATGCGCCGCGGCGGTCGACCACGAGCAGGGCGGCGAGGCCGCGGCCGTCTGTTGAGGGGACACGCAAGCTGCACAAGTCGCGCGACGCCGCGAACGACAGAGAGAGGGAGGCCGAGGCGGTGAGCGGGGCGGAGGAGGTGGCCGCCAAGGGCGAGGACGGGCACAGGAAGAAGCGGGAGGAGCAGCGGGAGAAGGAGAGGAAGGGGGAGAATAAGGGTCTGCGGGCTGTGATCAAGAGATTCTTCACGACTTGATCTTATGAGGCGAGGTGACGAAGATGGGGTTGACGGGGGCTGTCTACGATTATGATGATGTCGTCGGGATTGTTACAGTATGCGTTGCGATGCTTCCTGTTCTATTTCCTGTTATCTCTGTAGCCTTGTTTGCGTTCTTGGCTTTGTTTCCTACGACCGCTCATGGGCAATCACGAAGAGCACTATTGTATGACAGACGACTGTTACGGGATATAGTTATGCGTTGGTCTTGGGTCTGGGCATCACGATGGATGAAGCGCACGAGATGGATATGTCTACTTACACCTTCTCATCTATCTCTTTTGTTTCGTACAACTCCAAGAAATTTTGCTGAATACGAGTACTATGTTACCTCCCCTGTGTTGGCTTCTATGATTGACAGCCTGGAGTCTTGTGTCTTCACGCAACCCCGAAGTTGCAGCATCCGACTTCAGGCCAGCACAGCATCAATTTCAACATCCAGAGATTCATGCAACGGATTTGTGAAGGGGAGAATGTACCCTCCAGACTTATGCGCCAATAACTTGTTCGGCGTTAGTCATCAAGATTGGCAGCGCATACAGGCAAGGGATGCATCCACGAGTAATAGGTATTCCTTTCATTGTAGCAAACCATCTCGACGCGACCTATTTCGGGTATATGACCAGCCCCTTTTCCCAGACCAAAGCCAAAACACACTCCTTGAAGTCCCCAGGACCATATGCAAACCAGTGCTAAACTACCACGCCAACAAAATAAACTCCGATACCCAGACGTCCGATGCCAGTCCTCACTCCTGCAAATGTCCCAAAGATGCTCATCAGCGGCCTCCTACAATTCTCATCACTGTGTCTCCAACATTCAGGTCGTCGATTCACACGGCAGATCACGCATAGCTCCGGCTCGCATCCAGCTGTCCCACCGCCCCAGCCGAGAATGCACAATGCCCAAGCTCCATACCCAAGCCCTCACGCACGACCCCCCACGTCACCGGCCTCCTCCAGAGGTCTCCCTCACTCGGATCCGAATGACACCGCGCGGCGATCACCGCACTGCAACTCCCCCCCTCCAGCACCAACGGATTCCCCATTGCCCTACCGTCCACCGTGACCGCCGCCGGCGCACGGCGGCACCCGAGGCCCAGCACCAGGACAGCCAGCGCGACGAGCAGTCCCAGCAGCACTAGCAGGCCCACACCACTGAAGCCGAGGCCGAGCAGCGTCCGGGCGTCTGGGCCGGACACGTCGACGGCGACAAGGAACACGCTCTGCGAGAGCACGAAGCCCATGGCCGCGAAGAGGCCGAAGAGCAGCCAGCTGAGCGGCCGCGGCAAAGTGAGGTATAAACTCGTGGTTTGGGATCCCTCCGGGTCGGCCGAGACCCTCAGGGGTCTCCGTTGCCCCGTCGCGAAGAGCGAGCTCTCATGAGAGAGGTAGTACGTCGTGAGCAGGCTGTTGGTAGCGAAGTACAACGCGCCAAGCAGCAGCTGCGGGAGGCTGGCGACCAGCGCTGCGACGGCGGCAGCCGGCAGCGGGGGCGAGAAGACATTCACCGCATGCGGGCTGGCCTTCCCGAACGCAGTGAACCGACCATCTCTATCTGCCCGCGTGGATATAATCATTGAAGCCGCCGCGAGCCCCACGGCCGCGAGCCAGGGGACGCAGCTGAGGAGCCACCGCAAAAGGCTCGGGGTGCGGATCCAGTAGTGGTCCCGCGGGATCCAGTACTTGGCCTCGGCGTAGCCCCATCGCCCCTGACGGACGTCCGACCGAGTCATGAGGCAGCTGTCGCGGGTGCCCGGATCCGGGTCCCGAAGGAAGGAGGCCACGGCATCGCCCAGGGTCGCGAGCGGCTCGAAGCCTCTAAAGAAGAGGAGGATTGCGACGGTGCTGAGGGCGGTGAAGAGGTTGAGGAGGACAGCGATGCCGAGGAGGGAGCCGTTGAGGGAGACGGCGCATCCCCGCGCAGAGGGTTCGACAGGCTGAGCGAGGCAGAACTGCACGGCCGCGCCATTGAGCTGCACTTGGACGGTGCTGTTCCCACTGCTACTCTTGCTAGAGGTGGTGAACTTCGATATGGACGTCCCTGAAGCTGTGGTCTGCACGAGAGAATTGCCGGCAGAGGTGAGGTTGGTGATGAGGAGCGCGGCGCGGAATTCAGTCTCGTAGACAGCGCTGAACTGATCGATGCAGGCGTCGGTGCTGAGATTCACCAGTTGGTTCCGACTGGCCAGATCTTGCAGAGCCAGGATGTCGAGCCGGCTCAAGCCGCCTTCATTATTAACCGTCGCGTTGCTGAAAGGAGCCCCGTCCAGGAACGACTCAGTGACGAAGATAAGGTTGAAGTCCGCCCCGGCCCTGGAGGTGAAGATTACTGCATTATATCTAGCACTGCAGTCAGTGAAGAATGTCGTCTAGGAAAAGGGAGGCGTTACATACACTACTTGAGGAATGATCCCCACGGCGAGGATAATGATAGCCAGAAACACCCGCCCACTCGAGATGTGTAGCCAGTTCCGTGTCGATGGAACGCCGATATCCAGCCACCTCTTGTGGTGATGTGCGAAGGAGACTTCTGTCCTCGTGGGACTGCTGAGGACTTGGAACAGGTAGTTCGCTCCTGCGATCAGCACCATGGCGAAGACATTGATTAAGGCGTGCAGGCCGAAGTTGATGTTCGATGCTGCTGAACACGACCCGCTGAACGCGGTCGACTTCCCTTCCAGGATCCGCACCTTGGCCACCGCCAGCACCAAGCACACGAAACCCGTAATTAATATCCAGAGGAATAGTGCTGCGTTGAGCATCACGCCGCCTCTCCAGCCATGCGCTAGCCGTCTCCATCCCCTTTTCCGCTTCTCGTTCGACCCTGATAATATGTGCTCCTCCTCATCGTGGGATGTCGTCGCCCGAGACCTGCCCGACTCGTCCTCGTAGAACCCCTCGAACTCCGCCGCCCGCGACTGGTGGGGCCTGTGTTGGTGGTGAATATCCACGTCTCGTTCTCCTATCCTGCCGCCGTTCTTCTTCTTCCTCGCTAGAGTCTCTGGCGTTTCTCCCCGGATGAAATTGACCACGTAATCTGGGACTATTGAACCGTCCACGACGGAGTCGCTGTCTCGCCCCAGTTTCTTCCGGCCTTGCCATGTCGCCCTCCGGAAATGGTCCAGTGTCGGGCTGGACAGCTCGGTCTCGGTGACTATGCTCTGGAACGGCCAGTGCACCGTCTGCCTCCCGAGCCGTGAGCTCTGCTGCTCGCCATGGCTCTCCGGCGACGGTTTAACCTTATGTACATCGGTCACATCGCCGTGCTCGTCCCAGGTGTATCGGTAAGTGGACTGGTTCGGATCTCTGGGCGGTATCACTATCTCCATCCCTGAGAGGCCACTCTCCAGCAGAGCGAGCGGTGAGCATGCGACAAAGGCTCAGTGCGAATTGTTCATCTGTTGTTCGTTTGCAATGCAGAAGAAAGAAAGAGATCGTCTCTACGACATTGTTCGACGCTGAGGTCAGAGAGGCCGGTGGCTGAGACCATAGCGGCAGGGGGGCTGCGGATCACTTGAAGTGATCCTAACCAGGCTTCCGTCACAGGCCGGGACGGGACCCTGGAGTGATCCTCATGCTCACCAGCGTTGGGCCGTTTGGGAAGCACCCCGCCGCAGGTCCTCCTCGTCTCTGACCCGGTTCACAAAGAGGGGTGTAGCGTGGTGGCCAGGGGTTGGATGGAGCGGCCGTCTGGAGGAGTCCCCTGCTCCGGCACCTGCTGCTGGGCCGCCCCCAAGCGTGATTCGCAAAGCCGTGCCAGGGCTGACCCGGGTGTCTATATTTAATTGGTTTTATGCCCATGGATGGGACTCGGCCAATCGCGCTGCCCCTCCGGGTCAAGTGTTTCAGATATGAGATGGCAGCTCCTGGCAAGAAAAGGGGATCAAAGTGGGCAGACGCATCGACTCGACATAGATCTACCGATAATGACGAGATTTTAGACGACTTGCTGTTTCTTTTCCTCGCAGTAACAGCACTTTGCTTTCTTGTCCTCAAGGTAATAAAAACGATGTTGTGAAAGGCAGCCAGCCTCGCGCAAGGCGGCCGACGGAGCCAAATTTAGTTGCATCTTTGCAGCGGATAATGCTAAGTTTCTAATTTCGGACGGCATATTTGGGATAGGGCGGAATAAAGACGACATCCGCAATGCGCGGTACGGAAGAGGACTCCCTCTGCTAGAAACAATTTTGGAACCCGGGATACTCACTGTTCGGCACTGCAACTGCTCCTTGGAAGGAACAGGCGCGCGGTTTTGGTATCGATGAGAGCCTCGGAAACAAGTCGGCCCACGATATGTATGAAAAGGGGATCATTCATGCGCGGAGGTCTCTCCGTCACCACATCCCGGTCATACAAAACGTGATCGGGAAGGGTAGCCTCGTAGACTCTCTCGAACCTGGGATCCTCGCGGAAGGCTTAACAGCGAAAGCTTACTAGGGCAATGGTGCGAAGGAAGCGATTCATGCGAGGTTTCTGTCTGGTCAAGCATGATGTTTCAGAGCGGTGTGTGGGTGATGAGGGATGAGCCACTGGCACACCACTTGAGCCACTCAAGCTCCGCCCCCGTCATTCACCATTTGAGTCCAAAAAGCATCCCCCAGAGTCTTGTACTAGAACAACCTTCCTCCCATAAATATGATCCAAGAGCCGCCTCCCTTTCTTATCCCGTCCTCCCCCGCATCAGCAGATTACAGGGAATTCCGGAGGGATGATTCGAAGCACCCGTGGGCGTTGGTGCGACGGGATTAGGTGACGCTCGGCCTGGCTGCGAGAATGACTGACTTCGCCTCACTGAACAGGGGTCGGCGTCTCAAGGCCAGGGGAGCAATGCTGAGCTGGCAGCTGCAGCTGCAACGCCACGTTTACGCCGCCGGGCGCACTCGATCTCGTTGGGCTCCTAGGTAAGGCTCACCCGTCGCCAGTCGATGATGCTTCGTCATGAGGCAGAGGACAGACTGCACTGTCAAGGTTGAAGCGATAGTTCACGACGAACTGGCACGGAAAAGCCCTGCGTTTCGTTAAGTATCTCCCTCACATGTAGAACTGATAGCATATTTTCGCGCCTCTTCCCGCATGCGGCGTTCTCCAAGATGTTCCTACTCAAGGGCTAGATGCCTTCTCTGCTTCTGTACACTGTCTCTCGCCCAATTTTCTTCCAGTGTTGTCCTCGCTTAGCCGCGCGGTCCAGTATCGCGAGCCGAAAAGAAAACGCCGAGTGGGGAGTAAATAGTATGCATAGTGCTTTTTTCTTTCTTTTAATCACACAAGAATTCCATTGGCGGGAGAGCCTGCAGCCGCTGCCCTCCATCTTCTCCTGGCATAGCCTCTATCGCTTGCAGTGTGCTGCCTGGCACTTCTGTGGAAAGTGTGGCTCCCTTCTCCCCCTCTCCTCTGGTTTTCGGATATTTTCACTGTCCTCTCGCGCCTGTTTCTTCTCCAGTTTCGTCTCCAAAGAAGCCCGACATTGCCGTCAACCAGCTTGGGGGTCCCGCGACGGGCATGCTTTCTCTGCGCTCACGATGGAGGTCGTGGGCGCGGTTGCGAGCGTGTATGGGATAGCCGAGGCTTTGGTAAAGATACCAAAGATTATTGGGATCCTTAACTCCGTGCGTCATCTCAGAAGCGAAGTCGCCCAAGTCATCAATGAGGTATCTCACCCCCCCCCCCCCCCCCCCCCTTTTTCTAGCTAGGTGCTGTGAAGTGTGCACCTCAATACCCTCTTGTCTCTCGTATCAAGGCTCAGAGACCCAACTCGAAACTGCCTTTCTGACTTGCATGCAGCTAGGGACGATACGGCTTATGCACCGCAAAATAGACAAGTTCTTGAAGAGTCTTGAGAATGGGGCGAGCAATAGAGATGTCTTCGATACACGGCTGTTGACCGATGGGGACTGGGAACTAGTTCAGGCAGCAGAACGGGATCTGAAAGTCGCGATTGCTGAGCTTGAGAAGCTATGCGACAGTTGTCAGGATACAAAGGGCATGGAGAACGAGACTCGCCTCAAGAGATGGAAATGGCTGCTTAATAGGCATCAACTTCCAGCTATCCATCAGCAGATCCATCGCGCCCGTGAGAACCTGCACATGACTCTGACTCTGCTTTCCTCCCAGTGAGTGCCCTGCAAAGACACCCTAGAGAGGGCCTCCGCCCAGCCGAGAAGCCTGGTGCGTACTGATCGCCATTTTAGAACAACACACTACGCAAATATGCGCGGGCTGGCGGTGATGCTGGATGTGCAGCAACTGACCATGGCGAATTTTAAGCAGTTGGATGGCCTCCGGCCCCTAATCGCCGGCTTAAGTGGGAACGGCGCTGACTCTGCCCCTGAGGAGGACGACACGGCAGGAGATGCTGCGCCAGCGGACAACTCTGGCCATGTTCAGCATGAAACGGAGGACGCCGTCATGAAAACCGCCGGAGATGCGCATGCGACGAGTCAGAGCAGATTCCTCGATGATGAACTGATCCGCATACAGGCGAAGATGCTCGGCATCTGCCTACCCAACTGCCGCTGCCAGTGCCACTTCACGGGGGAAAAGACCTGGCGAGTGAACCCGCTTGCGCAAGTCCTTGGGTCCTTTGTCGTCAACATGGGAGCGATCCCCATCTTCCAGGCTGCGAGGTGCGACAAGGATGAGTGCATGCGCCGACGCCCATCGATCAGCGTGGAGTACTACGTGCCCGCCTGGCTGTGCAGATGGGGTTTGTATAGTAGGTCCTCGGTCACCAGCATGGCCGGCTTCGGGGCGACACTGCACTTTACCGTCCGCAGGATTATGGACCCAGAAGAGGCGAGCTTGATCTTTGGGCGTGTGGAGCAAGAAGATACAGAACGTCTCAAAGACCTTCTCCGCCGCAGACCCTGCTACCCTTTCGACGAGGATGCTGCTGGAAATTCGATGCTTTCAGTGGGTGCCTCCCTTCTTCATTTTGAACCTCTCCGCGCTAATTGGCTGCCAAGTATGCTCTCCGCCGTAAGTGGATTGACGGTGTGGGCCTGCTGATCGAATTCTGTGAGCCGATTCTCCGCCAGAAAGGGCCTGGAAGGTGCGCTAAGACCCCGCTATCCCCTCCTCTCTGGAAGACACATTCACTGGCAATAGGGAGGTTACAGCGTATGCACACTCCTGGCTACGCGAAGAACAGCAGCAGTACGGGCAGTCGAGCAGTAGCACCAAAGTCCTCCGGAAGCTGCTGTCGTTCAGCCCCGACGCCGAATCTGCCACCACTACTGCTCTCTATTCTGCAGCACTCATTAATGACCTGGCGGGCATGGCAAGAGCCCTGCACGATGAGCCCTGGTCACTAAATGCCCTAGACTCGATAGGCTTCGCGCCACTACACGTTGCAGCATTACAAGACAACCTCGACGCGCTCAGTGTCCTGCTGATCGACCATAACGTCGATGTCAACATTCTCAACGTCGAGGGCCAAACTCCGCTAATGGCTGCGGCGTATTCCGGGAGCATCCGCTGTGCAGAGAGACTTCTGGACTTCCCTTGCAAATTTGACAGGGCTGACAACGGTGGACAAACTGCCCTTCATATCGCAGCACGTTCAAAAGCAGCGTCGTCCCGCGAAGTTTTACAGCTTCTCCTGTCGCGCCACAAGGAACTGCTCCAAACCCGCGCCAACTTCGGTGAAACGGCTCTCCACTGCTTACGTGGATCGACAGCTGATCCGACTTTGTTTCGCAATAAACTGGAACTACTCC
This sequence comes from Pleurostoma richardsiae, assembly GCA_030052745.1. Classification (NCBI taxonomy): domain Eukaryota; kingdom Fungi; phylum Ascomycota; class Sordariomycetes; order Calosphaeriales; family Pleurostomataceae; genus Pleurostoma; species Pleurostoma richardsiae. Next base: position 481,131 of record JANBVO010000025.1, read on the forward strand.
TCGACGCCGGTGCAGACATCAACGACACTGATTACAGCAATAATACCCTGCTCTACTACATCACACAGCATGGCAATATCGAGTGCATGCGGGCCGTCGTTGAGGCTGGCCCTAGGTTAGATGGGTCATTCGGCATCAACCATCGGACACTTCTTCACACGTCTGCGCTGTTTAATAGTATTGCACTGCTGGAATATTTCCGTGAACTAAAGATCTCGGGTCTCGACACGGAGGCTCCCCAGGCAAACGGTGAGACTGCCTGGGACTGTTTCATATGTATACTCTATATCCCTCCTAACAGGTTGGGTGCCGCTCGTCGGCCAAGTTGGGAGGAAACCAGGGCGTTTGCGGAGCTTTATAGGGACATACGCGACCGCAACCTCGGATTCGAGTGCGAGATTCTCAAGTCGGTCCTAGAGGCACTGCGCGGCCAGAGAGCAGACGATGCCCGATCCAGGCTGAAACCGCTGGCAGAGAGGATGGAGAAATGGGGACGCGAAGACGAGGTGAAGACCTTCGAGACCGTTGACCTCCAGATCCGCCAGGGCATGTGGGACGCCGCTGTCGAAGCCGTGGAGGAGAACATCGAACTCCGGCGGGAGAAGATGACAGAGTCTCCGTGGCAAAGAAATTCCATCTATGGTGAAGAGGTCGATGAATGGTGTAGGATCAGAGTGGGATATTATGTTGATGAATGGTGTTACGCTACTTACCGCCGTTATCATCCGGACGAGACCGATGGAGAGGCTGCAGACGAGGCCGATACAGACTGGGTCGATACAGACGAGGAGGTGAATGAAGAAGAAGACGGAGTCGAAGATGATGATGAGCAGCAATCCTTGTCGGGTGATGCTAGCGAGAGCGCGGAGTAAAGTGAGAACGTGAGCATTATACCCCTTTGCCGCCCACCGAAGGAAGTGCCATTGGCAAGGCAGTCCGGGACGAATTGCATGAGATTGAAGACACACCGTAACTACGTGCTACTTTTTACTCGTCCTTGCCCTCTTTTGTGAGGATCAGGGGAGGTTGCTTGACCAAGAGCAGAGATATTCTGCTTGTTCCATCATCTGTATAAGTCACAACCCTTCCTTTTGCATTGACATTGGGGAGGTCGGCTGAGTCTAGTTGCGGAGGCTGGCTATTACGATAGACGCGTAAGAATTTCTGTTCAGATCTAGATTCTCCGTGCCATCAGAAAGGATTACTGGTTGATATATCAGATAGTGTAGGAAAAGGGTGGTGCTCGTGATATCCGGCCCCCTCACCGATGCTGCGCAAATCATTGTGCCGAACATCGTACGTAGCCGCCCCCCTTGCACCAATGGACAACAGCTCCAGGACCGAAAGGGGAAGGCTGGGATGTTATGCATAAAGTCGACGATTTATATAGTTGCGGATTTGCCTGCGGAAAGCGCGAATGATTTAGAAATAACTCAAAAGAGGTTGAACTTTGCTGTTTTGTTCTCCATGTCTGACAATTCGCTGAAATGTCATGAGGTATGCGGCTTTTTGCTGCAGGATGAGGCCTCCTCGATGTCAGACCGGTTTTCAGGAGCAAAGATGAAGATCCCTGGCGGTCAAGCCACTTGCGGGCAGGCAGCAAACCAGCGAGCCGAGTCATCCAATCCCAGCGGCGCTCCCCGATCGCCTCGCAGATCGATCGGTCCCCGTACATGCCAAAGGCCAAATGACCACGAAACCTGCCACCTTTCATTAACTCCTCTCGCCGACGCTTCGCCATCTCGACATCTCGACATCTCGACACCTCAGGACGCTTGCCCTCGCCTCATGTGTCTGCGAAACCGGCTCCTCCGATCCTATCGCCGCTTCCGCTACGGTCCCATCCCCTACTACACAATGACCCGCGTCTTCGTCTACAGCGCCGCCCTCGTGGCCCTCGCCGCAGGTGAGTCCAGCCAGTTCCCCCGCCTTATCTTATCGCGCTGTCGTCATCGCGCTGCATGCGCTCTCCGCCATCACGACAGCTCTAACCACCAGCCCTGCTCGAGTCCCCTGCACAAACGAACTTGATCCTCTGCATCTTCGATTGATGAAGCGCAGCTGACAAGATGTGACCCTTCTCCCCCTCCAGCGACGGCAATGACCCTCGTCTCCATCCTCACCCCGCACTGGGTCTCCTACTCCGTCACCGCGCCCACCGGCTCGACCTTCTACCAGCACATCGGCCTGCACAAGAGCTGCGACTCCATCGCCGGCGCGTGCCGGCCCTACCCGGCCGCCCGCGACTGCGCCGGCGGCGAGCGCGGCTTCTGCTCCATGTGGCGCACCACCGGCTTCCTCATGTCCTTCGCCACCGTCGCCGAGCTGGCCACCCTCGTCGGCTTCGCCGTCATCATGGGCGGCGGCAAGTACCGCCGCGAGACCGGCTGGAGGATCCTGGGCGCCATGCTGCTGCTCGTCGCCGCCATTGAGCTGTCTGCCATGTCCATCGTGGTGAGTTCCTTTCCTGTTGCTCACCCTCCCCCTGGGGATGTCTCCCTCTTCTGAAAGGTGGAAAGATGCTTTGTTTCGCTGACCAGTTCTCTTACTGCCAGACGTACCTGATTGACAACGACGACAAGTTCCTCGTCCCCGGATACCACCTCGACACCTCCTGGATCCTCTGCACCATCAGCGCGGGCGTGTCCGTACTCTGCGCCGTCGGCCTGGCTGCGTCGGTGCTCTTGCTCCCACCCGAAGACGGCTACGAGTTCCTCGACGACCCCATCAGCGCGTAAGCATTGCGGGGCGGCTGGTTATCCGCTTCGCATTGCTTATATCTTGTTTTCCATACATCATCATACATGCAGGACAGAAGAGGTGTCTTGGGTTGATTTCAGTGCCGTTTGACGATACATGAGATGCGTTCCTTTCCTTGGATTCTTGGATTCTTGCCACGAATAAGGGCAATTTAGCATTGATACCTTTGCATGATGGGGGTGTTACAGAGGAGCCATCAATGTCTTCTGAGGTTCGAATGACTTACGGTGGATGATAATAATGAAACTAGAGAGTAATACACGCATTCTTGAACCGTAGTTGTACCTGACCTATCTCAACGAATGGAGTATCACCAAGCTCGAAACGAGCAGGGCTATCAGCTAACATCTGCAGAGCACGCAGACGCAGCGCAAGTCGAGATGATGAGTGCATAGGCGCACTGGTCCTAGCCCCCAGGATCCGTCCCAGATCCTCTACCTTCCTGTTCCCTTTTATACCATGCCCAGGTCATAGATATATGAGCACGTGAGGAAGGGAGCGATTTGATAGCACTCAGTCCAACATCGTTATGTCGAGATTGCTTCTGGAATGTCAAACAAGCTCTTCCGTACGAGAGGACTACTCAGGAGATATCCGTCCTCATAAAACCCCCACGATCTCAAGAGCCGGTCCCCGTTATCTTTTCAATGCGGTGTTATCAGTCCGGGGAAAGCTGGGGAAGTCTAAGTGCCACGTATAAACGGCGCTAAGAAAGATGCCGAGGCCCGCAACCCGGCCGACGACCCTCCCCGGCTCTGGACCAACCACCTCGGGAGTATTTACAATCTCACAACCTCCCCTTCTCACCTGAATCTTTATGAGAGCAAGTCGGCCATCTTAAGCAGCATCCTCCCCTCTAGCTACAACTCAGAAATCACAACTCAGAAGTGATCTCACATCCAAAAGAAGCCGCAGCTTGATTCGGCATCTAATCCCCCGAAAACAAGACCCCACCACCACACCCCCGCCCCAGATACTCAGCACAATGTCAGAAAAGTCATACACGACCGCCGACGTCGCCGCGCACAAGGACGCCGACAGCGGGATGTGGATCATCGTCGACACGGGCGTGTACGACATCACGAGTTGCGTCTCTCCTCATCCTCCCTCCTCCCTCCCCCAACCCCTTCCCTTCCCAATCTCTCTCCTTTCTGCGTCTCTTTTACACTGTCGGGCTCAGCCCACTGACACGATACCCAAGACTTCCTCGACGAGCACCCCGGCGGCGCCAAGATCCTCAAGCGCATGGCCGGCAAGGACGCATCCAAGCAGTTCTGGAAGTACCACAACCAGGGCGTGCTGGACAAGTACGGCGGCAAGCTGAAGGTCGGGGACGTCAAGGAGGCCGCCAAGCTGTGAGGTCACTGTTGTGTCTGCGCGATCGATAGAAGGAGGGGGGAAGGGAGTGAATGAGTCTCGTGGAGCGGACGACTCAATGAGAAGCGGGAGTTAAGGGAGTCAAAGCTTCCTGTCGACTTTCATCCGCGGGTATCTGGCCGATAGAAGCCAGCATTGGTCGTTGGAACGACCTATGAGTAGACTTGGATATTGTTCTTCGCACCTTGCACAGCACAATGTTGCCCTCTCCACCCCTTGAGGCAATCAGAATTTACATATAATCTCGCATTGGTATCATGAATGGTATCATACAGCATACTCTACATCCCTCTTAACACTGTCAAGCCATAGCGTCACCACACAGTCCTCAAAGCCAACTTTTATCGTCACTGAGCCTTTCGTAACTACTAGGCTTGTTTCCAGGTTCATACTCCACCTCGGAGTTGCTGTACCTGCCTCTCCAGGGCCTATCATGCGCCTCCTCGAAGAAGAAATGGTTGTTCGACGGCAAGTACGAGATTCTATATGGGACCACAAGGTCCGCCTTCTCTGCGCCGCCTCCGCAGCTACCCTTAAGCTGTTCACTAGGCGGTGAGTTGACAGCGAGAGCAAAGAGGTTCGCCGGTTCGGTGAAGTCGGTGACAAGGCCCGACCGGATGATGAAGTAGGCGAGGCAGGAGAGATTGATAATAAATACCAGCGCTAGTACGACGTAGAACACTCCGTGCCAGCTGCTGGTGTGCGATGATGTGTACTCCTGCGTCATGATGCTGGCGTTGAAGGACTGCAGCACACCCGGCAGGCCAAGCTCGTGCATGGGATAGTCCCAGCGCTCGCGGAACGGTGTTTGTAGGGCACCGGACACCAAGGTAGAACTAATCAAGACAGCCAGCGCCTCAGCCATCGACGGGAGCAAGCTCGCCAGTTTCGGCTTTGTCAGGGCCAGCTCCGTCAAGATGCGCGCATTCGACGCGTTGTCATTGCCGACGCCACCATTCAGATCAATGGCCAGCCGCCACTGGTCGACCATGTTCTTCCAGTCTATGGATGTCTTGACGGTGACATTAAGGAATGAGCGATGATAGCTATCTAGGTCATCAGCGTCTTCGCAGTGTGCCTTCATGCGTGCACCGCTTGTTCCAGATATGTTGAAGTGGGTCGAGCATTTGGGCGATGTCCATGAACGTAGCTCACAGAGAGTGTAATTGGCGATATTGCGATTCTTACCAAAGACATATATTGCGTCCGAGCCGATGACAGTCGTATTGGTGATAATATTTGAATCGATAGGGTACTAAGAGGACAGTTAGTTTGACTAGCAGTGTCTCTAGCATGCACATCCCGTACCAGTTGGAAGACAGGCGGCCGTCGACCATAGGCCTCGCCCCAACGAAAGATGTCGTCAACCGTGGTCGAGTTGAGCCATTCGACGTTGCTGACCACTGGGGTTTCGGTCTGCCACTGTGCGTAGCCGATCTTTTGGCCAGGTACGCTCGTCGTGTTTGTCTTTGCGTTCGGCCACTCGGTGTATACCAAAGGAGCCATCTCTTCTGGTGAGACGTTTACACACATCACGTTCACCGCCGGAGAAACAACGCTTGCCTTGATGGCATACTCCCCAACACCGGACAACTCACTCGGTTGCAGCATCTTATTGATCGGGTTTGTGGCTGCGGCGTACACACCTGCAGCAGTCAGTACCCATGCGAGGAAAGCAGAGTAAAACAGGCATAGTGTAGAGGGAGATTACTATCACTCACCGGCATGAGGCATAGCAAGAGTGATGTTGTTGATGATTCTCTGATGCAACTCAAAGCTCCTCGTCGCGTTTGAGTTCTCGGTCTCTATCCACGCAGCAGTGAGGGTTGTGTTGTCGAAAAGTGTTGCAGTCCCTGGTGGCCGCTGTGCAATATCAATCACCTCGCTTGTCCCGTTGGTGCTGATATCGTGCCAAGTTGACCTGCATGACGACCATGTTACTCGGTGCGCTAAGCATACTGGTAGCAGCGGTATATGAGGCTTCATAAACGATTGTACGGTGAAAATGAAACTCACAAGAACGCCAGGAAGTTATGATAGGCTGTATTTGTGCCCGTTAGTCAATAACTCGGGCGTGTGCAAGAAATTTAGGATGTCGGTCGTATAGATGGGAGGTAATACAGAAATTGAAGAGGGCAAGGATACTGGAGGAGGGCAGAGCCTGAACTATCCAGGAACATGTAAACGCACAGTTTCCAGAGTACTGAACGTCAAGGCAAGAATACCCTGCGAACGAGTCGAAGTTTGGATTTTCGGGGTCCATGCTCAAGGGTGTAGCGCAACTGTCCCTGACAAAGAAAGGGTTGGCGTACGAAGACACGACGTAGCCCTGTAGAAGTCTGTGCTGCCAGTCGCTGAATTTCAACTTTGGGGACACCATAGCGTCGGAAGCTGTCGTGTAGAACGTAGCTACGACGGTCGCTATGAGGGTAGTCGCTCCTAGGAAGGTCACAGCCGCATAGTGCAAGGTCTCGCCATGGGTGATCAACGAGCCCGGTTGCTAGTCCTGTCAGAGTAATACGCTTGAATATGGGAGATCTTGCGAACATACCACCACCCAGTTGCGCATCATCATCTCAGAGAGAGTCGTGCCTTTCGACTGCCGCACAAATGCCCTGCGAGTTAGAACTTGTCCGATGAAGGCCACAAAGACCGTGACAAACGACAGTTCAATGGACTTCGCCAAGAGTGCCGTCAGAAGTGATGCTGTTGACGGCAGTAGTGTGCCAGCAGAAGATATTTTGCGACCCCAACGCGGTTGAACAATGGCGACCACTAGCCACACGCCGCTGAGCACCGTTGAATATACTGACAGGAGCAGGATCCAAACGGACAGCCAGCTACGTCTGCCCTTACGAACGTCTGCCCTTGAGCTGCATCCGTCAGTCGCTTTGGCTGAAGATTGGCGGTTAGCACCGTGAGCACTTTCTCGAGAGCGCTAAAGAGACGGCTCCCATACCATCCTTCTTAGCAAAGTCGACGGCATCTTCTTCATCGATTCCCTGGACTGTACTCATGCTCCGGAGATGTCTCGTTTGGTGCAATCCTGAGCCAGCATTGTCTGCATTGGCGGTGTCTGCTATGTTGCCGTCGTCCAAATCCTTAAGAGGAGTCTCCGCCGCCGCCGCGCCACCTTTGTTCCAAGCCATTGCGATTGACTCCCTTAGATTGCTGGGATAGTCGCCCGGGAGTTCCGCCCGCACCGATACACGGGCATAGCCACTTAATGTTTGGCTGGGCGCTTTCGAGACCTCAATGAACGAGGTAGAAGCGTTCGATAAGGGAGTCAATAAGCCGTCGCGACTAGAGCTATGGGTATGCGACGGTGAGGAGGGTTTCGAGCCGACAGGCTTCCGTGGAATAGTCATATATCCGTCAGTAATTCGCGTGCCAATGCCAGATACAGTCGATAACCCGCTTGAGGAAAGCGGTTGCTGCTGGGCCAAAGCAGCCGGGTCAGACATTATGTCCATCTCACACAGCTGCGGATGTCTTCGGCAGCAAGAAGGGGGGAGAATTGAGAAAGAAGATGATGGAAATGGTGACAATAACGGCGGACGTGTCTCAGAGCTGTCTCTTGAGCTTGTGCTGAACTCGAACACGACATGATTCTGTCCCTCTTCGGACGGACACTTGCCCGCCGCTAATAGAGAACTTGGCAGACGTGGCCAAACCTCGACTTGATCTTATAAACGAGGGATGTATGAGAAGGTCAAGGGGAAGTTGCCAGCTTGAGGACCGAAAGCTAGCTTGAAGCTCTGACGAGTAGCTCAAGAGAGCCTTGCTACGAGGAAATCTGAGGCAGAGCCAGGGTAAGCATAACTGACGGAGCTCTTGATCTCCATGCGCCGTCGATCATGGAGCTCTGAACTGTTGGTGATTGACTCCCACCCGTGCACCACTTGGGCCACTAGCCACTCGGAACCGTTTGCGAGACGTCCAGGATGCGGGCTAATAGATAAGCTTCCTAGATGGAGAAGAGCCCCCCTCCCTGTTGGCTGGGATGTGACAGGTCGAAGAGCCTGTGCTGGGACTTGGAGCTGCAAGAGTAGCTGAGATACACGAACCTGCGACATTGACAGCTAACGCTCCTGATCGCCGGATAGCGAGACACGAGCCCCCACGTCAGGAAGCTTGGATCGCAACAAGCTTGAATGCTTCGCTCTGCTTGCCCCTTAGCAGAGGCGCGGGCAGCAGACAGAGGCGCTGTCTCTTTCGAGCTCTTGGCCCAAGGATTGATGCCGACAAGATGAAAGGGATAGTTTGACAAAGAAACGGACTGGATTCAAGATGGGCAGGTGTTGAACAGACAATTCGATGATTGAAGATGTGATGCAACAGCGAGTCCCTCTCTCGTCAGGTAAGGAAGTTCTGGGAGGGTGTGGAAGCGGCCGCAGCTAGCGAAGTCATTTGGAAGTATTAGAGAAAGGCCAGAGGAAGCCGCGATCGTGCAGGTAGGTACCCTGATCCTTGGCGAGGACCCAAGGGAAGTCAAACAAGAAGCGCATTTCTCCAGTATCCAGCGTACAGTAGGAGTCTCTTCTTTCAATGTCAGAGGTGAAAGAATATCAAAGCAAGCTGGAAGAGAACTGCAACTTTGTGTGTTGGTCCCAAAGACCTTCATCTGCAGGAGCAATAGACGTTCGTCTTCTATGGGCATCACAACATCTTCAATTTCTCCTTGGCCAAGCCTGTGACTTGGCACGCCCATCCTCTTGGAAGTCCACACTGCTGCACATTTGTCGATAGCGTCAAACTGCACGGTATTTCTGTATAAGTATAGCAGGATAGGATCGATTGACGTTGCCGTTAAGTTCCACTTGCGGCTAAGGAGACGAACCTCCCAACCCCTCCGCACTGTCATTGGTGGGGGTACCAGAGACCAAGTTCACGACAGAGGGGCGCAAACCATGATCAGAGGTCTCATCTTCCAGGTCGGAAATCTTCTTGGTGATGCAAAGAGGAAAAGCCTCTCCGATCCTCTCAAGATTCGGAACCAAGCCACAGTTCCAGAGTCTGCAGAGGGCTCCATTTCGAAACGCACTATGGGTCCCGGGAGGTCTAGCATCCCTCGAGACTCCAAGTCCAAAACTCCTTCCTAGAGGTCTCTATCCGCCTTCCGAGAAGAAAGCTCATCCCTCCTGCTAGGTTCTCGTCTCAGGGATTCCCCTTCGGCTAGTTCAGCTGCTTGCTGTGTCTCCGTACGAGCGAGGATCTGTCACCCACGGCCACGTGTTGTATCACCTACGTCCCAGAGCCGATGCAGAACTCCTCCTCAACCCCTGTAGACAAGTGGCTAACAGTTGGATAAGACATCGATTGTCTATCGCTAATCATCGCAGCTGCTAAGTAGGCAGTAACCATTTCGGAGCCTTGTTATGATGACATGTCCTAGATCAGCGCTACCCCCTTGACCATACTTATATTCCCTTCCCCCCGTAGACTCGTGTGATGATGCCTCCGCATCATGACCACCGTCCAGGCAGACAAGCATATTATGCCCTGCAATATTTGTCCTCCTCCGAACGCCTCCAGAAAACGCCATGATATATAACCCCTCGAGAAATGCTTGCTACCGCCCACACGAATCAGACGCGTCGTAATCGTAATGCCCAGTCCGCTTCTTCCCTTCCTCTCCCCGTCGCCCGCCAAAGCCGGCGAGCACTCGCGGGCCCCGAAAGCTAGGAGGCTAGCGGCTAGCCGTCTGGGCGAGCACGTACTCGTCGATCCGCTGCCTCATGCCCCCCATGAGCACGTTCTCCGCGTCCGCGAACTCCTTCCGCTCCGTCTCGCTCTCCGTGTGCATCATGCTCCGCTCCGTGAACCCCAGCACCCGGTCGATCGCCGACAGCACCAGCGCCTCCGACTTCTGCTGGCCCAGCTTGCCCTTGAGGATGTCCACCATGCTCGACTTGAACCGCAGCACCACCGCCACCAGCCGCGGGTCCAGGAACTGGCCCGACGCCGCCCGCGCGAGCGCCTCCGGGTCCGCCCCCGCGCCGCCGGACTCCGCAGCAACCGTCTTGGGAAACGACGTCTTGTACGTCTGGAACACCCCGAAGATGATCTTCTCCAGCGCCTCCTCCCCGGGCACACTGCTCTCCTGCGCCAACCCGATGCTGCGGTTGACCACCGACATGGCGATGGCCTCGGCGCGCGGCGTGCGCTTCTCCAGCTGGTTGATCACCTGCGTGCTGAACCTCTTAATGAACGTCACGACTGAGCGATCCACGGCTGGTTTCGGCGGGGCGGCAGGGACGGCAGGGACGGCATTTGGTGCCGCTGAAGGGCCTGACTTCGCACCAGCAGTCGGATGCGCAGGTGCAGTCTGCGGGGCCACTGGAACCCCGTGTTGCTGGATCTGGGGTGGAGGTCCGGCCTGCAAAGCCTGTTGAGATGGGGCAGGCTGGCCCGGTGGATTGGATGGCGTCCCCGTATTAGCGCCAGGGGTAGGCTGTGGAGGCTTTGCAGCGTAGGGTGAGCTGTAAGCCGGCGGCTGGGCAGTAAATTGCGGCCGCGGAGGTCCAGGCGGGGGGTATCCCGGGAGCTGAGCTGACGCCGGCACTGGCGCCGGGCTCTGAGATGTAGCAGAAAAGCTTGACCGGGCTGGAGCCTGGGGTGCAACAGGGTTACCGGGTTGAGGTGCATATTGCGGCACGGCTTGCTGCCCGGGGTATATCTGACCGGCTGGTGGCGGATACCGCTGCGGAGGCATGCCGCCAGGAGGATAACCCGGCGGACCGGGCATCATTCCGTGCTGTCCAGGAGAAAGATGAGGTGGCTGTCCCATTTGCGCTTGATACTGGGCGCTGTAGTTGTACAGCGACGCCGCAGTCTGGTCGGGCGACGTAGCCTTCCGCTTTTTGCCAGCGTCAAGCTCGATGCCAGGAACTCGGCACCACAGGTGAGTCTCCTCGTTCTTCTTGAAGGCATCGTTACCGATGAGGTTGTGTCGCACACTGCTTTCCCATCCCTTGGTGTCGACGACGAAGAAATAGTAAGGATACCTCTTCTGGATTCGCTTGTAGATCTGTTTGAGCGTAAGTCCCTCCGGCGGAGCTTCTGTCAGGACTTCGTCGATGAGAACGCCGTAGTTCTTGTTCGGCTTCTGGAGCTGCTCTTCCGTAAAGTCCTCCATCTTGAGCTCCAAGGGAGGAGTCTTTGGCTTCTCTCTCCTCTTTTCCTTCACGGGCTTCTCACCCCCATCTGACACCTCGCCACCTTCCTCATTCTTGGGTTTCCGTGGCTTATACTTCCGTTTCTCGGGCCTGTTATCAGCTCCATCCTCGGGTAGCGGATGCTTCCTCGGCCGTCCCACCTTCCTCTTGACGGGGGGTTCGCCCGGAGGTGGCTGTGGTAGACGTTTCTTAGCAGCTTCTTGCATCTGTTTCTTCAGTAGCCGCTCCTCTCTCTTGGACATGATGCCATTCTTCGGCGGTCGGCCTGGGCCACGCTTTCTGGGTGGTATAGGGAGCTGAAGAAGATCCAGCTCCGGTTGTAGCTCTGGCTTCACTTGGCCTTCATGATCGGATTCGACAGTCTCCATGACTTCCTCGTCCCCTTCTCCCTCCTCTCTGTCGTTCTCCTCTTCTTGCGCTTCTGCCTCCGCGTCTTCCTCCTCTGACTCCTCGACTCTGACTGCGACCTTCTCTGCCTCGGACTCGTCCTCGCTCGTGTCGCGCAGTTCGCCGCCGCGAGAGCTTTCAAATTCGAAGCTCATCTCCTTGCCGTTCTCGGAGTACCGCTTGCTCGATGTCTCCTCTTCTTCGAATGCCTCCTCTGCGCCAGTCTTTCCATGCTCGACCCCGTTGATGACAAAAACGAAGTCGACATCTTTGATCTGTAGGTGGTCGCCACTCTTCAGGACGACCTTCTCCTTGCTGTAGTGGACATCCTCTCTGAAGAAACCATTCCGATGCAGCGGGATGGCCTCAAAGACTCCTTTCTCCCGATTGAATTGGATCTTCAAATGTTCTCTGGAAATGGCCTTTGTCTTGCTGGCAATGTTTGGTCCCGGAGAGTGTATGCCGATGAATGGCACATGATTTGGCGATGGTCGGAGTGAGGTGAGATCCACGGCCGCAGCACCCGGGGTGTGCGAGACATACTGTCTGTTAGATATCAGGTCCTCGTTGTTAGGATCCTGCGCTGCAGACTGGTCCTCTGCGGCTGCCGCCGGTGCGTGTTGTTCTGACTTGGGTGCGGAACCCTCTCCTGTGCTTGTCTTCCGCCGCTTTGAGGGTCGCGGGTTCTCCCCGTCTGATTCCGGGCCGAGCATGCCACCTTCCTCGCTGACATATGACTTACTGAACTTGCCACGGTCATGCGACGGTGGTGACGGTGGAGGTAAACCAAGGACTGCATTCTCTTCTACATGTCGTTGATGTTCCTCTGCCCTTCTCTCATCGCGCCTAGCCTGTTCTAAAGCACGCTGATCTCGTCCGATAATCACGGCGTAGGTAGTCATCTGAAATACGCTGTCGGCGAACTCTATCCGCGCGAATGATTCCAAATTCTGAGTCGCCGCAGCCGCAGCCGCAGCAGAGGCGCCACCAGGGTTGAGGCCGTTGCCGAGAGCAAGGGGATCTGCTGCATCGTTGGCCGACGTGGGCAGAGAGACCTGAGAAGGCGTCACGGTGGGAAGGGGCGACGCCTGGTTTGCGGAGGAGATTTGCGCAAGCGCCATGATGAGGTGGTTGTAGTTCGTGGCCATTGCGTGCTGTTGCTGCTGCTGCTGTTGCTGGAACATGTCCATGTCCATGTCCAATGCGGCAGTAGGCACATTACTGTCTTGTGTCACCGACGCTGATCCATTCTGGTGCCCTCGAATCTGCGCTTGAGGCGTCTGGAAGTTCGGGACGGGATTCGCTGTGTTCGCTGTGCCTGCTGCTCCGCCGAGCAACTCGGGGTTGGTTTGCGGAGTGGCAGGGCGCTGTTCTTGGTCTGGCTTCGTCTCCGACTCGGCAGGTTGCGCGGGCTCTTGTGCACTGCCGGCGTCCTTGTGGTCGGCGATGGGATTGTCGTGCATTGGCGTTGTTGTTGGGCCGAGGCCACTGCCTGCTGCCGCATCGGGCTGATTCGGAGGGTGCGGTGAATGCGAGGCCGGCGCAGATGCAGGTGGAGGTGCGGGTGGAGGTGCAGGTGCAGGAGGCGGAAGGCCGTCGTGGCCTTGCTGAGACGAAGTCATCGCTGTGCCGACAGCTCCTTCGTCTGATGTCGCGAGCCTGAAGCCTTGGGGGAGGCGCGGGCAGGGAAGGCGGTGATGCGCAGGTGGTCGCGGCAGAACTTTCTGTCCAGGGTCGGGGAGGCGGCGGCAGCGATGGACTCCATTCCACGCCTCGCTCGTCAAGCGTCTGTCTGTCTGTCGGGCTTGTCTGTCTGCTGCGTATCCGCGGCGGCTGCACGCCCGCTCCCTCTCTCTGGGCGACCCAAAAAAAGTTTAAGGCCGGACCACCTCGCTTTGCCGTGACACCCCTGCCGCCGGGGCGTTTCCTGTGATCCAATTGGACAGATCGTTGCGACTGCTCCACATGGCGAGGGCCGCGCTGTCTCCGCAGCTGACTAAGGAAAAGATACAAAGGTACAGTACTGAGTACGACCTCAAGACGCCGTTCACACCTCCCGGTATATCCTCTGGTCCTCAGCCATCATCAAGGCTCGTTCCTCCTATGTCGCTCCATCCTCGCTTCATGTGATGACTTCAAGGGCATCGCTTCATGATATTTGTCCAGGTGGTTGACAAAGGCACAATTTATGCAATGCTGCAGCGTCAGCCTGCAGCAGGTTCCCGGGACTCACATGGCAAAATGATGAGACTCCGTCAGTTAAGATCTCATCGCCTTGTCTTACCTGATATTAGGTGTTGATCTCCTCTCGTAAAAATGAATAAGGAAAATAACTCTCTCACACACGGCTCCCGGATGCTATCCTTCTGTCTCTTGTAATGGCTGAGAATTCCGTTCCCCTTGTCCGCATCCGCCTGCCATCCCATCTCTTGTACTACGTGGCGTCCTCATCTCCATCATGGTTCCGGCCTGGCCAGAAGCCAGCCCGTCTAGACCTCCTAGCCTCTACTTAATGGTTACCCTAGATTGGTGGGATTTGGGACTTCCCCATGTTCCAGGACGCGAGTGATTCTACATCCCGAGCCACCAACATCTTTTACATCCCAGAAACCCACGAGGCAGACCTAGAGATGTCTCATCCCGCAACGTCGGCTTCTGGCACGGCCGCAGCCATTGACAGCACATGTCATGCGCTGCTATTCTTGGATGTCATTGTGCCCTCCTGCCGGCTGTCTTGGCTCAGTTATATCTTCGATAGATGCGCGTCTTGTCTACTTTATGCCGATGTTTAGAGTCAGGCTCGGATCATCTTCGTAGCTCTCCTGTTCTCTTTATACCTACCTTAATTTATGGTAAAGATACCCAACAAGTTTCCGTGAATTCTGTATTGTTGTTTCCCCTGTGCTGGCTACTATATCGTTTCTGAGCATCAGATACCATTCTGCCAGGCAAGATGGGACCGCCATCAGCCTACCCACTCGCTTCTGCGACTCTTCAAGGTCCCAACGCGAGGCCTTTCAAGATACCCGCAAGCAATACGAGACGGACCTTCCAGACGAGAAAGCGCGCCTACCTCCCGTCCACCCCTGAAGACCCTCGAACCCTACCCCGAGAGCTCTTCATCAACATAGAGAGCGATGCCAGCTCCGTCATGGCCGCCGAGGAGGTTCTGACACCGTCGTATATTCAGCCCCGGAGAGCCCCCTTGCCGCCACCTTCCCTCCTCAGCTCATCAGAACTGCGTCCATCCTCGCCAGGGACCGAGGACAACAGCTTTCGCACCAGGTACATGTCCATGCTCCTCTCCCTGGATACCATACCCCGGGTCCACAACATCCTCGCGTCTGTCTTCACCTGGCTCCTTCTGGCAGGCTTCGTCGTCTTCCCGGGCACATTCACCAGTCGTCCGGTGCTCAAATCACTGGGACCCGCAGGCGCGGAGTTTCGCTCCCTCGCTCTCCTGATCGCCACCTCCACCTGCTGCACCGCCGGCCTCCTCGGCATGCTCTGGCTTTCCCTCCGGTGGCGCCGCAACTACGTCTGGCTTCTGAACAGGCTGTACCTCCCCGGTGTACTCAACGCCTTGGCGGGGCTGCTCGCGACGCTGGCGGGCGTCTATGCCCAGCAGCAAGGGCACTGGAGCGTCCCGGCATTGACTGTCGCAGCCGTGGAGGCAGCGGTGCTGGTCTCCTCCCTCGTGTGCTTCGTGGTCTACAACAACCTACTGCTGGAGAAGGTTAGGAGACACCACCAGGATGGTGCAGAAAGTGGCACAGACCTAGATTCGGGCAGGACGAGCAAGTTTGGGAGAGTAGCTCGGGACCCGGCCATTGCACCTGGGAGTGTTGTCTGAGTCTGTGAGGAAGAAAGTATTGTATCGTGTGCTAGCTTTCGGGTTTTTTGTCTATTGTAAGCGACCAACGTCTTGATAACCTCAGGATAGCATCTAGTTAATCCTCAATTTACTATGTCTCGTCTCATGCTCTCGTATCATCGTATCTTCAAGCCAGCAGCGGCGCCGACTCTCCAAGCACCCGTCCATGCCCTCTCCTCGCAAGATAGTGCGACAGCTCATACGCGCCATGGCACAGCATGCCCGCCAAGAAGCCCACAGCATCGTTCTTGAACGCCAGGATTCCCGCCGTGGTCACCAGCATCACCGTCCAGCGCTCCTGCCTCTCCTCGTCCGACAGCTCCCGGTGCCGCTTAAGTCTCCTCACCAGCCCACCTCCCTCGCCGCCCTCCTCCGCCGCGCTCTCCCACAGGTCCGGCGCGCCGTGGTTCAGGCTCTGGCCCACTTTGGCGAGCTCCAGCCCCGCAGCCAGGACCATGATCCCCAGCACGCTCTTCGGGAAGTGCCGCAGCAGCTCGATGAGCGTCTCGCCGAAGACGAGCCCCAGCACCATCTTGAGCAGCCCCAGCAGGACGATGCTCGCGCCGCTCCGCGCTCCGAAGCGGTACTGCGCCGCTAACCCGCCGGCGCCGTGGCACACGGGCATCGCGCCGAACCAGCACCCCGAGAGGTTCATCAGCGCCACGCTGACACCCAGGGACGTGACGCTCGGCCCGGGGACGTCGGGCAGCAGGTCTGACGCGAGGGCGCTCGCGGCGATTACGGAGTTGAGCGTTGTGAGTGGCAGCTGCGCGAGCGCCATGCCCCAGGCGTTCCCATCCGCAAACGCCGGGACCACGACGAACGGCCTCCAGGCAGAGAACGAGGGTAACCAGTGGCCGTGGCCGTGCGACGCCGCCACGGCGGCGCTGCCGAACGCGAGGGCCAGCCCGGCCGCGAACATGACCAGGGCGTAGGGGAAGCGGGGCAGCTTGGCGGTGAGCACGAGGGCGAGGAAGGCGGCGGCGGCCCAGAGGCGGTTGTCGAAGGGGGAGGAGGCCCAGTGCAGCGGCCGGAGCAGCGAGGTCCCCGCGGAGATGACGAGGCTGAGCCCGGCGCCGAACTGGATGCCCTTGACGACGGGGACGGGCACGTGCCGCGTCAGCCAGCGGATGAGGCCGGTGACGCTGAGGATCAGCACGGCGGCGCCGACCAGGGCGCCGGCCGCGACGGTCTCGCGGAGGGAGTAGTGGGAGGCTATCACGGCCGCCGCGATGGCCTATGTTGGGGAGTCAGCGCCTCGGTCTTGGAGGATCGGTGTGGAGTCGTCTAGGACTGACCTTCATCGGCTGCACGGGCAGTGGGATGCCGAAGACAACGCCGGTGACGATATTGAAGAACCCGGAGAACACCAGCGTCGTAGACAGAGATATTGAGTTCTGAACAGCCAGGGCTATCATCAGGGGAAGCAGAGTCCCGAGGTCACCAAGCGCACCGGAGATCTCCGACAGCGCACTGTGCCGGAGAGTTCGCACATTGTGACGATGCAGTTTGGAGATGTCGCCCAAGGCCATATCTAAGGACTGCTGATAGAAAAATGAAATGCGATCTTAGAAACAAAAATATGAGAAACAGAATGGGAGAAATAGGGAGGTGATGAGGTTCATCACAAATATGTTTCGTGAAGAGCGAGGTCGGAAGTTGGGTGCTTAGTCGGAGATGTTCGTTTCTCACTTACGCGGCCGGTCCCTGTGACCTGCACAACGTCATCTGCCCTCTTCAGAGGCGCAAGAACCAGCAAATATAAGCCAATCCAACAGTCGCATTTGGCTAGAAACCCATCGGTGAAACTAGGTATTCACCTAGGTAGGCAAGAAATATCAAGAGGTATTGCGTCGTCACAGCGACAGCGAGAAGCAGCCATGCATCAATCAACCATCACACTGCTCCGCACCTGGGCAGCTATAACTGGGCCGGCCCGGTCTGGGGGCTGTGTGAGACAATACGGGGCAGTCTTTAGAGATCTACACAGAAGCCAATATTCACAAATCAGTAAGTGGATGGAGTGTATGATGTATGAAAAGTCGGTTTAGCCTTCAGTGGCCGCATAGTCGTGGCATATTGTTGGCTGACCGCAGGCTGCAAGCCTGGTGACGACTCCAGATACGGAGGCTCCCACTGCTGATGTCTGAAGGGAGTACAACGGCTCGCTCTCTGCTATTTCCAATTCATGCTCTTCGTCACATTATGAAGAACAACGTGATTTCCTTTCGGTCTACTTCGTCAGTCATCAATCATTCGTAGGGCCTCGTCGTACACACTTCTTTACCATGACAGTCACCGAGATCGCTTTCATGCGCGCCAGAGATGATGTCCCTCAGGCAGAGCTGCTCTCCACAATGGACCAGGCCCTGGACATGCAAGACGAGTGGTGCCGCGCACACCAACCCACAGAGCCGAGCGGCAGGGCAGCCCGTGCCGTCGCTTTCTGGCAGTCGACCGACTCGCCTCAAGAGCTCTGTCTGACGACCAAGTGGACCTCTCTGGAGGCTCACAAGGAGTGGATCGCGAGCGACGCGAACAGGGAGGTGCTGGAGCTCGTGGAACAGCACGTCGATATCACGCGAGCGGAGCTGTTCCATGTTGACAGTGACCTGTTTCCTGACGGGTCGCTAGCTCAAGCTCAACACATGTCTGTGTCTCGGGGGACAGTCAAGCCAGGCACCCCCAAGGCCGAGCTGCCTCCCGACAGTGATAATCACGCATCCGACTCCAGTGCTGGCTGGGTCATGGAGGATCAACCTGACGGTGCACTAGCCTTCGTCCGTCTACAGCCCTCGAGCGAAGACGGGCAACTCGCTACCGCCCCCAACGGTAGTAGCCCTGTATTGTGGAAGGAGACTCGCGGGTTTAGGAGGCTCCTCCAGGCTGAGCCCCTTTCCTAGTACTCAAGCCTCAACTTCCCGTTGACAGAGGCATGATCCTGTGCAGACGTCTCCTGTCCATGCCTGACGTCGTTCGGTGGCTATGTTGATAAACGTTAAGAGAATACTATGGAGATTTACATTCAACTTTTAATAGCTAAGCTTAAGGCCCCAATAGGGAGCATGAGCATAGGAGTTCAAAGACAACTTGCATGGCTCAGGATTGTGTTACCAGCTTCACGTTCCTCACTTGTCGAGAAGACTGTAAAATCGTATAAAACATCTTCGTGGTATCCTCCTTGACCGAGCGCCTCTATTCTCTCAGGGGCCAAGCTGCAAACCTCAACACTTGATTCGAAAGAGGTCATCTCACGCCTGAGCCCGATAGTCAGCAACCACCCTCCTCCCCTGAACCGTCTCCTCGTCATGCCCCCTCTCCCTCGTAGTCTCCTTCAGCCCATCCTCGATCCACGCCCTGCTCGCCTCATGCCCCAGCAGCCTCCCCGCGTACGCCATCCCCTCCGCGCTCATCTCCCCCTCCCCCGTGCCCTCCTTCACCATGAACGTCTGCAGCCTCGTCGCCACCGGCACGTAGAATGCGTCCGCGGCCGTGAACTCCCTCCCCGCCAGCCACGGCCCGCCGAACCTGCCCAGGCCCTCCCGCCACAGCGCGTCCAGCCTCGCCAGGTCGCGCCGCAGCTCCGGCAGGCCCGGCTCGTCGACGCCGATCTCGACGCGCAGGCCAATATTCATGGACATCTGGGAGCGCAGCGCGCTGAAGCCCGCGTGCACCTCCGCGCAGGCCGAGCGCGCGAAGGCGCGGGCGGCGACGTCGGTGGGCCAGATCCCCGCGGAGGGCTCCCGCTCGGCGAGGTACTCGACTATCGCCAGGGACTCCCAGACGACGAGGCCGTCGTCGTCGCCTCCGCCGCCCTGGGCGAGGTCGTGCAGGCAGGGGACGAGGGCCGTGGGCGAGACCTTAAGGAATTCCTTCTGGACGGCGACGCCCTCCTCGAAGACGATGAGTGTTTCCTCGAATGGGATGTTGCATGCGTGCATGAGCACCCAGAGGCGCATGCTCCAAGAGGAGTAGTTCTTGAGGGTGATGTAGAGGTGGTAGGTCATCTTGTCGGCGTTCTGGCTTTGGGTCGAATTGACTGCTAAGTACGTTCTCTCTTCTCCCTTTGCTAGATGAGGTTGTCAATTGTGACTTGAGAATGTAAGTTCAACAATCAAGCATGAATTTCAGATTAAAATGGCAGAATGAGTCACTGAACCGTGGGCAAGGGGAGGGCACATTGCCCATGTCTTTCTAGGGCGCGCGCCGTTGCTAGATTAGGTCGCATATCTTTTCTGGATATGAAGGCGGCTTGGGCTACCTATTATGCTATCACAAGCACTGGTCAGGGACGTATGCAAGGCGCCACTGCCGATATCTCACACGGCGGAGTTACGCTAGTGTCGTGCAGAGCAATGTTTGCATTCAGAGCACCAAAGCCACGTAGGTCATGCAGCTGCAGAGCGAGCGTATCGCAGAGTCTAGTTTGCTTCCCCGGTCTCCTTGGGTGCCACGGCCTCCTTTGCTCCGCTCGTCTCCTTCGCGGCTTGCTTCTCCTTCGCCTTCTGGGCCTTCTTCGCCTCCACCTGCTTCTGCTTCTCCAACTTCTTCAGCTGGTTCTTGGTCAATTTTCCATCTTCAGCCGCGCCCTTCGCGCCGTCCTCCTTCTTCTCCTGAACAGTTGGGATGACGATTGGGGCCTTGGGATTCCCCTTGAACTCTAGTTTCCGCTGTTCCATAAAGTGGTCTATTACCTCCTCTGTGACTTTTGACCGCCGGTCCTGGAACGCCTTGACGTAGTCTTGCAGATACTTGATGCATATCGCCTTGAGCTCTCCAGTGAGCATTTCACCCTTGGAGTACGCCACGCGAATACGCTCCAGCTCATCATCCTCCTCCATGAAGAATGTCAAGTATTGGTACGCAACATCCACTTCGGGGTTGCCTCCCTTTACACGATGTTCCTCGATCTGTAGGAAGGGTTAGTCTAAGGAGATCTAGCAGCATCCTGCGGTGTGTACCGGAAGGAAGATACTCACAGTCTCGCGCCCGCCGGAAAATGCGTATTTGTTGATCTTGGTCTGGATCTGCTTGGACGTGTCCTTCATGAAAATGGCCGACGTCTCAATGGATGCACCTAGTGCATTTTATTAGCTCATGGCTGCTCGGATATGCAATTGGTCTCGTTCAGACGACTGCCGCTGATGGTGCATATACGAGATCACAGAAAATGGCAAGATAGGTCCAGGACATGACTTCAGACGGGCAGAAGTAGCAGTTCCGGAGGGCATATAGACGGGAGCGGGGTGAAACTAACTCATCTTGCTGCCAGGACCTTGCAATGCGTCTAGGAAACGCGCGTGGATAAGGCTGGGCTTTGCAAAGCGACTGCCAGCCGTTAGCATGGTGTATCTCGTAGTTTTTATTCTCCGGCCAGACATACAGTCGTGCGGCTACATCTCGGGTCATACGAAAATCTACGGCTTCGTCAGCGAAACCCTCTGAAAAAGACAAGCATAGCCTCTAGAATATAGGAAGACTTACAAGGATCCTGGTCGATCGCGCAGGGGACTATATACCCAGATCAGCACATCTCCCATAGCACGTCGTGGGGGAGGCAAAAGTTGTTGGGGTGTCCTAGGGCAGCTGTTCCAGCTTGCATTTTCCGAAGGCTGTGGATTACATACTAAGGCAAGGTATTTTGCAGGTGATCGATTCGTCTAATAGTACCCGTCAGTAATAGCCCCGAGTCCCCGTGGCGGCGTACGAGGGACAAGACAAGCATACCGGGGCCAAAGATATGGGGAAATGTATTCGCGAAACTCGTTGCTCCTTGCTATTGCCCCGGATCAGTATACCTAGTCGGAGCAGAGGCGAAACACAAGTCCTAAATCAAGGGGGAGAATACTAACGATGGAACCAAAGTGAATCTTGCCAATGTTGGAGCTAATGAAGTTAGTTTATGGCAACCAATCCCTTTTCTAAATCAAGGGCAGTAAGATCTGGTAGATTCTCCCGATAGGGTACTTCCACCAACTGACCTTTCATCGAAGCCTGCAGCACTCGCAACACTCGCATTAGCAATTTTCTAAGTGGAATCCGCCGAAAGCTCAGAGCCAAGCACCCGATCTGTCAAGGAGCAAACCTCAGTGTTAACGTACCAAAAATAGCCCGAGCCTGGTTCAGCGCTGATACCAACGGGTCAGCTGCGCTTCCAAAACATCAGGAGACGGTTACGGCGTACTTATCATCTTGGCAACCCTCGTGACATTCTTGTAGAAGGCTCCGCCCATGAACTCGTAGTCGGAGAAGATGAAGGTCTTCTTTGGATCAAAGCCGATTGCAACGATATCTGCACAGTTCTTTCGAGTGTATCCTTGAACCTTTTGTCCACGTTGTCAGTTAGTTCTTGAGGCGTTTACGAGAACGTGGTGAGAATAAGAAGGGAGTCTAGTCTTGCTCCTCACCTCTTCAATAGTCCTCTTTTCACTAAACAGAAACTTCTCGTCTGATGCATATGTTAGCGGCCTTCGCGTGTGGCTTGATATGAGGGAAGATCATTATGAGCCACCCTTGTTGCGGCCCAGGTAGAGGGTTAGGGACGCAGCAAGCTGAGTGAGAGTGCTTACCATCTGTAAGCATGATCACCAGCCTATTGGTTAAGTGTTAGTTACTGCTTTGGAGGTGAGCTCTTAACAGAGCCCTTCCCAGGTATAGTACTTACGGAACATCGAACACATCCTGTAGCCACCTAGGGGAAGCGGTTAGACACGCCCGTACCATGTACTGCAGCCCCTGTAAAGGCAAACTGGCGAAATCACAGCGCCAAGGCATTTGGAAGGTGCTCACTTTGTGAACTCAAATGGTATCGTATGGCCAATATGCTAGAAAACCGTAAGCCCCTGGACGCAGAGACTGAGAGACTGGTAGCTTCACGCGCCCCTCCCCTCGCGACGGAAGGGGGCCAGACAGGGCGAGGCCAGGTGGATTGGGAGTCATCTTACCATAGAATCGGAGGACGGTCCTCGACCGGTGTACAGGAAGAATGGCTGGCCCTTCTCATAGCGGTCAAGGATGGCCTCCAGGTCGCGGTGGGAGAACACAATGCCTCGCCTGCGTCACAGGTCAGAATTGTACCACGGCATATCTTTTGCGGGCAGTGTCTCACCTCATGAACCTGTGAGGTTTCCTGCCTGTAGCCTTCTCAAAGCGGTCCAGTAGCTCCTTGTCTATGAGCTTTGTTCCAAAGTCCTCCACCAGCTTCTTGTAGTCAATGCTCTTGACCGTTCCGTCGGCAGCCACCTCGCCCTGCACGTTCCAGGGGTCGACAGTCTGGCCCGTCGCCTTTTTGGTGTGCTCCGGCAGAGGTGACTCCGAGAGAGCCTCTGCATTGATGTTGGGGACCGTCATCTCTCCTGCGCCCAGAACAGTGTCGTCGCCAGTTCTTTGCGGAATTCGATTGTCGAGTCGTTATTTGGCGGGGCAAGATGAAGACGCAGAGGATCGATCGCGGGGTGCAATTGAAGCTTTGCGAAGCTGCTCGATGTGAGTCAAAGGTCGCCAGGGTCCTCAGTTCAAGCCGAAAGAGGAAGGTCAGGCTCACACACGCGCAGATTACTGCAAGGGAACCGTAGGAGACCGTAAATCTTGCGATTCTCCACGATTTCAGGCTCTGGGCCGCGCTGGTGGGAGTCAGAGCCAGGCGGAAGATGTCACCCCGCCAAAAGATACGAAGGTACTTCGAGATCTCCTTCTCACGTGCCGTGGCCGCTAAACTGCCCCTAGCCGCTCAATCGGAGACGAAGGACCCTTGCGGTGCTCCGACAGGCAATTCGAATTTCTTCCTCGTAGAAGCCGCAGTACGGCTCCCAAGACGGACCCTTGCGCGCAACAGCAGCTCGCCAATGCTCGAGTATGTTGGCGGCACCATGGGTGTGCGGTCGTTGCGCGAGGTCGCTGTCAAGATCCATCGGCAATCAATTTCTAAGGAAAGCTAGCACGGGTATATTCATCTCTCCTGGCTAATACGCGCCGTGATGGTTACTGAAGAATTGGTCCAGACAGTCGTGGAGCTCTACCCCCGATTCTCCTCCAGCGAGCCCGGAAACTCGCCGCAGAACACAAGCAGTTAAGCGCCACGCTTTCAGAAAACTTCGATGGCAAGACCGCAAAGCGTGTTGGGGAGCTGTCCAGTGTCGCCTCCGCGGTGAAAGAATGGGAGGGCGCACGCTCCTCCATCTCGGAGCTGTCTGGCCTCCTCGAGTCAAGCGATGCCGAAATGCGCGACATGGCTCGAGAAGAGCTCGAGTCCACGAATGAACAGCTCGCCGCCCTTGAGCATAACATTAGCGTCGCCCTCACGCCGAAGCATCCCTTCGCTGAGATGCCCTGCCTTGTCGAGATTCGCCCCGGGCCTGGCGGGCTGGAGGGCAGATTCTTCGCAGATACGCTGAGCGGAATGTACCAGAAGTACTGCCAGCGAAAAGGTTACCATGTGAAAGTGGTCAAGTACGAGATCTCGGACAATGCCGGTGGCGCTACGGGATCAGATGGCGAGAATGCGCTGCAGGAAGCGATCCTCGAGATCCAGGACTCCGGGGCGTATGACATTTTCCGCGGCGAGGCGGGCATGCACAGGGTCCAGCGAGTCCCTGCCACAGAGAGCAAGGGCCGGACTCATACCAGCGCGGTTGCCGTGTGGGTGCTCCCCTCGTTCCCTGAGAGCAGTGGCGACGCAACAACCGATTTCAACGATCCCGAAAGCGACTTCTACATAGATCCAAATGACGTGCGCAGCGAGAAGATGAGGGCCAGCGGTGCGGGAGGGCAGCACGTCAACAAGACCGAGTCGGCCATCCGCCTGACGCACGTTCCGACTGGGACGGTCGTGAGCATGCAAGACTCACGGTCTCAGCATCGCAATCGCGAAGACGCTTGGAGGATCTTGCGGTCGAGAGTTGCGCAGCAGCGGAGGGAGGCGCGAGAGGAGATGGCGTTCCAACTACGGAACAGCGTCCTTTCGAAAGATAAGGTCACGCGTGGAGACAAGATCCGGACGTATAACTACCAGCAGGACCGATGTACCGACCACAGGAGCGGGCTCGATGTGCACAATCTTCCGGATCTCTTGGAAGGCGGAGATACCCTCGACAAGGTCCTCGACAGCGTAAAGGCATGGTTGCTAGAGAAGGACATCCAGGCTGTCCTTGCGGATGAGGAGGTAGCTGCGGCTAGTCAGGCTGTCAAGAAGCAATAAGTCACACCCCAAATGTCCTGTAAAACACCTGTATATTTAATGTATACTTAGCTACCGCATATAAACCACGCATCTATGGCCGTCGTCTTTCGCTAATCCGTAGATGAACGTCGCGTCTCAAGTCAACAAAGTATTCTTTCATGCCCTGTATGCC
This sequence comes from Pleurostoma richardsiae, assembly GCA_030052745.1. NCBI lineage: Eukaryota > Fungi > Ascomycota > Sordariomycetes > Calosphaeriales > Pleurostomataceae > Pleurostoma > Pleurostoma richardsiae. Next base: position 506,057 of record JANBVO010000025.1, read on the forward strand.
ATTATGTAATTCTTGGATCTAATACCATCTCCCAAGCGTGGTCTTGAAACGCAACACGGGCTGTTGTGCTTGCGAGCGATTCAATATTAGGCAGGCGAGAATGCCGTGAAAGCCACCCAGATAAGCAGCTTGACGCTACTTGGCGGGCTCGCCCGTTGAAGAAACCCGCGATACTTATTACGGAGCAAGTCTCCGCGCCAGAAGTCTTCTAGAATTGTTACACAGAGCGCTAAGATCATGATCGCTGTCAGCCCAGCATTTGAAGATCCGATGGTCATCGTCTGATCTCAAGCCACCCGGCATGCATCAGGCAGCTTCTCGATTCGGGAACTCTGCCATCGTCTTTTTCTCTTTCTCCCTGCGCATCAGGGATTATGCGCTCTTACTCCACGTGCTGTCCGTGTATCGTCAGGCTCGCAATCTACCGAGGTTCCGGGGTCATCCAGCCCAATTTCCGGGAACCAATGCTCTTCTCGGCCCTCATATTATGGTCGATTCTTCCTGTACGGGGTGCGACTGAGCTGTTCGTATTCCCTCCTTCCAAGTCGAGAGGTTGTCTGGTCAGCAGTCCAAGATTTGTCTTCGACTGCAGCCACCCACAGCAGACAGCCAGCCCGCCTGTGCTAGATTCGTGAACTGCTCAGACGGCATAATGATCCAGCCGACAGCGCACCGGGAGTCTAGAGTATGATACGGCACTGATCGTCCCAAGACGCGGGGAATTGCATCATCTGGTGAGCTGGCCAAGCTGGCCCTGGACGCTCCAGCCTCTCAGGAGCCCTCCTTTCTCTCGGCTGCCAGGGCTGCCACATCGGCCTGCCGTCCCGGTGGGCCCACGGACAGGGGATGGCCTCCCAGCCCTGTTTCCCGTCCTGCTCATCGCGAGATCCAACTTGCCTACCAGCCCGCGCGTTGCCCGGTCTGGTAGGTGGCTAGAAATTCTCTCGCTTCTCTCTGGACATCGCCGGGCTGCACAAGCGTGTTGCCTCGCGCCGCCCGCGCCTCTCGACTACACCGTCTTATCGGTCTATCGCAGGGTGGGAATGGTAGTGGGATTCGGAGCTGCCTAGTCCTGCATATTGAGCTTCTGTACCTATATAGCTACGAGCTTGTCCTCGTTCTCGTTGCACCTTTCCGAGGGGAAGCTTCTCTGCTGTGTCCAATTGGTCGTCGTTGCCGTTCGACTATTGACGATTGAGAACATCAACATGCGTTGGACTCGGATTCTTTCGTCTATTGCGCTCTCTGCAAGCGCGGTATCAGCTGTCCGTAGCCCTCGCCATGCTGGGAAGTTCGCGGACAAGCTCGCAAGGGCTATGAGGGATCCTTTACAAGCTGGGGAGGCTCTCTATCATCATGAGAGCAAGCGGGCTACCGCTGACCCCCTATTTCTCAACTCCAACACGACAAGTAAGATGGGTTTCTGAGCCATTCAATCACTAGCAGCTTTATTAACAGAACTGTAATAGAGTTCGCCGTCAACGGCACGGGAATACCAGATGTTGACTTCGACGTCGGCGAATCCTACGCCGGACAGCTTCCCATCACTGATGACCCTGACGGCGAGGACAAGCTATTCTTCTGGTTCTTCCCCTCCACCAACACGGATGCTGACAAGGAGATCCTAATTTGGCTCAATGGCGGCGTAAGCGATCCAGACATAACGTATGGTGCTCATGGTACGGTGTCACTGACTCTCGTTTAGCCCGGCTGCTCCTCCTTTGAGGGACTTCTGCAAGAGAACGGGCCCTTCTTATGGCAATACGGCACCTACAGACCTGTCTCGAACCCTTGGGCATGGAACAAGTTGACTCACGTCGTCTGGGTTGAGCAGCCAGTCGGCACAGGCTTTTCGGAGGGAACCGTGACAGCCACGAGCGAGGAGGACGTTGCGGCTCAATTTATGGGCTTCTGGAAAAACTTCATCGACACCTTCGGCATGCAGGGTTACAAGGTCTATATTGCTGGAGAATCATATGCGTACGGAAACCGAGGTCCTCCATTCAGAAAGACACCCTACTGACCGATTCAGGGGCGCCTATTGTCCGTATATTGCCAGCGCTATGCTCGACGCCGAGAACTCTACATATTTCAATGTATCCGGGATGATTATCTACGACCCCGTCATCACGGTCGACCCTCTTCAGGTCTACACGGTGGCTTTGCCCTTCGTGGAGTACTATCCAGGTGAGAGCATGCACCGCTCAGCCCAAGGAAGATGCATCAGCCTAACCGGAAGCCAGGATTGTTCCCGTTCAACGATACCTTCAGGGCAGACATCCGGCAACGGAACAAGGACTGCGGATATGAGGACTACCTCAACCAGTACCTCGTCTACCCTCCCGCTGGCACTCTTCCATCAGAGCTGCCTGGAACGGACGAATCTGGCGAGGGCAGACCCGAGTGTGAAAACATCTACTGGGACTCCTTCTATGCCGCCCTCGCCCTCAACCCCTGCTTTGATATTTACCAGATCGCAACGACATGCCCCCTGCTGTGGGATGTTCTCGGCTGTACGTCTCCACTTCTGCACTTCCTGCTTACAGTCCTTTCCCTCCAGAACTGACACGCCCACAGTCCCCGGCTCGATGGAATACCTCCCCGCCGGCGCTGAGATCTACTTCGACCGCGCAGACGTCAAGGCCGCCATCCACGCCCCCAACATCACCTGGGAGGAGTGCTCCTCCAGCGACGTCTTCGTCAACGGCACCGACCTCTCCCCGCCCTCCTCCCTCACCGTCCTCCCCTCCGTCATCGACCGCACCCAGAACGTCATCATCGGCCACGGCGCCCTCGACATGATCCTCATCGCCAACGGCACCCTCCTCGGCATCCAGAACATGACCTGGGGCGGCGCCCTCGGCTTCCAGTCCCGCCCCGAGGGCCCCTTCTACGTGCCCTACCACCAGGACGGCGACGAGTCCACCCTCGCCGGGTCGGGCGTCATGGGCACCGCGCACACGGAGCGCGGCCTCACCTACGTGGCCGTCGACCTGTCGGGCCACATGGTGCCGCAGTACGCGCCCAGCGCGGCGTTCAGGCACCTGGAGTTCCTGCTGGGGAGGGTGACCGGTCTCAGCAGCGTCGAGCCGTTCACCACGGACAAGGACTGGCCGCAGGCGGAGGAGAGCGTGCTGGGCAACGGCACGGCGCCGCAGGGGTGGAGCTCTGCGACGAACACTTCGTCGTCGGAACCATCGACGACGACATCGTCATCGGCTGAGTCCGCGGGAGCTCGTGGTGTTCAGCTGGGAGCCTGGATGGCATTGCTTCCTGCGGTGGTTGCTACTATAGTCATTGTTTAGGGTGGGAGCGTGTCACTATATCCTGTACATGTACGATGCATGATTCACAGACAAGAGGTGACAGATAGCGAATTCAATGTGCATATGACCGAAAAGCAGAATTGCCCTTCCAGGGTTCCTTGTTACATTGCTTTGCTTTTCTTGTGTTCATGATAATTGTACATACAGAGAGAGGGGAATCATAACGCCGTTCACAGTCCGTAGGAGACCTTCCTCCACCATTGATCCCAGAGGATCCAGAATTGCAGATCCTCATCCCAAACGCCTTGCTGGAAAAGAACTAGTCAAGGTACACCAGAGCTGGCAGCGCTGACAACGACAACTGGCGGGCACGAAAGGGAAAGAGAGAACGTAAGGCATTGCCGTCGCTGGCTCGTCGGCAGTCGTATGCGAACAAAACGGCGAGGCGTAGAAGGCACCGAGATTATGCGGCTTGAGCTGCACCCTCTCTAGCTCTCCGTCTCATCTCGAGCACGCCAATAACGCCGCTGTTACGCAGACGTTCAAGGACCACCCGCATTCCCTCTCGGCTCTTCCCAAGCTGATCCTGTGTCTTCGAGGAAGCAATGGTCTCAATACTACGTTGAATACCCTTTGCTCCGAAGCCACCCATCAGCGTTTTGGTGAACCATCCGCCTTCTTCCTGCGCCTGGACTTGATGGCCGATACGCTCGCGCAACCGCTCCCCAAGGCGCGATCGGAATATGACCGTCGTCGCAACGTCCGTAGTCGGCGCCAAGCTCGTGCTTGGGCTCTCGGGAGCGTCGGGCGCGGTATAAGTCTGCTTCTCGATAACAGACAGTACGCCGACGAAGTTAAGATTCCTGCTCTCGGTCCGCATCCACCCTTCCCTCATGTCGACCACGCTCGTCTCCAATATATAGGACGCCTTGTCGCCGCCACCACCTGTGATGCTGGTGGGAAGTAGCTTGACGACTGCCGCCGGCATTCGAGACTTCTTCAAGTGAATGCGGGTGGTGTGCAGCCTGCCCGTGTCTTCGTCGACATGGCTGGAGATGGTGTCGGTGCTAAGGACATGAGCCGCGAACGGATTGATCTGCGGCGAGCAGTACCGAAGAAAGTAGGCAAGAGTAACCGTCGGGAACGGGTGGGAGTACGTGTGGTTGGTGGTGTGTTCGAGGACCATTGTGACAAGCTCAGATTGTCCACAGCCGAGGTTCAAGAAGTCGTTAAGAAATTCCCGATGAAGTCAAAGCCGGATCTGATGCGTCGGGAGTGTCTGGCCGCGGCCTTGTATCCGTCTCAAATCCAGAAACGAGATCAATCTTCCAAATGTGAGGGGTCCTTAGGTAGAGTACACGAGGGAGCTTTTCCCTGCTACAGAGGCCGAGTCGAGGCTTGTTCCCGGCGAATCCAAGTCAGCCGCTCTTTTCAGAGCATTGAGGATGTTAGGATGGAGAAGTCATGTGGTAAGGTAGATAACACAGCCGTAAGAAGAGAAGAGGAGAGGAAACGTCGCCGAGATGTCGTCGGGGTTTGGGTAAGGAGGGGACGGAATTAATAAATTGGGGTTTTTTGCAGCGAGAACACCATCAACGCCTGAGTATCGAACGACCCGAGCTCTACTGGTAGCAGGAATGGGCTCAGGTCGGGTCACACGACGGGGTTCATAGTGATGCGGAGATGTCGGGGAGAGCGATGATTGGGCGGGAAGGACGGAGATCGGCATTGTTGCTCAACTAACAATTCATGAGTTCCGCCACCTATATTTTCAGCAAAGTGTGTGTGTGTCACGCAAGCGGCGCCAGAACTACTGTTAGAGCTCTAATGGCTGACAATTGCCCTGAGCCACTGGGGCAGCTTGGAGCGTCACATGACTCGCCCAATACGGCTTAGCTCATACGCATCCAAGGGTCAGCTTCTGGCGGCCCTTGATTGGTTCCGGCAAAATCTGAACCGTGGATGCCTCGCGGTCAAAGTTGCTGCCTTAGGGAGGTACGTAACGGAAGTACCTGGCTCGCGGCCCTCTTTCCTTCATTGTCAGCTCCGTCGCCCGGCTTTCTCCCCTCTTCCACGTCGCACAGTCATCTGTCCTTTTATAATACTCGCCATCCCCTGTTTCTCGACCACATCCATCCTTTCTCCTACAACACCTCTTGCCAACGATTCCTCATTCCCTTCTCTTCTTGGTCTTGATCGTCTCGACCTGCGCCTCTCTTTATTTTCGACAGCTATTACAAGGACGACTGGCCGGCTTCGCCGAGGCGCGGAGAGATTCATTCAGTCATCCTCTGAATCCAGAGTGCCGAGTTTGCAATCCGGAGTGCCAAATCGGTGTTGCCCTGCAGCCGCTCTGCCGTGATTGACTTAGCCCTCGTGTGACTTGTCCTTACTACTCTGCTAGAGAAAGTCGCTGGGAGATTGCGCGCCGAAATAGAGGTCGTCTCATCAGGTGGTCGGAGCGTCAGGAGGAGAGAGCATCCTATTCAGCCTTTTTTCATTGTGAATAGGCGGATCAGTCCGCTGGGCATTGTACTTCCCTCGCTGTCTATTCTTGGCCCTCCCATTCAAAGCGCTATTGTTCTTTCGAGTACAATCAGAATTGATTTCTTTGCCGCCTTGCAAGTTGAAGAAGCCAGAAAGATCAAAGTCTGTCCCTGACAAGAAAGAAGAACGAAGACAATCAATCCTACAAACCCCAAACAGTCCGGCCACTCCATTCCCTCTTCGTGCGATCGAGTCACCCGGCATCAATCACGACCTTCCCATCTAACTGCTAGGTTTCCCTTTGGCAAATAAAGCGCGCGCTACTTCCAGGGAACGCCGCCTTGTATCCAACATCGAGGTCCTCGTCCTTAACAGTGACGAGCGACAATCATCATGTCTTCGTCGGTCTTCTTTAAGTTCAAGTCGCAGCGAGAGCCTACCAGGGTGGAGTTCGATGGTACTGGCATATCCGTGTTCGAACTCAAGCGCGACATTATAATCAAGAGCGGGTTGGGCGACGGCACCGACTTTGACCTCGCCATCTACACCGAAGACGGTAGTGAAGGTAAGACAAGACGTAACATTAACTCAATGTAGAAGATGGTGCTAACACTGTGCTCCGTAGAATATGACGATGACACAACAATCATCCCGCGGTCGACAACTGTGGTTGCACGCCGGTTACCGCCCATGAAGCCAGGTGCCGGTCGCGCCGCTCGATATGTATCAGGCAAGATGCCAGTTCATGCTAAGAATGCCTCCCGAAAAGAACAAGCTACCAAGGCGTCAGCGAAGTCAACGTCGAATGCTATCGCTCAGATGAACAATGCGATGACCGAAGAGGAGAAAATGGCGGCTATGTTCCAGGCACAGTCCGAGCAGTGGAGTGCCCAACAGGAGGAGATGTCTCAGTATGTTCACAATGTTCAGGGTCCTTATATCAGAAATGCTAACATGTTCTGCAGTCAAACACCTGTTTTCAAGCCAGGCTCGAAGAAACCTGCGAATGTCCCTGACCACGAGCCTCCAAACGGCTACATCTGTTACCGTTGCGGCGAGAAGGGTCATTGGATCCAGCAGTGTCCCACCAATGACAACCCGGAGTACGACAACCGGCCACGCGTGAAGAGGACCACGGGCATCCCGAAGTCCTTCCTCAAGACTGTAGACAAAGCCACCGTCATGGCTCAGTCCGGGACAGATGACGAGTCCAAAGCGCCGTCCGGAATCATGGTAAATGCAGACGGAGAGTTCGTTATTGCAGAGCCAGATAAGGCTGCGTGGGAACAGTTCCAGGCCAAGACCAAGTCCTCTGCAGCAGCTCAGAAAGTCGCTGCTCAAGGAGAGAAGGAGCTGCAGGACAGAGGTTTGGAGTGCCCCATCGACAAAAAGATGTTCATAGACCCAATGAAGACACCGTGTTGTGCGAAGACCTACTGCAATGATTGCATAACGAATGCTCTCATTGAGGGCGACCTCATCTGCCCAGGTTGCCAGACAGAAGGCGTTCTCATAGATGATCTTAAGCCTGACGATGAGACGTCTGCAAAGATTGAGGAGTACCTCAAGGAGAAGGCAGAGGCCGCCAAGGCCACGGAAGGTTCAAAGAGCCCTGTCCAGGCCAATTCCCCAGTTGCAACTGATGAACAGGCTACGGAGGCCGCGCCTGAAATCAAGCCCGAAACAAAGAAGGAGGTGTCAAAATCAAAGTCTCCAAGTCCCCCAGCGTCTGTCAAGTCGCCATCAGCCGACGCATCCCAGAAGGCCACGCCTGCCCCGAAGGAAGCGACACCAACCACCAGCGGTGAAGTGATCTCAAAGAAGCGGCCAGCGGAGGACGCTGCGGAGAACCCCAAAATCCCGAAAGCCCCCAAGGCGATGCAGAATGCACAGGAGACACCACAGGCATCGATGATGGATATGATGAACGGCATGAATCCCATGAATGGCATGAATGGCATGCCGGGGATGGGAAACATGCCCAACATGCCGATGATGGGATTCCCGGGTATGCCGATGATGAACCCCATGATGGGGGGCATGCCCAACATGAACATGCCTATGATGAACCCTATGATGAATCCTATGATGGCCATGCCTGGGTTTAACATGAATATGGGGATGAACGGCAATATGGGTTGGGGCATGAACGGCGGGATGAACGGAGGCATGGGTGGAGGAGGAGGTATGAACGGGGGAGGCATGAATGGGCCCATGAACGGCCCGATGAACGGGTTCAATCAGCAAAACAGACAGCCAAACTTCATGCAGGGAAGCACCGACGATGACGATGCGTATTTCCGGAAGCCAGTGAACCCGCACCGCCACCAGAACCGTCGACAGAGAGTGCGGCCCAGCGATTACAGAGAGCTGTAGTCCTCCCTTTGGGCCCCTCGATCACATCCTAACTAATTCTCGGAGCCTCACAGGCTCCTGACCACCGCTATCTGCGGTGTCTCACATGAGGTTTTGTTTTTTGAGCGGCCGCTTGGCCCTCCGGTGTTGTTGGATTAAGGAGACACTACATGCCTGAACAGCTCCAGGGACGGAGCAGGCTGGCGGCTCATACATTTTGCATTCGCGGATTCGGAGGCGTAGGGCGTTCCTCGGAATATCATTCAGGACTACATCTGCGTGTAAGGGTCATCGCGGGAGGTTTGGGGCAGAGGGCCATCTCGACATGAAGGCATGGAGCAGAACAGACTCCTTGGCCGAGGCATGTTTGTATTTAGGCACACAGAGTATATGACGACTGCATCACAACTTAATGACACACCTGTCAAGCAACATTTCCCTGTGCAGTGCTGAATTCAGTGACCGTTTATATCTTCTATGCTATGCTCCCAATACTGTGACTATGAAGTGTTTTATACGCCAGGTGCTTCCCCTTCCTTCCATCCACCGGAACGGACTTGCTCCTGGCAGCATCTCACCGCAAGGTATCATTATATATGGATATCGTAGAATACCCATCCACCAACGCCTCTTTCCATCCCCTCGTAGACGCTCATGCTCAGCCCGCTGCCACCTACAAAGAACAAGAAGTCTCGGCGCGCAAAAGCCCCGCCGGATCAGGACCTCTCAACCAGGTTGACGATATCTCTTAACCCACAAGGGACAACCGTCATGGGCAAAGACTACGCCTCCGTACCAGGCGGCACGTACGGGTGCACGAGCATCTCGCTGAACCGCTCGAGCTTTTCCTTCCCGCGGACCTCCTCAACCAGCAAGGGCATCTTGACGACGTTGAACTCGTCGTACAGCTCCTCGATCTGGTCGAGGTACTTCTTCTGCATCTTCCGCCGGGCGTTGCACTGCTCGCAGTCGGACCCGGGCCGGGGGAAGAGCAGCTGGTTGACGACGATGCAGTGGGTGTCGATGCCGTAGCTGGCCAGCTCCTGGATCATGCGCTCCGTCTCGTAGAGCGACAGGAACTCGGGGATGCACACGCACACGAAGGTGGTGAGGGCCTCGTCCTTGAACTGCGCGTTCACCTCGCTGATGGTGGCGCGCAGGCCCTCGAGCTTCTCCATCATCTCCGGGAGGGACTGCCCGTTGGGCAGGGCGCCGCCGCCGGGCCCGCCGAGGAAGCCGTTGAGCAGGGGGCCGTACTGGCTGGAGAGCTGGGAGATCTTGGCGAGGGCCTTCTCGAGCACGGAGGGGAACTGCAGGAAGCGGAGGGTGTGGCCGGTGGGGGCGGTGTCGAAGATGATGGTCTCGTAGGAGAGCGACTTGACCTGCTTGAGGACCTCGGCGAAGGACATGGCCTCGTCTATACCGGGGATCTGTATCGACAGGAGTCAGCATGATGGCACGTAAGACTAAATTACAGCAGGAGGATGAGGAGTAGCAGGGAAACTTGCCGCGAACGCCAGGTCCTGCATCATACCGCCCATACCGCCCAACCCGCCAGCATCAGCACCGGTATCCTCACCTTGGCCGGCGAGCAGGTCCTGGATGCTGCCGTTGGGGTCGATCTCCATGGCGCTCAAGTTGGTGAAGCCATCGACAAGGCGGGCCTCCTTGCCGAACTTCTGGGAGAAGGCATCGGACAGGTTGTGGGCGGGGTCGGTCGAGATGAGCAGCACACTACGGCGCACCTTGGCCAGCTGGATGGCGAGGGAGCAGGATGTGGTCGTCTTTCCTACACCGCCCTTGCCGCCGACAAAGATCCAGCGCAGCGTGCGCTGGTCGAGGATCGACTGCAGAGTTGGCTCGAGGGAGTCCGGGTCGTCGGCGTTGACGATCGCCGTGGAAGACATGGTGGCTGCTTGCTGTGCTGGCTGCTGTGCTGTGTCGTGCGTCTGACGGGCGACCTCTACTGAGTGAGATGGCGGACAGCTTCTTCTTGAAATCGTGAGTCGACCGAGAAGCGCTTTTCTCCTTGTTGTTGCACTTTCGTGTATACTATGTAGCCTGTAGGTACTTTGTACGGGTAATACGTGTAGCTCTTCGTCGCAGAAGCACACGGTTGCGGTTGGCCAACTTTGGAAACAAGTGGAAACCGGTAGCTCGTCGGAGGGGCTCAAGTCAACATCACTGCGGCGGCGGGATCCTTGGTGGGGTTCCGACGGAGGGCCATGTGCGCTGGCGGGTATTGCCAGCTGGAGCGGCGGGGTCCTCCTGCACGTCGCCCGCTGCCGGCCTATGAAGAAGATCGCAGGGCTGTGCTGAGTTGAGCTGACGCCTGGTCACTTGTAGAGCAATAAAGAGGACGATCCCAAAAAGCTACATACAATACAGCACCTCTTATTGTCTACTCTCAACTCTAGATCAAGGTCCCTCTCATATCACAGTCCTTTGGTCGGTCCCCAAATTCACGACTACCATCCGCGGATACACTAGATCAAGCAAAAAGACCACCCCGCCGACATCCATCTACCCACCCACAATGGCCGCCCGCGACAAGGACCCCATAACCTGCCACGTCCTCGACACCACCCTCGGCCGCCCGGCCCGCGGCGTGCGCGTGCGCCTCGAGCTCTCCTCCCCGACCAGCAGCAGCCACCAGGCAACCGGCGCCGGCGGCCTCGTCACCTTCGAGAGCCAGACCGACGACGACGGCCGCGTCCGCACCTGGCTGCCCTACTCGTCCGAGCGCTCCTCGGGCGAGGTCCCCGTCTACACCCTCGACGACGTGCTGGGCGGCCTCGACGGCGAGACCAGCCGCTGGACCCTGCGGTTCGACGCCGCGGGCTACTTCGGTGGCGAGGACAAGACCTTCTTCCCGGAGGTGACGGTTGGGTTCGCGGTGCGCAGGGGCGAGCACTACCATGTGCCGCTGCTGTTGGCGCCTTACAGCTATACGACGTACCGCGGGAGCTAAAGGGGTGAGGATCTATGTGTTCGGGAGTTTGCATTTCATGTCAGTGTTTGAGGGGAGAGGATGCGGCCGCATGGGAGGCAGAGGGCGTTTTGCCGGCATGGAGAGAGGTCGAGCATCTAGGGGTGCATCGTTGATTGTAGAACAAAAGTGCTATAGGCTACAACAACCGTTCTGTGGGTGAGCAGGCCAAGGGTCGGTGTGTCCGTCCCGGTCCCGCAGGACGGACAGGTCGGGCTATTTTACATCTCGGCTCGTATAGATGCCCATTACCGGTCTGTCTCCCAAGACCATGCCGAATTTTGCGTCTCTCTCCCATATGCCGTTACCGTCGTTAAACTCGTGAAGGTGCCGTGCTCCTTGAAAACAACCCATATCCAAACTCCATGCTTTTTCAGGCAGTGTTGCCGTTTCTGTAAAGAGCTGTGCCGTGTCCACCTTCTTGGGGAGGGGCAGCTGAGCCATGCCCTTGAGCTGCTCATTTCATGCTGTACAGGCCCAATTTCTTAAAAAGGCCCTTCCCATGGTGGTGGGGACTCTCCGCCGACGTCTGCGGCCGCTCCGCTGCCTCGTCGGCCGTAGAAGGGCGGTCGAAACTGACGCCGCTGTCCCTCGGGTGCCCCTTAGCAGCGGGTGCATAGTGCTGGGTGGTGGGTAGTCCCGGCTCCGTGAGGGTGGGTGAAGAGGGCTCGGCGTCGCTTTCGGCGATGGCGGTGTCGCTGTACATCTGCTCCATCTCCGGGGTGATGACGCCGCGGGAGACGGTGCGCTGCTTCCAGCTGTTCTTGGAGAGGAAGGAGCGCCGCTGCCGGCTTAGGACCCGACTTATGGAGATGTCATCGGAAGAGATGCACGCGTCAGGGGAGAGATTGGCGTCTGGGTGAGGCAGGGTGGTGTTGCCGCCTGCAGGGATCTGTTAGCACTCTCAGACTGACAAGGGCAGGGCTGACATAGCGAGTGAGGACTCACGTCCGCAGAAGGGTTCCGGGAAGCCGGTATCTCGGCTGCGGGGCCGGGTGCTGCTAGTAACGCTTTGTGGTATCGAAGTCATGGTGTCGATGCTGGACCAACTGTTGTATCGAGAACTTGTGCGTCTCCTGAACATGGTGACGGGAACGGTCTTAGCGGGTGTGCCCCAAGTATTATATGCGTGTATGATGTTGTCGTTGGCCAAGGAAAAGACGTCGGCTGACCCGGGTGCCGTTGGCCCACTGGGGATGCCAGCAACGGAATTAAGAGGCACGGGAAACACGGCACAAGCCAACGCAAAAGACAGGTGAGGCTAAGGAAGGAGAAGCAACTGGAAAATCGGAATGACCGGCGGCTTGACAGATGCTCAATGACAGTTCCTGATATACACGTGGCGCTCCCAGCCCTTTACCTTTCGGCTGAGCAGACACAAGAGCTCTCTTGCGTTGCTTGGAGCGTGGGCATCATGCTGGTATAAGAACCACGGACACAATGGGAGCGGCATCTCTCAAAGATGTTCCGAAATAACCACTGGGCCTACAAAGACGCGCGGAGCAGGCAACGAGAGGCCAGGCCCTGACCGCCTCGAGTGACCGTCCCCACATCATCGGGATAAATCCAATGCAGCCCTGGGCAACCAACCGCTTGGCCGCGCCGCCGAGGGCACTGCTTTGTCTCCGATCGCTGCGCCGCCAAGTGACGAGTGGTGAGGACGAGTTTGTTGAGGCTTACCCTTGGGGACTTGGTGGGGAGCAACGCCACGCCTCGGAAGCGTTTTGGGCGGGCTGACCGGCGGGCCAAGGAAATTCGGTCAAGCGCGCGCTAGGTGGGGATGACGCCGGCCAAGGCCGGATGCTGGGCCCTTCGTTTCCTTTCGATCTGTAGGTCGGACAGGTCCTTTGGCTCTTGAGAGGCTGTTTGTTTCGACCAGCACTTTTCCTCTCTGCGAGTTGTATTCGACTTCTCGACGGGCGGTTCGAATACGGCTATACGGGCAGAATGCCAACAACGCCGCTCGGACGATGTCAGATGTTTCGGTGGTGCTGGAAGGCGGTCGAGGCCGGCCGTTTGTAACAGCTCTTGCACTGAGAGTTACGGCAATAAGAGAGTTGTGCAAGCGGACAGTTAGAGGTGCCTTAGGTAGGTAGGTGCCTTAGGTATAACGGGAAAGTTTCTGGAGGAAATAGTGGTAGATGGATGTTCGACAGGTTCCGGACGAGTGCGGTGCCGGGGACTGTCAGTCTTTATTGCAGCCATCTCGCATCGAACCGGATGTTCCTGCCAGTTCTTCATTGGGCGGCGAGCCTGCATCTTGATGCCTCTGCAGGTGCGTCAGTGCTGATTCCAGCCAGCCAGCCATTACGTCGGCAGCGACACTGTACGCTGTTAGGGGGGACCCGGCAGCTCACTAATATCGGTGATAACGCCGGACCATCTTCCGTCATCAGCAGCTGTGGCAATAGCAAATGGGGACATGCCCGGTTCTGAGACCTGCAGTTATCATGGCCTCTCATTCCCGTGACCTGCAATAGCGTCCGGGACGTGTCGCAGCCGGGGCGTGTCCTTCCCAGATCATTCTGGATCACAGGTAGGAAGAATGGGCTGTGCAGGTTTTGGGTGCTGAGCAGAGCCAATTGGACAGGGCGAAGCTGTCACGAACCGGCCTTCCTGACGCCCATTGCGCAAGCTGAGAGGGGTTCCCCAACATTCACCAGCAGCCGGTGGGCGCCGGGATCGATACTGGTCAGTGACATTCGACTCTTAGCTGTTCGTGGTCAGCCACCTGCAGACTGCTGTTCGTGGTGGTCACTGAGAGGCTGGGAAGGCCTGGCTACCTGATTTCACAGCCAGCCGCCAGCCATTCCGTCATCCCGTCATGCTAGGCAGGCTGGCAGGTAACCCAGAATGCCGAGCCGTCCCGAAACGTCCGGGAGGCCACCCACTTGTGCTCTTGTGTGTTGAATAGAAGTCGACATAGAGTCCATGATGGAGTACTATGCTTTCTGTATAAATATTAGCTACCGATGCCACAGTATAAGGTAGGCACGTTGCGGGATCTCTACAATGCTGCATTGTGATCTACAGTCCGGATGACTCATCCGGTGTTCGAGATTGAGCAGCGTGCATCTCGTATCTCGCATTGCACTCGCTTACAACTGCAGCATCTCAAGGCAGCCGTGTATGAGTACGATGTATTAAAGCTCCAGGTAAGGTCTGACGACCGGAGGACTGTTCCGAGTTGTTTCTGTCCTCCCCAGCGAGGTGTCTAGATCATAGAGCCTCCAGGTAGCAGCCCCGTCTTGATACCTCTCACCATGGCCAAGCAGTTCGGCACGGAAACTCAGGTCGAGTCCGCCAAGCGCATGTACGACGCCCGTGCCGCGAACTATGAGGATTCGTGGCACCCAGACTACTCCCGCCGCTTCATCGAACTTGTGCCTCTGGTCCCCGGTCAGCGCGTCCTGGATCTCTGCTGCGGCACCGGCCTTGAAGCCTTCCTCGCCGCCGAGATTGTTGGGGACGCAGGCGAGGTCATCGGCGTGGACGTCTCGGAGGGCATGCTTAGCGTTCTGCGCGGGAGGCAGCAGAGGCAGCCGGAGCTGGGACGCCGCATCAGGACGCTCCTTCACGACGTGACGAACCTACAGGGCCTCAAGGAGCTTGAGAAAGGCAGCTTCGACGTTGTACTGTGCTCCAGCGCTTTTGTTCTCTTTGATGATCCAGCCAGGGTCGTCGCTCACTGGCGCGAGTACCTTAGACCGGGCGGCATCGCGGCCATCGACATCACGCATGAGCTCAACTTGCGCTCAGGCATGATCCTCGAACGCGTGGCGGACCGGATGGGGGTCACGTTTCCGTCAAACCGCACGTGGGTCAAGTCTGCGGACTCCTTCTGCGAGATACTAGAGAGAGAGGGATTCACCGTCGAGAACGTCGTGCTACTGGACAAAATTACAGGGGAGCGGTCGACGTACTATAGAGTTGATCAGGCGGACGAGCAGTTTAACTACATCATCAACACGGCACTGACGAAGAACGTCGCGACAGATGATTTCAAGGAGAAGGCTCGACCGATATTCAGGGAGGAATGGGAGAAGGAAGCTGTGGATGGTAAGGTCGAGATTGTCGATGCTCTCTACGTATACATCGCGCGCAGAAAGGAGTGAAAGTCAAGAGTTAGCTGGCTGCTGATGACAGCTTGGTAGGTATTTGATGCAGCTTGCTTCCGTTGTGAGTCTGATTATATCTTTGCTTTCGCGAGGCTCATTCTAGGTTTAATGGGAATCCGGGGGTGATCACCAGCCAACTTCAATCCTGTCAGCCTTTCCAACTCGTCCACCGCTTCGTAGGTCTTTCCCAGCGGGACCTTGATCGTCCGGAAGCCCTGCTTCCTCGCCTCCCTGAGATTCTCCCCGATGTCGTCTAGGAAGACAATATCCCCCGCCTGCACGCCAGCCTCCCATCCGAGCGCCTTTCCCCTCTCATCTCTCGCATGCTCCTGGGCGTAGCGGTCCGTCTCCTTTAACGCGAGCTGATAGATCCTAGAATCGGGCTTCCTGAGCCCGACGTGGGCAGAGGAGATGAAGACGTCAAACAGCCCCCGAATGGGGCCGGCGAAGAAGTTCTCCTGGTGGAGCGCGTGGCCGGGCGGGAAGATGACCGTGTTACTCAGTGCGGCGAGGATGTACCTGCCGCTGGCCTTCAAGTTCTGCAATGCCGGGAGCATCCAGGGGTCCGGGCTGGCTGACGACGCCATCATGTCGTGAAAGAGCCATTCGCCGTCTAGATTTGGCAACGGAGGGATCTCCTTTGGCAAGTTCGAATTCTTGGCTTGCTGGGCGGTGTAGAAGGCTTTCCAGCGGACAGGGTCATGGAGGTCCCTGTTGAAGCCGGCAAAGAAGTCGTCGTCGAGCCGGATCTCTCCCGTCTCGAGGCGGTGCCAGAACCCAGATGGGGCTGATTTGGAGATTGAGTAGTTCACCCATCCTGGTGGGATGCCGAGGCCGAGCTCATAGTCGAGGATGGACTGAAATGGAGAGACAACCTGCAAGGAGTGAGCGTCTCAACTGCGCAAATGAGAACATCGTGAAAGGCGCTATGCCGCCGTATGGTAGATCTCCACTCTGATTATTGGGCACACTTACACAAACGCCCCCGATGTCGAACAGGATGACTTTGGGCTGCTTCTGATCCGTCATTTCTTCAGCGACCCTTGAAAACTGTCAGAAATGAGGCTGGTACCACTGGCATCATGGGATCATGTAAGGAGAAGTTCTTGCCTCGTCGCGATGCCTAACGGCATGGGACGCCGGGGAAGCAATGCGGAGTCGGCATTTCGCCCGGATGAGCTCCGTACGGGAGGGTGGACCTCGGCATCTCGGAGCCAGTCACGTGATTGATGCTGGTCGTCCCCAACCCGACTTGCTGTCCCACACACGGCTGGTGCTGGCTTAGGGTATGCGGGGCCAATTTTCACCCACAATCGGACTCGCGAACTTTTTGAACTTTCTCTTCCGCAGCACGACGACAACCGGAGCTCAGTGGGATTACGCAGCACAACCGTCAAGATGGTGAGTTGATACTATGCACCGATCTATTGCAAAACCAGAAATGGCGCCTGCAATTGAGAGTCGCTGGGCTTTTCGAGAGTCAACGCAAGATGCTTCGGAAGAGAGATTGTTCTGAAGCGCAAATTGCTGACTCGGGGTGTTCTCTTCTCAGACTTTCCACAAGCTCGTGAAGAACAGCGCGTACTACAGGTGAGTGATACCCTCGATATTCAGGCGGATTGAAGTTTTTGTTGGACCAGAGATCCTGACAGTCGTGATTCACAGTCGCTTCCAGACCAAGTACAAGCGCAGAAGAGAGGGCAAGACCGACTACTATGCTCGCAAGCGCCTGATCACCCAGGCCAAGAACAAGTATGGCTCGCCCAAGTACCGCCTGGTCGTCCGCTTCACGAACCGCGACGTATGTGAACCCCATACTGCAGAAAATATAGCTGGACGGGACGGTGCTGACTCGAAGGGTTATAGATCATCATGCAGATCATCCACTCCGAGATCTCTGGCGACAAGGTCCTGGCCTCTGCCTACTCCCACGAGCTCCGCGCCTACGGCATCGAGCACGGTCTGACTAACTGGGCTGCTGCCTACGCCACTGGTCTGCTGATCGCCCGCCGTGTTCTCAAGAAGCTTGGTCTCGATGAGGACTTCACTGGTGTCGAGGAGGCTGATGGCGAGTTCACCCTGACCGAGGCTGCCGAGACCGACGACGGCGAGCGCCGCCCCTTCAAGGCCTTCCTTGACGTCGGTCTGGCCCGGACCTCCACTGGTGCCCGTGTCTTCGGTGCCATGAAGGGTGCCTCTGACGGTGGTATCTTTGTCCCTCACTCCGAGTCCCGGTTCCCCGGTTTCGACATGGAGGTCAGTTGAACTTCTCGCTCACTTGGCGTGATCAGTGATATACTAACTCCCAGCAGTCCAAGGAGCTGGATGCCGAGACCCTGCGCAAGTACATCTACGGCGGTCACGTCGCTGAGTACATGGAGACCCTGGCCGATGACGATGAGGAGCGCTACAAGAGCCAGTTCCAGAAGTACATTGACGACGATATCGAGGCTGACGCTCTGGAGGACCTGTACCTGGAGGCCCACAAGGCCATCCGTGAGGACCCCTTCAAGAAGTACGAGAGCGATGCTCCCAAGAAGACTAAGGAGGAGTGGAAGGCGGAGTCGAAGAAGCACCGCGCTACCAAGCTGTCGCTGGAGGAGCGCAAGGCTCGTGTCCAGGAGAGGATCTCCAAGCTGCGCGAGGACTAGAAAAGTCCTTGTTGTGGTCGCGCATTCTGCAGATCGGTTCCCATGACCCTTTTCTGCCGTTAGGAGTTTTACAAACCGGAAGGGATTTGCACTCAGGGTCCAGTGGGAAAAAGCCAATGAGAATTTCTAGTCTTTACTAGCGTTGCGGTGTTCTGTGGAAAGTTGCATTGTGGAATATGTCTAATGCCGTCACCTTGCTTTTTTCTAGGAAAAGCTAGTGTGACATGAACTTACTTCATCGCCGTCGACTTGCCGGCACTGGATACAGCACGGCAGTTCTCCATTCGTGCCACGGGTGCAAAATATTCTGTCACATCGCCCGTGTGCATTCTATGGAAGAGCCCTGCTCTCTACCCCTGTAGGTCAAAAAGTACTCAGATGAGGTCATTCGAGAAAGAACAATTTTATGCGACGGGTAAAGGAATCCGGAAACGGCGGCGGCCGGTGCAACACGGCAGAAAAATTCGCATGATCTGTCTCCAAAGATTTGCGCTGCGGAGGATACCCCGGACGCCGGCTGGGAAATGCCATCTGCTGGAATTAGGTAGTCTCAAACACCCAAGCTCCCGAACAGCTTGACGGCTTCACAGCCTAGACTGGCTTAGGTGCAACAACACCGGTAGTCAGATTTATCTCCAACGGTGTGCTAAGCTGT
The DNA here is from genome assembly GCA_030052745.1 of Pleurostoma richardsiae. Taxonomy (NCBI): domain Eukaryota; kingdom Fungi; phylum Ascomycota; class Sordariomycetes; order Calosphaeriales; family Pleurostomataceae; genus Pleurostoma; species Pleurostoma richardsiae. Next base: position 524,578 of record JANBVO010000025.1, read on the forward strand.
GAGGAAAGGACATATGTAAGCACCTTCTTTTCCGCAATCTTTGCCCGAGATAGCATCTCGATATACGGGCTAGGACCTCCGGGCCTCAGGCCAGGTCCACATGATAGTGCGCCTAGTGACCGTCACGTCAGAGAGACGGAGGTTTTGGAGTGATGACCTGGATTTCTAAGCGTGACAGCGCATACGCAGGGCCGAATGGGATGGGCTGGAATACCTCGCAACGCCAAGGCTCTAGAGAGAGACTGGGAGGGAAGAGCGCGGACGATGGTATTTGTTCGATTGTGGTAAAAAGGCCGACCCTCCGGAACTCCGGAGGAAGTCGGGGTCTCGACGGCGCTACGAACGGGACCCTGGCACCTGGATCCGCTTTGATCATAGATACGCCCTCGCAACTGCATCGTCTACCACCGTCCGCTTCGTGAGATACCGAGTTACCGCGCGGGTGCAGGTAAGCAGAGTAAGCAGTAGGCATGTATAATAGCACAGTAGCTCGACTATGTCAAAAGATCCGTCGATTATCAAGAACAAAGCCTCAACTTGGCAGCTGGGGCTTCCAGGCCGCAGTTCCCGCATTTTTGCCCCTTCTCCGCCTTCTCTCCCGCATCGAGGGGTACGTTGCCAGATGGTCGGGGTCTGGGCCAGACAGAGCACGAGATCAAACCACCGCCTGGCCCGATGGTGTGAGGAGGCCCTGGAGGTCCTCGCCTGCAGAGTTGCAGCGCTGGTTCATTCTTTTGCCCCCGCCTGGGAGGCTAAAACTTGTCTCTTGGCTCGCAAATCGCGGCCCTGGGACTGGTCCCCTGCCCCCGTTTTGTGACGTCTGGCGGATGACCTCGATTCGGCTGCTATGAGGTTGTGCTGGAGCCTTGTAAGAGCCTACCAGATTGGGGGCAGTCGGTGGGCGCACAGAGTAGCACGAGGTACGGGGTTGCAGGTAATCAGGTACAACGTGCCCCTAGCCATTGCTTGACGTCCGCAGTGGGCGAGGTACATCTGACCCCAAGCCTCCTCTAGTTAGCACCCAGGTCACTCTTGCCGCACGCCACGCCGAAAGAGTACCTTGGCGATACCGGCGCTCACCTAAGCACGCCGTGTTCCTCAGCAGCAGCGGTATTACCTCAAGTCGAATCTAACGAAGTACAGAGCACATTCCCTCCCTCCCTCCACCGACCGTCATTCACCAACCATCTCGATACTTTTCTTCTCTCATATCCCTCTCTATCGCCGCGCTTGCTCCTCCTTTGCTCCCACGCTTCACCTCCCATCGACTACCACCAGCTCCGTGCCCATCTCGCCCACTTTCCCCCGCTGCAACCCCAATCGAACCATCATGCTTGTCGCCTGTATCACGAGATGGCTGCAGCGCCAGTGACGGGCCCCCACCAATAATCGGACTCCGGGGCTTTGAGCGCAGGCACAGCAAAAGCAGCTGAAAGAAAGAAACAAACCTTACTAAGACCTCCCGCCCGCCTATTGTCTCGTCCTTCACCTCCTCAAAGGGACGTCGACTTGCTGCTGCATCCCTACCTACACATAGCTGTTCCTGTCGTGTCCGGTCTGCTGCTGCGCGCGCTTCAGCATGGAGCAGATACACGGCATTGACGTTAGCTGGATGACCCACGGGTCACCCAAAGGTGTGTGCTCCCTTCACAATCCCGCATCGCCTATGGCTCTCCTCTTCCCAGCCTCGAGTTTGAGCAAACACATATCCCGACTCTCTTCTGTATTGTATCTGCTATGGGAGCCATATCTAATCTGCATTTCATCCTAAATAGACAAAGCCGGCAGGATCACGACCACTCGTCGGTCCACCGTCTCTTCGGAACATCCAAGCCGCGAGTCGCCATCACACAGTCCCCTATCAGCGTCCCCACCACCGCTGTCTCCCACCACCTCTAACGGCCACGATAGCCCGTCTGCAAATGCAACAAGCGCACCGAGGCCCATCCCAATTTCCCGGCCTGGATTTCATAGAACCAATTCTTCGGAGAGGAGAACTGATTCGCCGCAAGCGACATCCCTCGGTTCATCGCCAGCGCGACGCTCATCTTGGTTTTCCAATATATCGCAGAAGTTCTCCACCAGCGCACCCCAGAGCCCCCCGCAGGCAAATCACACCCCGGCACAGCAGGCGGAAATCTCCGTCCCCAAGATTACTCCCGCGAAGAACGCTGTCTTGCAACATGGTGTCCGGCATCAGGGAGAAGGCCCATACACGCCAGCTCCTCCGAAGACTGGCCAGGCCGGCATCCTCCATGTCTTTCGACGGCTATCAACCTCGTCGGGGCAGTTAACAGCCGCACACAAGGCGAATGTGAGCAACCACGGCCTCGTCGAGCGGCGCGTTCTGAACGTGGATCGCCATCGCGAGCGGTGTGCTCTGCCTGAGTTGGACCAGGCCAAGTTACGGCGAGTGTCCTTTTCCGTTGATGTGGAGATTGCCCCGATGCCCAAGTATGGAGAAGATGACTCCCTCGCGAAGAAAATTTGTGCTGTGGGAGACCGGGTCCAGAAGCGCAAGATCAGCGAGAAGGGCGAGGGCGAGGCGCTCAAGCATCCCCATGCGGTTGAGGACCAGAAAGAGCAGAGCGGTGTGGTAAAGGCGACTGGCGAGCACCTACCCAAAGAGCCTGAGAAGGAGGGTACGGAGCAGCCAAAGACGGCCAAAGAGGCCCCGAAGACGGTCCAGGACGCCCCGAAGCCAACCCAAGATGTTCCAAAACCGGTCCAAGAAGTCTCAAAGACAGCGCAAGAGGCTCCGAAGACGTCTCCAGAGACTAAGGATGCAGTTGATGGTTTGTCTGAAAAGAGCGCTGCCGCCGCTGAGACGAGAAAGAAAGAGAAGAAAAAGAAGAGCGAGGAAGAACGAAAAGCTAGGAAGGAGCGAAAGCGAAAACTGGCCGAAGCAAATGGGCAGATTCCCTTAGAACTCTACATAGACTCAGACGACTCCGACAATTTATCGCCAACAAACGGTTCCACGCCGCGAACCCAGCTGGCGCCGACCACCAATCCCGTCCGTATATATCGACGGTGTTGCCAGCTGCGCGAGACACCCATTCTCAAGAAAATCACTGAGCAGCTCTCCAATGTCGCCAATACATCTGCGGAGCCTGGCATTGTCGAGAAGCTAGATCTGACAGGATATTGGATGCAGCTCGCCGATCTGGTGACGTTGGGCGATTACCTCGCCGTCGTGCCTATCAAGGAAGTCATCCTTGAGAACTGCGGCTTGACCGATGAGGGTCTTCGAGTTATACTAGCCGGGCTCCTTGCTGCTAAGAAGCCGGAGATAAAGAGGAAGAAGCCGGTACCTCAACCTGACGGGCTAACGCATCAAGGCGGGTTCGTCGAACGGCTGGTCCTCAAGAACAACAAGATCGGACTCGAGGGTTGGAAACACCTGTGCCTCTTTATCTATATGTCTCGGACGCTTAAGATGCTCGATCTATCAAGCATTCCCTTCCCGAAACCCACCGCCACTGTCGCCAATGGTCAGAATGGGCACCAAATGAATGGCAACTCTACTCCATCGGACATCTGCAAGCTACTCTCCAAGTCGATAGGGGAACGCCTCGCGGGGTCAAAACTGGAACTGCTGAATCTCGGTGAGACTGGGCTCTCTAGCCAGCAACTGGGGAATGTCATCGACGGCATCCTGCGCAGCGGCGTTCGGAGGCTTGGGCTTGCGCACCTCGACCTCGACCCTCACGGCTTGGAGCACATAACAAATTATCTGAGGAGCGGGAAGTGTGAAGGTCTTGATCTCGGCGGCAACGATCTGCGGGACCACCTCGAGCTCATCTCTGACGCGCTTGACGACGCCAATCCTTTGTGGGCTCTCAGTTTGGCTGAATGTAATCTGGTGCCAAAGTCGCTCTGTCAACTTCTGCCGAAATTAGCCAGATTACACAATCTGCGCTTCATAGATCTCTCCCACAACCGTGATCTCTGCAAATCCGAGCCTAGTGCGATAGGCATTCTTCGAAGGTAAGCACAGGCACGGCCGATTTCTATCACTGAAAATGACGAAGTATGCTGACATCCTTCTCAAGATATTTGCCTAAGCTGCATTCTCTGAAGCGTATCCACCTTGCGGACATCTCAATGAATTCCGACCAGGCCATCGCTCTTGCAGAGATTCTTCCCGAGGTACCCCAACTCGCCCATATCAGCCTTGTGGAGAACCCAGAGCTTGTCAAGCTGGCAGACGCGAAGACGGAGGAGACCCAAGAAGAGGCCTGCGCTCTGTATGCCTCATTGCTTGCTGCTACCCGGGTATCGACAAGTATCGTCTGCGTCGACATCGACGCCCCGTCGGAATCTAGTGGTGAGATTGTCAAGGCGCTGGCAAAACAGGTTGTCGCATATTGCTTGCGCAATATGGAACGCCTCCCGCTGGGCAACGCCGTTGCGGTGTTCACCGAAACTGCTGCAGCTGCCAATGTCTCCGATCCTTCCTACCCGGTTGTGCTTCAGCATCTCGTCGGGAAGGAGGAGCACGAGCCGGATGAAGTAGACGACGAGAGTGACACTGCTCCCGACGATGATTACGTCATCGGTGGTACGGGCGTCGTGAAGGCCTTGGCTTGCTGCTTGAACAACCGCGGCGACGATTCCAGGAGGCAATCTGGGGAGTTTATGAGGGAGATCGAGACCGGCACGACGGCGCCTCATGAACATCTTCCAACCGGAAAAGCGAGGGACATGACCAAGCACCTTCTGAATAGCGCGAGAAAGATACGCGCTCGACTAGAACCTGCTCTTGTCAGGTCCCGGACACTGGCGAGTCGGTCGACCCAGGACAACCACAGTTACCGTGAGTCTTTCTATCATATTCTCCTGAACATGCTATTGACCGGCGCGCTAGATCGTCTCCTCTTCCTCCGCAACACGCTCGATGGCATCATCTCACGCTGTGAAGACGAATTTCCCGACACCAGGGAGTCTATTGACAGTGCCATTTCCGTCTCACCGCCGGAATTGCCTCTCGAGAAAGTGGGTACATCGATATCTTCGGGCGAGGCTGAGGCCGATGCCGTCGCAGTGGGCTCCGACATCGAAGAGGACGCAGACCTACGGTCAATCTCCCGCTCGAACTCCGTCATCTCCAGCACCTCCAGGGCGCTCGTCGACGAGGAAGCGCGCGTGCTACGTGCTGGCCACAAGTTCCGCTCTGGCTGGATCAAGGACGAGCACTACAGCATGCTTCTAGGGGTGGAGGAGATCAGCGCCAACCCTAACCACGCCCGTGTCCTGCAGGAGATGCTCGACGAACTGGGCGACGAGGAGCTCCTTGCCAAGTGCGAAGAAAAGGGCGCCTTGCGAGTCTACAAAGAGGACAAGGACGAGGTTCTCCGGAAGTTGAGAGAGGCCGATCCAGAACATTGGGAGCGGTTCATCGAGAGCCAGAAGATGGCCAGGGCGAACGTCACTGTGGGCGACCTCAATGGCAAGCCGCCGTCGCCGAAGCCCGACGAAATCGCCGTCGCGGACTGAGTGGCGAACACCTCGTGTATATGCTTACGCATATGTGTGTTTTACGACAATCCTGTGCAAAAGACGGGGCCGTCATTGGCAGCCCGTCTTTCGCAACCTTTTTCTTTCTACACTACGACTGAATCTTAGCGAGCCTTCCGTCTTTACAGATATATATGTCTTAAGGCGTTGAGCGTACGAACCCCAGGAGAGCGACGGGGTGACGGATATGGACGTTACTAAATTGCCGTGTTTTCTTCATCACAAGGGGGCTGATCCCGGACGGAAGCCCCTTTTTTCCATCATCATCTTGGATGAGGAGTTGCGGATGGATCGCATCGCATCATGTGTTGTTTCTGGTCTTCTTATAGGAAAGGTCGTGCCCGGGAGGGGCAGAGAGACCTTAGCATAGGAGTGGTATTCGCTTTGTCAGACACAATTGTGTAGTTACGGGATGGCATGAATCGAGACGGACACATGTTCCGTTTGTGACCTCTACAGAGACTGTGCTTGAGAACCACTTCGAAATATCGTTCCGTTTGCCGTAACAAAACTTTGGCGCAGAGAGGGCCATCCTTCTCATCGCCACACGTTTTTCTTGGCGTTCAAAGACAATACATCTGGAAGAACCAAGATTCTTGTGATGGTCCATGGTCCGGCCTCATCAGAGTATGCCTCGCTGATTATCTCGCTTTGTGCCTCCTTGTGATGTGGTTGCAGTGGATATCTGGTGTTGGTGGCCGCTGTTAGTACTCTAAAAATCCAGTTGTGCCTATCACAGCAATTCGTTCACGGCCCGGCAGAGGCCGCTGGTAATCTACTAACACGGTTATCGCCGGGCTTGATTACTTGCAGCGTCATCGTACGACCCACGGCTTCTCATCGATTCTGATATCTCATATAAGCCGGCAAGTTGAGAGGAAATCGACTCACACCTACCCGGATCAGGCCGTCTCTGTTGACCATATCATCTCTCATTCAATATCAGTTATCGTTCTTTCTTGCTGCCCCTCACACAAGCAGTCAACCCGGAACGATGGCCGTCCCAAACCCCACCGCGGAGGCGGCCGACACCTCTTACGGCCTCACCCCCGCGCAGCAGGCCGCCTTCCACCGCGACGGCTACCTCGTCGTGCCCGACGCCCTGTCCCCCGCCACGGTTTCCTCCCTGCTGGCCGAGACGCGCCGGCTCCTCGAGACCTTCACGCTCGAGGACCACCCCATGACGCGCTTCAGCACAGGCGGGGAGGACGGCGCCGACCACGTCGGCGACGACTACTTCCTCGGCTCGGGCGACAAGGTGCGCTTCTTCTTCGAGGAGGACGCCTTCGACCCGGCGACGGGTCGGCTCGCCAAGCCCAAGGAGCGGGCAGTCAACAAGATCGGCCACTACCTGCACGCGCTGAGCGGGCCGTTCGCGGCGCTGCTGTCGTCGCCTCCCCCCGCCGGCGGGAAGGAGGGCGCCGGCGAGGACGGCGGCGCGCCGCTGAGGGCGCGGCCCGCGGCGGTGGCGAGGGACCTCGGCTTTGCGGACCCGCGGTGCCTGCAGAGCATGGTCATCTGCAAGCAGCCGGAGATCGGGGGCGCGGTGCCGCCGCACCAGGACAGCACGTTCCTGTACACGAGCCCGCCGAGCGCGGTGGGGTTCTGGTACGCGCTGGAGGACGCGACGCTGGAGAACGGGTGCCTGAGCTTCCTGCCGGGTTCGCACAAGGTATGCCTCGTCTCTCTGCTTTCCCGTGTCTTCTTCCTATGATAGATCCCATACAGTACTGTCTACGAGTCTATATTCCCCCCTTTTCCCATCTTCTTGCTCACCAGAGCATCACAGTGGGCACCAATATCAAAGCGCCTGGTCCGCAAAGCCGGCAACACAGGCACGGAGATGGTGCCCAACGATGGGCCGCACTTCCCTCCCGGGGAGGAGTACGGCGAGCGCCAGCAGGGCGAGGAGGAGGGCGAGTACGTGCCAGGGGAGGTCAAGGCGGGCAGCCTGGTGCTGATCCACGGCAACCTGCTGCACAAGAGCGAGAGGAACCTGAGCCAGAAGGGCCGCATCATCTACACCTTCCACATCATCGAGGCGGGGGGGACGGAGTACGACGGGCGGAACTGGCTGCAGCCGCCGGCGGAGGGGTTCACGAGGTTGTATGCGTAGGATTGATTCTGAGGCGGGGTCTGGGGAAGGGTCAGAACAAGGTCAGGTGCAGTGGGAGGACTACGTTGGAGCGTTTAGGGATCACATCGTCACCGGGAAGGGGACGTCACAAATTATCGAATAATTTTTGGATTCCCCTTTGATCACACTGGTTCGGAATGCTGACTATGTGACGGCACGGCTCCAGAGGACAGACAGCATTACCCTCCCCTGCCTGTAAGTAGATGCAACCACTGCGGAGCCTGTGTGTCTCTCTGTCCGTCCCGTCTTATCAGTCGGATGTGAGACGCCCGCAAACTGGGCTCGTCTGTAGTAAAAACCGCATAAACTCCATCCACCACCCCTTTCGGCCTCAAGTCGTCCTGGAAGAGCAAGTGGACCCGACCCCTGAAAAAGCAATGCCGGATACTCTGTGAAGGAGTCCGGTAACAGACGAAGGAGCCGCGCAATGAAAGCAAGAGAGCCGACATGCGCATATAGTACAAGAAAAAGTGATCCAGAGCGGCCCCTGTGTCGAACCACGATGTCGAAACGAGTCCCTCGGCCCACTATGAGTAAATGGCCGATGGCGTAGCACGGCATCAGCCGCCTCAAGGTTAACTTCCCGTTCCTCACTGGTAAGACCTCTAGCCTCTGCCGTAAGGATGAAATCCAGGGCGACCGCCCCGACCACCACCGCGGTAGTTGGCGCCCGGCTTTCCGGCGTTCTTGGGCCCAGTCGGCGCGTTGGCAGGCGGCGCGTTGGTGGGGTCGGAGGGAGACTGCTGGTGGTGAGCGCCTCGGTTGCGAGAGAAGCCGCCGCGGCCTGCGCCGCCCGCGTTGACGTTGGGCTGGGGGACGTCGTCGTACATGCCCTCCCACGAGGTGGGACCGCCGCCGCCGCCGCCCATGCCGTATCCGCCCTGGGCATACTGGTCGGGCCGGTTGCCGCGTCGCTGCTGATCGAATTTCTGCTGCTCGAAGGCCTGCTGCTCATAGGCGTTGTAGCCTGGGCGGTTGCCTCCTCCCTGGTTGCCAGCCTGGCCGCCCTGACCAGCGCCACCGCCCTGGCCGCCCATGCCGCCCATCTGGCCGCCCATCTGACCTCCCATCTGGCCACCCATCTGGCCACCCATCTGATTCATCTGGGATGACATCTGGCCCATCATCTGCTGCATCATGGCTGGGGTCATGTTGGCCATAGCTCCGGCCATGGGGTTGCCACCACCTTGGCCGCGACCCTGCTGCATCATCTGCATCATCTGCATCTGCTGCATCATAGCCGGGTTCATTTGCGGCATGCCACCCATGCCCATGCGGCTCATGGCCATCTGTTGCTGCAACATGCCGAAGTACTGCTGCATTCGCTGCCAGTACTGCGCCATGAGCTGCGGCGTCATGCCGCCCATCGCGCCCTGCTGGCCATTTGAGCCTTCTTCAATGTCCATTCCGCTGCCGGGGCCGCCCTTGTTGCGGCTGAACTTCCCGACTCGGCGGTTGGCCTCTTCCTCCTCTCGCATGTTGCCGCGCGGCTGCGCCTTCTTCACCTCGATGGGTTTGCCGTGGATCTCCAGGTGGGTGGACAGACACGCCTCGACACCGGCCTCAGACTCAAAGGTCACGAATCCGAAGCCACGAGGCCGACCGGTGTCCTTATCCATCATAAGGGTGGCGTCAACGACGCGGCCAAACTGGGCAAAGTACTCCTTGAACTCCGCGTCCGTCGTTTCCTGGCTGACGCCACCAACGAAGATCTTGCTTGTCTTCTCTTGCTCATCGCGTGGAATGGCACGTTTGGGGTCAATCTATCCAGCACGCGTAAGTATTCGAACAGGGACATCATCGAGGCACTGGAGGCGTCAATGGCTTACGATTTTGCCGTCCAGATGGTGCTCCTTGACCATGACAATGTTGACCGTCTTCGGATCCTTGAACGTTAGGAAGCCAAACCCTCGCGAGCGGCCCGTCGCGCCGTCTCTCATGACGGTACACTCAGTGACCTCTCCAAATTGCGAGAAGTAATCTCGAAGAGACTCTGATAATAGATTGTTAGTATAATCCAGCGAGCCTGGGACTCCAGGAAAGATGCACTCACGGTCAGTTGTCTCCCAGTTGAGACCACCAATGAACATTTTACTACAGACCCTATGTTAGCCCACAAGGTCCAGCAGAGGAACCTAACTAGAGAAGCAAGCAATGTGCTATGTGCAGTGAAAACAATATTGGTTTGACACCGGCGTCCCGCGACGAGCAAGCAGGCTGCGCTCAATGATTAATGTTGATTTGGTGGCTGCGCACACGGCAAGGTCCAGCAGCTTGCGAGGCGGCCAATTCAAAATCATAGCTGGGCGCTCGCCCCCAAATGAGGTTCCATCGTCATCCTTGGATTGCATCATCTACTCTTCACGGTCCATCTATCGGGCTAGGTGCAGAACCGAGGCCTTCGATCTTGTGGTCCTGGAGTCGCATCCAGTATAGCCTCTCTCCTGGCGCAGAGGGAGCTTTTGTGCAGATCCACGCGGTGTCTTGCTTGGCTGCGCAGTTGGGCGGTCGGTTGAGAGTGATTTCGCGACCCATCTAGCTTTTTGGAGATATGCCACAGAAATTCTCACAAGTGAGAGATGTTCAATGCGGCGTAGGACTGCCGCGGTCCTGCAGACAGATCGGCCGATTTGATCTCCTCTTCAGAATTTTTCGGGTATCTGTCTGGCTCTCTCTGCTGCTATCGTCAAGCTAGGTACTGGCTCGAGGGCTATCCGCCTCCAGATCTTGTTACCGCTTCCAGAGAAGAGTGCGCCTCTCCTCGAGCTCTAAGATTATCTGCGCCTGTGGGCTATGGAGGCCAACGTCAAAGAGCCCGTGGCTGACTTTCGGTCTGTGCTTTGATTCGGATGTCTTCCAGGTAAGAGCGTGTCCAGCACCACCTCCAGTGGTCAGGCCCTCTCTTGCGGCATTGTCTTGCATGTCGCTCCCGGCTCTTTAGCCCAACTATGAAGTGGCTGTTGCTGTAACGTATGCTTTGCTGAATAAATGCCGTGTGCCATGTACTTTTGCTCCTCTTCCCAGACAGGCTGACAGTATTGAAGATCCGACTCAATCTCTTTGCGTCGCCAGCTTCAGCGCCATGCCGCTCTTCACGCTCTTGCCGCCAAGCATTCACTGATCCCCAACTTCGAAGTAGCCACGCAGACAGACCCCAAAATGGTAATGCTTCTCAACATTGTGATAGCAATTAGGCGCTACCCAGTACTGCGCAGGTCGAAACTAACGCCCATAATTCGGCGTGTAACGGGGAGCATTGGGTTATAGTTACGAATCTTGTTACGAGGGAGGACTTGAAGAAAAAACTTTATCTTACCCATCTTCCTTCGTATTGGGGCCTCGCGTGGGCGGAGCGGGAACAGGAGTACTGTAGTTTGTCGGGGTGTCGGGCTGTGCGATAGCTGAGCCGTTGTTTCCCAAGTCTATCTGGATATCATCATCGTCGTCTTCATAGGCATCATTCGCCTGCGCATCGACGGTGCCATTATTTTCTGCGGTTGCATCATGGTATGTGTCATCATAGGTCGCAGCGGCGGTAGTCGAGGGTACTGCTGCTGCGGGCTGTTCAACGCTCGGCACGGGCTTCGCAGGCTCGCTATCCTCGTAGCTATGCCAAGTGTCAGTACTCCGCTCGCGTCGTGCTAAGATGGGCAGAGATAATTGTAAGCCTACAGGTCGGCGAACAGATCCTCCTCGAGGTTCTCTGGCTCGGTCATGGCGACTGTTGTTGGCTTGGCGAATGGAGGGTGAAAGAAGGACGAGGTCTCGCTTGCTGCTCTCCTCGGACTGTCGTGAGCCCAGTCGCAGGTGGAACTTCTGTACTGCGGCCCAGAGCTGAATTCTCTTCCGAATGACAAAAGGAGAGAGTCTGTGAATGGTCGGCGATGTTGCAGAAATGAGGATGGGAAGACGCCGGAGTCGACGAGTGGAGGAGAGGAGGGGCGTTTTGTTGATGGAGTTGAGTCGACGACCCTCCTTACTTAGCAGCTAAAGTTAAGGTCGCGGAAGGTTTTTGTTGGTCGACCTGTTTTTATGGGTCCGCTGCATGCCCGCCTGGCGATAGCAGTACGTAAGGCAAGGTACCTACTGTACGGAGTAGTACGTACCTACGGCGGCGGCGCGGGACGTGGGGACATGGGATTTGGCTGGGGTATTCCAGGTACCTCGCCATCGTCGAACGAAACGCAGCAGTTCAAGGGCCTGCCTCTTCCTCCGCCATGTTGTTGTGATCGCCAGACGGACCGAACAAGATCATGTTCTCCTCTTCGGGAAGCGGCAAGAAGCCTCCTCCACAGGTAAGTCTTTCTTTGCTTTGTCCAGCCTCTTACAGACTCTGCTGCCTTGTCTATGCGGGCACTGACCGTCGTGGAGAAGCAGGAGATGGTCCAAGTTGGTATGTGTCCCCGCCTCAGCTCAGACACGCAGCGCAGCGCACCCTGAGAGCACGACTAACAACCTCCCTTCTGGCTTTGTTGCAATCCAGACAGATCTGAGTAAGCCTCAACTACCTAGAAATACAAGCGATGGATGGGCGCATATACTGAGTTGCGCACAGCTCCGCCTCACCCTTTTGGAGAGCTCCGTCGTCGTCATCATCATCGAGAGACCATGCCGCTGCCAAGAAGACCGGGCGCGATGCCACAAGCAATATCGTGGTTGGCGCATCCTATTCGCATGCAGACATGCTGAAGTTCGACTCCTTGTACGTCTCCCAACTGCTCAGCAAGGAGACCTCGACTCTACGGCTAACTAGCCATCAGGCATCTGTCCAGCTCATCCTCCCGACCACGAACCCCGCCGTCTTCGGCATCAGCAAGGGGCCATGCATCCTCGCCGCCGCCGAAGCGCTCATCAGGAGTCGGATCGCCCCCGTTCAAGACGTACATGAACTTCCTCTCCACCACCAACGAGGACTGGAATCCCGACGAGGGAGACGACATCTACGACTACGAGGATGACGATGGGGACGATTTCGGTTTGCCCAGCCTGTCGAACATGAAGCGGAGGACAAGGCGAATACAAGCTGCACAGTCGAGAGGAGATACCAGTGGTAGCATGCTGTCGCCGTTGGGAGACACATTTGGCGACCCTCTAGGTCCCACTGCGCGGCGGTATTCAAATAGCGCCGACATCGCCATTGAGCGGCCAGTCTCAATGTACCCTACTCCTAAGAAGAGCGAAGGGAAGATCCTACGGCCCCAGTACAAAGAGATTCTCAAAGGTGCGTGCAGATCGTTTGGAACTGTCTCGGTGTGCACTCTAACGTCGTTGTAGACCCAGCGAATGCCCTCCACCTCATCAATCATCCATCGATACCTCCGAACGCAACACCGAAAGAAGTGGATGCCATAAACTCCAGAATATCCAGGATCAACAAGTTCAAGAAGATTCTACAAGCATCAACCATACCTCTAACGGAACTCAGGGCTGCAGCTTGGTCCGGTGTCCCAGAAGAAGTGAGGGCAATGACTTGGCAGCTCCTTCTATCATATCTCCCTACCAGTAGCGAAAGACGCGTCGCAACACTAGAACGGAAGCGCAAGGAGTACCTTGACGGGGTCAAGCAGGCGTTCGAGCGAGGAGCGAGCAACGCCGCGCCGACCGGCAAAGGCAGGGGCCTGGACGAGGCAGTATGGCACCAAATCAGCATAGACGTTCCTCGGACGAACCCGCATATTGAGCTCTACGGCTATGAGGCAACGCAGCGATCCCTAGAGCGGATCCTATACGTCTGGGCGGTGCGGCATCCGGCAAGCGGCTACGTGCAGGGGATCAACGATCTGGTTACCCCTTTCTGGCAGGTCTTCCTGGGCAGCTACATCACAGATCCAGACATCGAGAGCGGAATGGATCCGGGACAACTTCCAAAGACAGTGCTGGACGCCGTCGAGGCAGACTCGTTCTGGTGTCTCACCAAGCTTCTCGATGGCATCCAGGACCACTACATCGTCGCACAGCCTGGCATTCAGCGGCAGGTTGCGGCCCTGCGCGATCTGACTGCGCGGATAGATGCGAATCTTGCCAATCACCTGGAAAAGGAGAATGTCGAGTTCATTCAGTTCAGCTTCAGGTGGATGAACTGCCTGCTGATGCGGGAGATCAGCGTCAAAAACACGATCCGGATGTGGGACACATATATGGTATGTCATCTCTTCGTCCTATTTCTCTACCCAAGCGCCCCATCCTTACTAACCAACCTCCATATGTAGGCCGAGGAGAACGGCTTCTCGGAGTTTCACCTCTATGTCTGCGCCGCGTTCTTGGTCAAATGGTCCGACAAGCTCCTCAAGATGGACTTCCAGGAGATCATGATGTTCCTGCAGTCCTTGCCGACGCGCGACTGGACCGAGAAGGACATTGAGCTGCTGCTCAGCGAGGCCTATATATGGCAGAGCCTCTTCAAGGGCTCGTCGGCGCACCTCCGCGGGCCCACCAGTCGGAGCTCGTCTATGGCGCTGCAACTGTAAACCGGACAATGGTCGTTGGGGGGAATATAAGAATCACTAATAATACTTGCCTGACTGGGCTGCCCCGGATCCACGGCTCTAGATGATGTCAAGAGCTGGGGGTTTATTTACGAGACCGCAGTGCGATCCAAGCATGAACTACGGTACCGTGGCAGGGGTACCTGGGAGGGCGTTGATATCCCACTGCGTCCTCTCGAGATCGTGCCTCATCATGGACTGACCAGGAACCTGCGGTTCCGGGGACACTGTTGAACGTGGCGTTAACTGCTTGCGCCTGGAGGCAAGACCGTGTCTGGGCTGGCATTAACGGGTTGTGATGCCGTCGCCCAGAGAGGTGCTCCGTCAACTATCCCCTGAACGGGCTTGAATGCCCACGACGCTCGCACCAGAGGAGTATCAGGGCCCAGGATACATGTACAGCCTGGCTGGAAATGCGTTTTACAGGCTACGAGATACTGAAAAACGATAATGACAATGCATCGCGTAGACAGCTTCTCTTTGTCGCTTTTCTTCCTCCAGGCGCCGTGACTATTCCACGGGCGATATATTGGAGAAGAATGACTTTTCTTTGTGCTCTATTCCTTTCTGGACTTCGTTTCATGTGAAAAGATACTCGAACGGACCCGAACAGCCAGCCTATCAAGGAGATGATGCAACAGAGAGGGCAAAGCAGATGACGAATCGTGAGCTTCGTGTTAAACAAAGCCAAACCAGCAACCCTGAAACCCCTTTCCCACCGCCAGACCCATCCCTTCGTTTTTTCGTTGTGTGGTACATACTATTACAGATGCCTGCCTGCCTTGCCCTTCCGGCCACTCCCACCACCAGGGAACCTTCACCTGCCCTCTCTCCACAGTGCTGGTCTCCGTATAGATGCGAACCGAGCTACTCCGCACTCAGATGCAAAGAAAGCGAAAGAACCCGATATAAAAAGGACACATCAAGCAACCAAGCAAGCACTATGACGCCTCAGCAGTCTCGCCCACCCGGGCCTTCTTCGTCTCCGCCTCCGCCTCCGCAGGCTCCTCCGCCTTCCGCTTGCCATTGGCGACCTCCTCCTTGTGGCCGTTCGCCTCCTCCGCGGCGACCTCCGCGTGGGGCTGCTCTGCCGCTGCCGGCTTGGGCTCCTCCTTGTGCTTCTTCCGCACCAAGCCCGTGAGGTCATGCGCCGTCTTCTTGGCCTCCTCGATGCGGGCCTCCGCCTGCGCGGGCGACTCGCCGAGCGCGGCGCCCAGGATGCCGCTCAGCGGGTTGCCGCCCGAGGCGATGCCGGCGGGGCCGTAGAGCGCGGCGTTGACGTCGATGGGGGGTTTGCGCAGGTCGACGAGCTAAAGGAGTGCCGTAGTCAGTAGATAAACTCTGAGGATGAAGGTGGGCCTGTGGAAGAGAGTTTCTACGTAGGGGGGAAGAGGGCTGGGGCCTTGAAGGGACGACGTACCCGCTGCTCCATGTCGGCGATGACGTCCTTGACCTCGGCAATTTGCTTCCTGGTGAGCTCGTTGTCCTCGGGCGAGTGCATCACCACCAAGTCGACCTCCTTCTTCTGCAGCTTCAGCTTGGTGCTCTCGATCGCCGCCTCCAGCTCCGTGGCGGCCTCCTCCCGCAGGCCCTCGTCAACAGGCTTCGGGCCGGCAGCCTTGGAGGAGTCGTTCTCCTCGTCATCGCCTGACGAGGTGATCGACGCGAACTCGAGGGCCAGCGACAGCTTGTAGTGCGCCTCGGCGACGATCTCCGACTCCGGCGGGTAGAGCTCCTTCTTGAACTTGAGGGACTGCCGGGAGTCGACGATTGCGTTGGGGTACCTGCCCAAGGGGGAAAGAGAAGTGTCAGCTACGTGTCCCTGATAGCCGACAATGTCCCTTCCGGGCATAGGGGAGAACGAAGGGAAAATCTACCGTTCGTTCTCGAGCGAGATCTCGGCCAGGAGATCGTGCGTGTCCGCCAGTCGCTCCTTGATGTGTCTCACGGCCGGGATGTCGCCCTCATCTTCCGCCTTCTCCTTGCCCTTGCCCTCCGCCGCGGCGGCCGCCTCATTCAGCTCATCCAGCTTCTTGTTGAAGAGCACCCGCGACAGATCCAAGATCTCAAAGGCCACCGCGAGGTCGTCGTCCTCCTCCTCGGCATCGCCCTCTTCTTCTTCGGCCTGCGACCGGTTAGCGTCCAGATATGTGCCGCGAAGGGCGAAAGAGAGATGGAAGTGATGGTGGCTGTCTCACCTCCTCCTCGTCGGAGTCGTCGAAGTTCTCGTCGCCCGTAAACTGGAACAGCGGCTTCTTCGCGTCCACAGTCTCCTCGACCTTCTTCGCCCCCTCCGCCTGGTCCGCAATGATCTTCACTGCCTCCTCCGCCACCTTATCGACCTCCGTCTTCTGCGCCTCCTCCTCCCCCGCCGGCGCCGTAGCAGCCTCCTCCTTCTTCTTCTTACCCTCGCCCCCAGCCTTCTTCTTCTTCTGCTGCTTCCCGCCCGCGGCCGCCGCCTGCGCCTCCGGCGCCCGCCCGCCCAGGACGTCGCTCTTGGACTGGCCGACCTTGAACAGGCTGCGGCCGTACAGGAACAGGATCTCGGCGTTGTCCGGGCTCATCTCGCCATTCATCTCGGCCTGCATCTCGGCGGCCTGGGCGAACACCTCGGCGGCCTCCTCGTAGCTCTTGTGCGCGTACAGCGCCGTCGCCTTGGCGCTCAGGTCCGCCAGCGACACCTTGAGCGACAGGCTCTGCTGCTCCGGGTCCAGCGGCACGCCGGCGTCCGACAGCGCGGGCGTCGCGGTGCCGGTGCCGGGCGCGAGGGTGTCGGCGGCGGCGGCGGCGGCGGCGGCCGTGGGAGTCGCGGCTGCCGCTGCGGCATCTGGCGCGACGTCCACGGCGATGGAGGGCTGCACTTCGCCGTGCGAGGCAGCTTCGTCGGCCATTGTGGAGTGGTTGGACGAGGGGATTGACGAGACAATTGGATTGTGGAACGGAGTCAAAATGTGCTTGAGAGATGAGGATCCAGGTGTGATTGGAAGGCTGTGAGGCCGGAGGGAATGTGATTGATGGGACGAGAGTATGGAGCTCGACTTTTAATTGAGGAATTGGTGCGATTCCGCGCGGATGAGGTCACAAGCTTGCTCGCTCGTGACGCGACCTGTCAGTCCACTCCGGAGCGCGTCTGATTGGCTGGAGCAGGTCAATCGTGAGTCTGGGGAAATCTGCTGCTTCTCCTCCCTCTCTGTAGTGTAGTTACGTGGTAAGGGCGCAAGATGGCTAACCTAGGGAGGTGGAATGAATGGCTTTGGCTGGTTGTCTGACTTTGCGGGAGAGATTTCTCAACTTCTCGCCTCTTTATACTTTATTCACCAATCCGAGTTATCCCTTTGGATGAATCGAATTGTCACCCTCTTACAGACACGCCCAACAAATGTCCCTCGGCACCCCGCCGCTCTCATTTTTGTCTCCTGCTATGCTCATGCTCACAAAGACAGAACTTTCTTTCCATTCATCTAGTACTTCTCGGTATTACCAATTTTGGTAGCAGATGATTCCCTCTCATCTCCACTTGTGCCCCGTCAAAAAATGCTTCCTCGAGTGTCTGGCCGGAGTCTGTTCCACAGACCTTTGGCCCTTCTTTGCTCCCAACTGATGATGAGATCAATCCAGATAAGATGTATATATAAGAGACAAAAACCCCCCCAACAATTATCCAATCTTCCCCTCCCCTCGACTCAGCAAGCAACACCTGCTGTCCCCAAGCTTAGTGGAACTGGTCCTCCGTGACGCCCTTGCCCATGGCCGCCGTGCTGCTCACGCCGCCCGTCACCATCTTCTGCAGCTCGTCGACGTACGTCGCGCCGCTCCACTTCTGGTGCTTGACCACGTCGACGCCCTGCTCCATCTCCGGCTCCTGCACCAGCTCGCCGTACGCGCGCATCCCGATGCCGGCGTACGCCCGCGCGAACCGGTCGCTGATCAGCGCCGTCGTGTGCAGGCCCGCCAGCGTGATGAACTGCCAGCAGTAGCCCAGCGCCGCCAGCCGCCGGATGTACGTCTCCTGCTCGTCGCGCGGCATTGCCTTCTTCCAGTTGAACGAGGGTGAAAGGTTGTAGGCGAGCCTGTGAGGGAGATGATAGTCAGCATCTTTTGATCGTAGCGTGTGACATTCGGGAAAGCCAGGTCTTGGGGAGGGGGGAAAGAAACTCACTTCTGCTCAGGCCACACGGCGTGCACGCCCTTGGCGAACTCCTCAGCCTGCTTGTAGTCCGGCAGCTTGCTCTCCATCCAGATGGCGTCGCAGTACGGCGCGTACGCGATGGCGCGGTTGATGGCGCAGTCGCACCCGCCGCTGAGGCGGTAGTAGCCCTCGCGCGTGCGGGCCGCGTCCCAGTCGAAGAAGACGTCCACGCCCAGCACGCCGCGCGCCACGGCGCGGGCCTCCGTGTTGCTCTTGCCCTTGGCCGCCGCGAGGTACCGCGCCGCCAGGCCCTTCTTGTCCGCGTAGGCGCCGGCCTCGACGGCCGCCAGCACGGCGTCGTCGAAGCGCTTCAGGTTCGCCTGCGAGAGCCACTGGTCCTCGATCGCCTGCAGCTCCTCGCCCACCTTGCCGGCGCGCTCGGCCGCGATCATCAGGTCGCTGAGCGGCTGCAGGTTCGGGTTGGTCGAGCCTAGGATGAAGGCGTGGTCGCGGGGGTCGATGGTCGTGGTGATCAGGGTGGCGGCCTCGGCGTCGGTACGGGCGATGGCGAGGAGGTCGACGCCTGGGGAAGGGTTAGCCAGACTGAAACTCACACAACATGAAAGTGCCAAAAGACGATGTCTAGATCCTAGGTTGTAGACTCACCCATGATGTCAGCCTGCGCACGGATGGCAACCAGGCGGTTGATGTGCTCGCTGACGGGCACAAGGACCTTTCCGGCCATGTGGCCGCACTTCTTCGTGCCAGGCGCCTGGTCCTCGATGTGGATACCGGCGGCGCCCTTCTCGATGAACAGCTTGGTGAGCTTCATCACGGCGGTGAGACCGCCGTGGCCGGTGTCGGCATCGGCGATGATGGGCCGCAGGTAGTCGACGTTGGCGACGCCGCCGCGCTGCGCCTTCGGGGTCGTCAGGCGCTCGTGGCGCTGCTTCCGGTCGTGGAACAGCTGTGCCATGAACAGGTGGGCGACCTTGTTGGGGACGGTGGTCTGCGGTTCTCGTCAGCAGCTGCGAGCTTGGGGATGCAATGCCTCCAGAGTGCTTACGTAGGGGTAGTCAGCCAGATCGGGGCCCGGCTCGTCTGACGAGGAGGCGGTCGAAGACGACTGCCAGCCGGAGACGTAGACTGTGTCCAGGTACTTGGCCATCTGGGTGACCATCGTCGGCTCCAAGCAGCCATAGGTATAGCTGGCATCGCCGCTCTGTTTAAAGCGTTAGCCAATGTTCATAAGACGGGACTTCCAGACGGGTTCCAGCTATTCTCAAGACTCACCTTAAAGCGCCCCTCGAGGATATTCCACAGCTTCTTGGACTGTGCGTTGCTGGGGTACTCAATCTTCAGGTTTCCCCTCTTCGAGACGATCTGCTCCGCGGTGAAGGGCCGCTTGGTGTACCGCCACCGGGGGTCGCTCCACCACTTCTTGACCTCCTCGACCTCCTTGGCGAAGAGCGCGTCCTCGGTGTTGGGGTCCACCGAGGGGTTCTGCATGTTGTTGGCAGCCATTGTGGGGCTCTATGTGTAGCAAAGAGAGAGAGAGCGTCTGTTGACGTTTGGGGGGTAATATCACAGGTCAGGTCTACTGTGTAGCAACCGGCGCGTATGATGCCGTCGACGGGGTAGCGTCACAGGTTGTGAGGTCTACTGCTTGTATGGGAGTTCCCTTTGGAGTGTCCAGAGGGAGGGAGGAGACAGTGGACGATCACAAGATGGAGGACGGGAGGAGGTCAGACGTTGACTTGACTTGGAGATAGCAGATAGGAAGAAAAAAAGAAGAAGAGAAAGTCACAAGCCAGACAATAAAAGAAAAGATAAACGAAGCCTCTTGTCCTCGTCACCTGTCACAGGTAAGAGTCAGACAGGCAAGGAGTCGCCGAGACCCTGGTAGACGCTTCGGGAGCAATCGGTCAAGCGGCTATTGCCCTTTGGAGTATGTAACAGATTCCAGCCGTCCAGCCATCCTAGCCTGTGTGTGCTCCCCCGTACCATCATCGCTCGCTCGGCTGCTGGGCTGCGAGTGACTCTCACTGCTCGCCGCCCCAGAGCGAGTGAGTGGCTCAGCGCACGAGGTACCTTGGCCCCGTGGGTCGGCCTCGGGACAGTACGGCAGTCGTATCAGATGTACCCACGGCGCGCAGCGGCCCAGCCACTGGCAGGCCGGCGATGCTGGCGGCGCCCGGTCCACGGCTGGCGGGCACATGTATCTCTGTGGCCGGAGACAGGGAGAAAGTGTACCTCGATCTGCTGCTCCAGACACCATAACTCGGCTCAAGGGGACAAAGAGCCGGCCTGTGGTTGGCCTGCCATTGGCCGAGTTGCCGAATACCGCGCTAGGCGGGGACCCCTCCCCCGCAGTTCTGGACTCGGCTGTCACCCAGTCTGCCAGTCCAAGCTGACCACTCTGTGAGATCACCTTTTAGGCCCTTAGCTAAGTTAAGTGGTGGCTTGTTGGTGGGCTACGGACGACTGGAAGTTGGGATTCGCCTCCTTCAGCAGCAGGAACTGTGTGATTCTAAGACGGGGAGATGCTGCAGCTGCAGCTGCATTCATTGAGTTCCTTGCCAGTCGCTCGTTCTGTATCTTATGGCCTTCTTAAATCATGAAAATGGACATTTGGGGGAGTGAGGGGTCAGAGCCTAACTGACTGACATGTGAAGAGATGCTGTCGTCATAAGGCGGGAAAAGCCATCTCCTTTGTGTAACAGATCACGGCACGTCCATTCACAAAAAGTATCCCAGATTCATCGGCTACCGTCCCTGATTGGACAATTGCTTTTGCCTCGGTCAAACGCTCTACATCGGATGTGCTTGGCGGGCTTGTGAGAAGAAATAAGACTCACAGTCGCCGCACGTCTCACATGCTGGCTGGGGCTGGCACTTTCGGGACCGACCTCGCCTATAGCTTCGCACACTCCTCAAGTACCGAATGGCACGGTGTAAACGAGTGCAATTCCAAGGATGCTAGGTACAACCAATACTGGATAGGATCGATATCTCCCTCCGGGAGCACCCGCACATCCTCTTTCGGCTATTGACAAGAGCCTCAACCTCAGCTCGGGAGTCGACGAGCTCTACGCCTTGCTCTCCCTCCTCGTACCAAAGCAGAAGGCCGGGAGCAGGCGTTCAACGCCAATCTCAGTACACCCCACGTCAATGATTCCACCTCTAACATGCAATCATGACCTCTAAGCCTGTCTATCGTCGTGTCTCGCGTTGCCGTGCCGAATGTTTCGAAAAACATGCGTCCGTGAAAATGCATTGACGCCCCTCGAGGCCAAAGGCAGATGTCCGAACTCGATACACCCGAAAAAGAGAAAGAGCAAAGATACCGAATCCAAAATAACGCCTAGAACGGGAGCCGATCGTCGCATGTTGTCAGGAACAGGGAACCAGGACGGCGGGGAAGGCGCAAGGAAAGACTAGAGCGTCTCAGACGAGCTCCGCAAGAGCCTTGCTACGGTTGTCCTCGATGGCCTTGATGAAGGTCTCGTATGGAGTCAGGGTGCCTAGCGCACGGCGCATGTGGGCATTGACGATCTGGAGGCCATAGATGTAACTTGCGTTCACCCAGCCGAAACTGTAGCAGGCTGTCAGCAGACACACGACAACGCAGCGCACAGGAACCGCCAACTTACCCTTCCTTTGCCACGCCCTTGAAGTCCAGTCCCTGGTTACCATACTCCGCATCGACGCGGTGCGGATCGATGGGGCGCGTCACATCGTACTTCTCCACCACGACGCCGTTGAAGTCCACAAAGGCCTTGGTCATCATGAACAGCCACTTGTAGGCCAGCCGCTCGGCCTCGTCTGTGAAGCTGTAGCGGTACAGGCCCGTCCATGCAAGCATCTGCTGCGGTGCCCACCCGTACGGGTAGTCCCACTGCCGGTTGGGCCGGGAGAGGCCGATCTCGCCGCGAGATTTCTTGGTGCCGGACAGCAGCCCACCATAAGCCTCGAACTTGGGCAGGGCCTTGGTTACCATGGCTGCAGCCTGCTTGGGAGAGGCGACACCGGCCCACAGGGCCCAGAAGGTGGTGCAGGACTCGTAATTGTGTTGTAGTTTCGTCTTGGTGTTGTAATCGAAGTACATGCCCTCCTCCTCATTCCACAGGTACTTATCGATCGCGAGCTTCCGGCGCTTGGAACGACGGTCCCAGATGGCTGATGTCTCAACTTGGCCTGGCTTCATGGACCCTACGCAGTACTCTTCGGGAATGACAAGTTTGTCGTTGAAGACGTTGCGGATCGTGCGCGCAATGTCCGTCTCGTATTTGAACAGTAGCGAGTTGAGATCAATAGTCGCAAGATCGGCACAAATGCCCTCGAAGCGGTACGTAGTGTCGTGGCCCGACTCTCGGACTGCTCGGTCGTGCAGGAAGTACTCATCAAGCTCAGGCTCCTTGACCTCTCCATAGTTGTACTTGCGTACGAATTCCTTGAAGGAGACGCCATACTTGTCAGCATAGGGCTGCAAAATGTGGATGAAATGGTCAGCCTCAGTCTCTGGAGGCACACCCAGACCCTCCGGGCGGTAGCGCGACAAGCCTGTGACCGGGTCTAAGCGTGGGCTTGCAATCCAGACGCTGTGATATTCTTTTATAGCTGCAAGAATAGCCGTCCGGAGGAACTCCAAGGCGCCAGGTTCGTGCCTGATCTTGTCATAGACCCGGAGGGCCATGTCGGTAAGGAATGGAGGCTGTGACCGGCCGAGATAGTAGGATCTGGTGGCGTTGAGAATCTTGCCGTAGTGCCTGATGCAGAAGCAGAAGTTCAGCACCATGGACTTGGCGAGGTGGACCTTGTCATTAACAAGCAACCCCAGGGATTCCATGTAACTGTCCCAGCCATAAAATTCGTTGAAGCGGCCTCCGGGGACGATGAAAGGCAAGCCCCTGAAGGTCTTTTCGCCGGTCTTAGGATCTGTGATCTCCTCCATCTCCACGGTAAGGAGACCAGGGGCCTCGTTCATATCCCGCACCAGTTCAGGGGTGATCTTGGCGGGTAGCAATCGGACATCGAGGCGAATCTCAGGCCGCTGCTCCGCTACCTTCTTGTAGAACTCGAACTGCTCTGGGGCACCTACGGGGACGTAGATGCGTGGTCGAGGGTCGTCGGTCCAATCCTTGGGGTCGCGGGCAGCTACCTCGATGGAGGAGGCATCAATGCGCCTGGTCAGAGCGTCCCAGAAATGGTCACGGATGAGACGCGATAGTCGGTTGACAGGGTTCTCGTTCAGGCGGGCTTCGTCAAGGATAATCTGCTTCCGGCCGTATTCCTTGGCCAAAGAGAGTTCCTGCAGGAGATTGGAGAGCATGTATGTTCCTCGGACGTCGAAGCGGTTGTAGCCATTGGAGGCTGCCGTGCGCAGCGACAGAACCTTGCACGAGGTTAGCTATTTGAGCTCCCAGCCAGGTTGACACGGGGTAGCCGCCAGAGAAACCCACCTTTGGCCCATTGTCCTCGATTGTGATTTGCATGTTCTGGTCCGTATCCTCCTGCGACTGCAGGCTCTGAAGCGTGGGTTCGACTTGAATGAGGAATCGTCTCGCATGTGGCATGGTTGACTCGTCTGCAGGCGTGTCCTATCAGCCCCTTCTGTCCTCAGACGTCGCCCATGGTCAAGGCTAGGGACTCACCATGGCTGCCTCTCCGGAACGGCTCCTTCAGGCCCAGTCGCTCCATCTGCTTGAGCAAGCTGTTCTGTAGGGCGACGAGTCAGCAATTGGTACCCAAATACAGTGGCGGATGCTGTCATTGTCCGGATCCTGGGGTCCGTACCTGGGAGTAGGTGCGCGTCCGGGCTCCAGCCCTGTTCATGTGGCGCTCTTCGGTGTAGTAGGTTCGGGCGTCATCGTAGACATTGAAGTCGTCGGTGGTCGAGCCGCCTCGGTTGCGGCCCGTACCGGAACGGGGGGAAGACATGGCGAGAGAGCTGAGGTGTCTGCCGTGTTACGCCTTATCGGAGATGCTTCGGCGGGGCAGATGCAGGATTCGAGGAGGAGCAGCAGCGGGAATCGGGGGCTCCGCGGAGGGAGCGAGCAGAGGTAAAGATACGGTGAAGCGAGAAGGACGGCTGTATAGGTAGACTGGGCGGTGGTCAGACGCCAATTAAGGGCAAATAGGTAGCAAACGGTTGTCGCTCAGGTGTGGAGGAGGAATGAAGATGCGGGAGGAGGTTTGTCTTACTGTCAGCCTGTTCTGGTTAGCACCGTAGATACAAACAAGATACATGAGATGCAGTAGCGGGCGGTGTAACAATAAATGCTTGAGCGCGCGCGGGATATTGGAGCTGGGAAATTGCAAGAGCCGGTCACGCGGGCCCAAAAGGAACCGGGGGCGCCTCCTCTGGCTCCAATGCGTGGGATCTTAGCTCAGATGGCACCTGCGGCTGTCATTGCAGGATTGCACCCGACGAAGCCACGGCCATCGACCGCTGCTGACCCGAACGGGCGGCTTTCCTGAAGCAGGAGCGGAGGGGCGCAGGGCTGAGCTGAAAGACAACGGGTACGATAGGCTACTTCAGGATACCTGACTTACCAGAACAGAGAGCTCAATGCTTCCTCAGCTCAGAGAACAGACGAATAAGGCAAGACTGAGACTCGTGGCGAGACTGGCGGCGATGAGAGATCTGTGGTTGTAGTGGTTGTGGTGGTGATGGTGGGATGGATTGTCAGGGCCCGGTGCTGTGTACCTGGGACCCGGGTATGACGCAACACCGGAAGCGAATAGGAAGGGAGCTGGATGGCAAGTAATCGACCCGCGAGACAGTTCGTTGGCTGTCTCAGTCGAGAGAGATGGTGTGACGGACGGTCTCGCAGGGGCAAAAGCAAGCAGAATGGATGGAATGGGTGGATGGGCGGACGTTGAAAAAGTGAGTGCCAGGAACAAACAACTTGGCACGGGAGTTGAAAAAAAATGCGAGGTGAGATGCTACTTGTCGCCTCAACACCACCAAAGATGATAAATTCTGTGCAGGAGCTCCACGTCTCACGATGCCTACGTCAACCCGTTGCTGTAGTGTAGTGTACATGGGGTCCCAGCCCAATTCCTCGCAGAATCAACCTGAGGTGCTTGTACCTTGCCCTAGCGGTGAAGGGTCCCTCTTGTCTCCTCTTCATGCAGGCAAATCGCTCCGAATGTCTGAAAACCGCCGGCTGTCGTCGACAAAACCACCCACTCGCCGCCAGCAAGAAGTGTGGGAAATGTGGGATTTTGTGGACTGGCAGGTGGGTGACAAAAAGAATGACGGGTCCGGTAACAGTTCGCTTTAGTATTTACAACCGGATATCTTAGACATAACAATTTTGATGCTATTTAGAATGCAAATACATATTCTTGAGGCCATACTTTACCTTTATATTCATTCTTAACTGATCTAGAGCTCGCGTGGTGGTGTTATTGGCGACGACTGTTTTGCAGTTGTGAGGCCGTTATGGTAGGGAACCCGTCATTTAAATTGTCACCCACCTGACTGGCTAGCAGGAAGCATGCCATACCTCATTGCTTACCTCGACCTTACCTTTACCAACCTGTGACACCGGCTCTTTCACCCTCGAGAGCTTCCCACTCTGCCACTGTCGCCGGCACATCGCGTCTCCACAATGACGCTGTCTTGCGTCTTCGACCGGCCAATCTCCACTCCTCTCTTATCGGACGTCGCGTGCCCGCCGGATTGAGGTTATCGCCAGTCTCCAGGCTGCAGATCGCACGAAGAGATTGGCAAGATAATGTCTGTACCAAGCCGGAGAGGCTTGACGGCCAGAACATTCTCGCACTGCCGCTACGAAAATAGCACCCACACGTGCGGCCACACCCGAACCGAAGGGGGGGAAAGGGAGTGTGTTTGTGTGTGAGCGACTAGGCCTGCAGGTTGCGGGCTGAATATGAGCTTGTAACACATCCTCGGCGGTGAAGTCCGGGAGTCTTCCCATGAGAATCAGTAACTTGCAAGGCACCTCATTTCGCGGGTGAAACCTCAACGGCGAACTCAGAAGCTCTTGTGACCTCCAAATTTCGTCAGGCCAAGCTGCAGGAGCTTTCCAGCCGAGACACAAATGTCTCACGAGCTCTGATTCCCCATCCTGCTGGAGGATATGGCGCGTGGGGGTTGCGGGGGAAACCTGGACCTTGCGATGTCCTCCGGAAGTCCGAAAATGCTGACTTCAGCATCTTTACCCTCGCGTGCAGGCGAGAGCCGACTTACACTGTGGTCGCCCTACTTGACGCTCGTCGGCCTAGATAGTGCTCCGCTTGCTTCGCTATCACAAACGCCTCAGGAAGCGGTAGTCTTGCCTTGTATCGAGCGGCCATACACACAAAAAAAAACGGACTTGATAGATAGGTCTACGTCAAGATATATCCAGATGCCCCAAGCCATGCTCTACTATAATCCTCTGAATCCAGTCTAGCAAGAGTCTATCATTACCAATTATCGTGACAAAATCACCCCGTGTATAAATGCGCCGTCTCGCTCACCATGCGCTTTGTTGCCTAAATCATGCACCTCCGACACCGCGCTTTACCAGCTGAACATCATCAACGCCGGGTTCAGGATCACCGGCAGGAGGAAGTGCGACGCGACCACGGTCGCGAAGGGGTAGATGGACGAGAAGGTCGTGATGCGCCACTGGTACGGGAAGAAGTAGTACGCCGCGACCATGAGCCCCGTCCCCAGGAAGCAGAAGACGAAGGTGCCCTTGAACCGCTTCAGGATGCGCACGATCTCCGTGCCGAAGTTGACCTCCTCGACCTCCTTGGCCGTCGCGCCCCAGGCCATATCGATCTCGAAGAAGTGGCTGAGAATCGCCTGCGACACGTGCAGCGAGAGGCCCCCAAGGAAGATGGTGAACATGGGGATCCACTTGAGATTCTCGAAGACTGCCGGATTGTGAGCATCATTCTACTGGATAGTCTTGAGGGCTGTGGTTTTGGACACTTACATGCACCTATCAGAGTCTTCTCGCCCAGTCGGTACCGCAAGATAGCAAGCGCCAAGTTGCCCAGCCCCGTGAACACGGCGATAATACCGAAGTAGATGGCGAACGAGTCGATGTAGTACTTGTCGTAGATGCCGTAGAACCAGCCCGTGAGGAAGTAGTTGAGCAGCGTGAGCAGCCACGCGGAGGCGATGGCGTAGTACGTGCCGATGTATGCGCAGATGGTAACCTTCTTGGGCAGCGGGATGGACGAGAAGATAAACTGCCGGAACAGCTTGGTGAAGGGGCCCCGGACCGGCCAGAATCGCAGCGGGTGGAAGAGCAGCTCGTTGCAGCCATAGGCGTACTTCTCCCAGCGTGCCAGCTCGTCATATACCGTCAGACTGACGCCCTCCTTGAAGCCGTCGCCGGTGTAGGCCGCGTACCGTAGCGAGTAACCAGCGACCTGCAGGCGCAGGGCCATGTCAAAGTCCTCGGACACGTGCGACTCGGACCAGTACTTCTCGTAGCCGTCCTCGTCCTCGTACGATGCCGCCTCCTGGATGGCGCGCCAGCGCAGTAGCGCGTTGTGTCCCACGAAGGGGCAAGCGTCGCCCGAGGCCACGGCGAAGGTAATTGCCGAGTAGATCAGGTTCGTGAACCAAGTCACACTTCAAAAACGGTCAGCTCTGTGTTTCCTTGATTAAGAGGCACATAAGCAGGAGACTTACCCCTTCTCAAAGAACGATTCCGAAACATTCATGACGCCAGAGCTGAACTGCATCAGCGCCACCTGCGGAGACTGCTCCATCTCGCTGACAGCATCTAGCAGACAATCGGCGGGCACGCGGGTGTCTGAGTCGATAAGGAGGATGTAGTCGCCGACCCGGATGTTGCCCTCCGCCCAGGTCTTCCCCTCGTCCTCCTGCAGCACCTCCGCCAGGCTCCGCGCGTACGCGGCGTCCTCCGCCTCCTGCGTCCACCTCGCGCCCCTGCGCACCTGCAGCAGCTTCTCCTCGACGCGGTTCGACACGTGCAGCGCGTAGTTCATGTTGGACGCCTTCTTGAACTTGCCGCGCCGCAGGAACGCCCTCTCGCCCTCCGCCGGCTTGGGGTTGTGCTTCGGCCGCGCCACCCACCCGATGTTGTGCTCGTCGTAGAAGTCGCGCCGCGCCTGCGCCTCCTCCGGGCTCACCAGCTGCATGCCGTCGTCGTTGACGAAGATGCCCGCGCTGCCGCCCTGCATCTCGTACGTCGAGATGGCCGCCTTGAGCGACGCCACCGTCGGCCGGATCACGGCGCCCAGGCCCTCCCGGTACACGGGCATCTGGATCGTGACGTGCGGCAGCGCATGCACCTTGCGGTTGAGCCGCCGCGGCGCCTTGCCTGAGTAATACTTCGAGTTGGTGCTGACAGCGGAGATGGGGCCGAAGATCTGGGCGATATTGCCGACGAGGGACTGGAAGAAGAACTGTGTCGATCCGGTCAGAAACTCCACGTCTAGCTCACTTCCTCTGAGATGTACTTACCAGACTTGCGAAGAGCTGGATTGGCCCGACGGCAATGAGGGCAAGTCGGGTGTAGGTATTGTCAACCATGATCTCCACAGCCAGGTGCCGCCA
Organism: Pleurostoma richardsiae; assembly: GCA_030052745.1. Classification (NCBI taxonomy): domain Eukaryota; kingdom Fungi; phylum Ascomycota; class Sordariomycetes; order Calosphaeriales; family Pleurostomataceae; genus Pleurostoma; species Pleurostoma richardsiae. Next base: position 553,404 of record JANBVO010000025.1, read on the forward strand.
TCCGAGCCCGAGGCAGACAAATGCCAGCGTGAGGGTAGCCGCCACGACGCACGCATTCTCAAGCCGTACCGGACGGTACTCCCTAGACAGTGCATCCTCCAGCTGCGCCGGATCCAGCTCCTCCTCAGTGATCTCCTCGAGGCCGTTCTTCTCATCCCGCGACTCGTCAGCCTCCTCGGCCGCGTTGTTGCCCCAGATGATCTCCATAAAGCGCCGCTCGAGGTTCTGCGCACGCAACAGCAGTTTCTCGGGCTCATCGTCCCAGACCACAAGGAAATTGTGATCCTCGATGAAGGCCGCGAAGTGATGCAGCTGGCCCCGCGGGAGGTCCTGCATGGTGCTGAGGACCTGCACGCGTAGGCCATCCGGCAGTGGGACATAGCCGAGGGCGATGTCCTTCATGGTGCCCATTATAGCGCGAACCACGGGCGTGTTGACCGTCATGGCGCACTGCGAATGGAAAGGTCAGCTCTCACGGGGAAACAGGTAACAGAACTCCCAAGTTGCAGTCTAGCGGGTATATGACATACCCGGACATTCATCTTCACAACCATCTCGAACAGGCCTCCTTGGACGTCCCTCATGACGGGTGGGCAGCACGTGAAAGTGCCTCTCGCCTTCTTGAGCACCACGCCCTCCGAGGGGTCCATATAGGATGCGTACTGCTTCCGCAGCTGCTGCTCATGCAGCCAGTTGACCATCATGTCCGTCTTGATGTCCACGAGGCTGGCCTGCGAGTTGCGGAAGTCACCCCGCGGGAACTGGCTCATCGACGACGGCCGCGAGCGCGACGGAGACCGCGACGAGTCGACCACCGACAGCGTATTCGGCCCCGAGGAGGCGGGCGGCTGCTGCTGCTCGAGTGGTATCGCCGCCGGGCCAGGCCAAGCCTCCGGCCCTAACATCGACGGCCGCCCTCCGGACGACACGTCCGATTTGGTGGATCTCCTGCTGTGCCATCTTCGGGCTTTGCTGCTGTCTTTCGCTGCTGCCGGCGAAGAAGGAGGCTGTTGGGTATCAGCTCCTGCTTGCCCGGCGTCCTTCTCACTCTCCGTGGCAGGAGTGAAGTAAGACTTGAAGGCACGCATGTCGAACAGCGACCTCGGGGGCTCAGCGAGCGGAACAGCACGACCCCGGGCAAAGCTGCGTCCTGATGAAGATGACAAGAGAAGCTAGTTGCTAATCAGAAACGGCGTATGCCTGTATGGACTCCCGTTGAACAGTGTATCCAAGCGTTGGGGAGCAGCACAGTGGTAGAACGAGAGAAAGAGAAGGACAAGAGGAACATGGGTAAGCGAGCCGGACCCGGGGTGATTCTGTGAAGGTCAACAAGCTTGGTAGCCTGCTGGGGAGGCAGAGAGGTATAAAGAGACAGGGGAGGGTACGGCGCGAGAAATGCATATAGCAACCAGGACGCCCACATCAGCGAAGCAACCCTCCGTGCTGCAGTCGGCACCTTCGAGAGGCAAGGGCCAGGGGGCTTCGGGGACGATGGTAGCTCCCCTTCTGCACTCGCAGATTGACCCTGCCTGGGCGGCCAGAAGCATCCAAACAGACAGAGCACCGCGCACACCGTCTCCTTGGGCCAGCTGAGCAGCCACGGCATAGCTCGTAGCGCACGGCCAGATCCAATGGTCCATCTGTGCGGCGTGGCCGTGCAGCTGCTAGTCTGGTCTTCTTGCCTCCCAGATACGGCTATCGAGTGGATAGTCGGGAGACGAGACAAAGAAAGAGGACCAGGGGAGACAGGGGTCATAGGGCTAGAGCCGATGCCCTTCCCGAGTCGAGACGGGAAGCATGCTCTCAGCTGAGATATTCCTGGCGACAGAAAGCCCGTTCTAGAGTCAGCTTCGGGTACTAACAGCGGAGCAGTGACCAAGGGGGGGGGGGGTATCCGAGGAGAGGAATGCTCAGGACTAGAGGTAGGTACCTGGACGGACACAAAGGCCACCACTTGGGAAGCAGGAGATGGGGCTGCAGAGCTGCAGAGACCGCTCCGATGTTGTGTACCCTACCATACCCTCTAGCAGCACGCCATAGTCGCTCATTGCAAAAAGGCGTGAGGTGATGGGTCAATGTCTGGAAAAGTGAACGAAAAGGGAAGAACCGATGAAAGGAATACATGGATAGTCCCTGGACCGCCTGCTGAGTGCTGGGAGCCACTAGGAAAGCGTCCCTGTCAGGTTGATCTGACTAAAGGGGAGTTACTACCGAGTCAGGGGGAAGAGGACCACACTTGGCGTTCCGTGGGCAGGACCGATAAGGTCACATACAGAAGCGGCAGTGCGGTCGGAGAGCCGCGTCCAAGAGGGTGTGGGACTGCAAAAGTGTGCCATGCGTTGCAACCTTACCGCAAGGCCATCTTGTCTGGGGTCTAGACTCTCTCGACGCACCGTAGACCTGACACTCGCCAAGGCAGCACCGGTCCGAACAACACTTGTTGCCTCACTTCCAATGTGATGCTCCGTGATGATGGGGTTCAACTGCCTCTTCACCCGTGTCACCGAGTTGCTCCCCAATGAGGCACAGTTGTACGCCCGTACATGACGGGAGTGGCTGCCGTTCTGGCGCTCTCGTCCGGTTTCTTGGAAATACAGTAGAGCATGAGCGTCTCGCCCGAGAGCCATTGGAAAGCCACGAAGCCACTAACTTCGCTTGATACGCTCCGGAGCCATGGCGGAAACGCTTGTGAAAGAACGTGAAAAAAAGAGGGTAGAGTGCGCGGCATCAGTGCGGTGAGACAAGCCAGGAACCCTGCACATCCGCAAAGCTTTTCCTGCCACCACGGCATATGTGTGGTTGGCGAGACTGCTTGCTTTCTGCAGGAGGGAAGAATAATTCTTGGCAGGCGGGAGCAGAGTCGTACATAGGTGGCGGCCACTGCGTGTAAATGTCTGACGGACTAATAGCAGCCTCTATGCCGCTTCTCGCAGCGGCTTGTGCTGTCGGGTATGACGTGGGGGTTCTGGTCGTACATAAACTTCAGCAAATACGAGTCGGCTGTGTCTCACAGCGGATGAGCCCGTTCGTGGAACAGCAACTCGTCTAACAGAGTACCAGGCTTCTGCTGCTCTCAACCCTACCATCTCACGATCATCCACGACGTTTGTTGAGTTGTTCTCTCCGGCCTCAGCGTCAACGGTGCATGTGGGGTGAAACACATGCCCCCATGGCCGATCAGAAACGGTCGTCGCCAGGTGAGAGTCTTCGGAAGTGGCGCCTATCAAGAGAGGATCTATTGGAACCGGTCGGCGACGCCTCGCATCCCCTGGTTAAATCCGTCCAACCACGCAGCCACGAAAGCGCAAAACAGGCTAGCAGTTCGAGACCCTGGTGACAGGACCTGCAGGGTACTATCTAAAGAGGCTAGATTCTTCATCGACGCGCTAGCCATCCTACCAGCTACCTCTTTCTGGCCTCGCCTGCGATTTTGGGTTGTCGATCCGGTAAGCCGCCAGACACTTGACCGAAGACACCGGTGCTTTAGTGCTGGCGCCCACTCTAGTGAGCTTCTGTCAGCGCGCCCTAGTCTTGCGTTTTCCAGAGAGGGGACTGAGGACGCGTGTACACCGGACACTGCACACGTACTCACCCAAGATATGGGATTTTGCGAGATATCCAGAGTCGCAGGTCTCAGAGCGCAGCCCGCAAACTGCATATCGAAGATCGCAGGAACCTTGGTGATCGGCGCCTCGGTTAGACCCGATCGCCGGTACTGCTTTAGCGATGAGATCCGAGGCAGACGGCGGAGTTAACCTGGGCCGAGGCTTTCCATAAACAGAAACTGATACCATTTGTAGGAGAGTCGTAGCAGGGGAAAGTCCTGGCTGAACCATAAGCACGCCAAGCATGCACGGCTTGAATAGCTCTCTGCGGCGTGGCTTGTTCCATCCAATCCGGGCTCGATGATATCAGGGCCAGCCATTCCCAGCTTGGTCAGGGACTCCTTTGTTACCTGTCAGGGGACGAGATGTCAGAAATATCCATGATAAGAGTTTATTGATAATCCGCAGTCTACCAGTGGTGGCCCATGATACGACTATCATGACAAGTCGCAATGTTCTCACACGAGAAGCCGACAAGAGCTTGGCGCCCCTGTCTCAATCATGATGCGTTAGTATGAAAAACCTGAATGACCGCATGGACATCCTCACGGCTTTGAGTAGGGAAAGAAGTCCCTGAATTGAGGCTGCTAATGATCGGCGCGCAGCCCGCGATATGGTTTCTATTCCCTGGTGATATTGTGTCCCTGTTATCACATCATGCATGAGGTCCCGTTCCCAGTACCTTGTCAGCGCTAGCTCTGTGTTGATGAGGGCTTCTCTCTCGGCGAACCAGGTTGGGCTCTGTCAGGCATCTGCATCATGGCCAATTAATTCTCCCAAATCTGGCTGACGCCATGCAGTCATCCATGCATTGAATCTGATATCTACCTTGCCGGCGGATCTAGCCAGGCCTCGTCCCAACAGCAGCTCCCGCAGCCCAACTATGAGTGCACTACATCTCCTCCCTCCTTCCCATGATGCACTGGAGAACACTGCTAAGCCCGGCCTCGCGATTCAATTAATAACACCCTTCCCGCGCGATCAAGTCATCACCAGACTTTTCTCGGTTGATGATGTACGTGCAGAAGCTCTAGCAGATTGGGTACTCACGATGCACGGCCGTAGAGGATATTCTGAGACGGACCGCAGAGAGCTATGAAAGTGGCCGGCTGCACGGGCTGCACCATCAGGCATCAACTGCAGCAATGCGGCCGCCCCTCGATCCAGACAGGCATAGGTAGCAGAGTTTGCTGCATATGCAGTGCGTTCTCTCAGCTGCTCATGGGCTAACGGAGCTGAAACCCCGCGGTGGGCGGCAATGTGATAGGAGAGAGCAACAATCCCAGAATAGCGGCCGAGAACACCGTAAAAAGAACAAAGAAAAAAAAGGGGAGTCAGCTTAGCGGGAAGAACAGGAGCGATAGCAGTGGGGAGGCCTGGGACTCGCCATCCTCGTTCCGGGTGAAGCCAGCCAGACAAGGTATGTAGTCACATGAGCATCAATGAGGAGAACCCCTTTTCTCTCTGCCCCATTTTCAAGCCAATCTTCAAAACTTTGAGCACGGCCAGGACTGGGAGTCTGAGAGCTCGTGAAACGGGCGTAAGACCGCTCACTCTTGCGGTGCCGCTATGATGGGGTTTGAAAAGCTCACAGATCTCTCCGGTCAACTCTGACCCCTGCCATTCCATTGGGCCGATGGATCTTCCATTCCCCGAAATGCTTTCCGGGCACCGAGAGCTTGACATAACCTCGCCAACAGGCGAGCGTCCCTTGGACTGCCGCTGTTCACGACATCACTCTGTGATGGGCCTGACACCTACTCAACCGCATAGGCTTGAGATCAGCGAAGGAGTGTGTATTCAAGTGATAGAGCGCACAGATCCCTCTCAATATCGAACGCTGGGTCAGGAGAGACTCTCAAGTGGATTGAAGAATATGTCACTTGACGAACTCTCTATAAACGGACGCTCCAGTCCTAGAGAGATTATTATAGGGGCGTTGATCAATCACCTGCACCTCTAGACATCCCCAAAGAGGGGACCTCCGACGGGACGATGTCTCGACGAGTTTCTACCAACAGCTTCGCATCAGTGTTGCCCAGAAAGTTTCGACATAGGAATCTGCGGACGCCGGACATTCCGGGTCCCAAGCGGAGGTGCTGAGCAGCCCTCGTTTCCTGTCCTTCACGATGCCACTGCCCGGGAGTTTGAAGGTGGGAAGTCATCAACATGGGCTGTAGGGACATAGATTGACGAGCACCACCACGGCCGGTGACACTGTCGTGCGCCTCCGTCGACCAGATTAAGACGTTTGTAAGTTGCGCAGCCGAGACAGACGTCTGCCATGACATTGCGGCGAGTCATCGCAGTCTCCTAGGGTTTGTTGAGGAGCAGCCCTCATGTCTCTGGGGAGCGGACATCTCCGAAGCCGGAGCCGCTTGTCGGTGACGAGAAGGCAGGATCTGATAAGATGCGATCATCGTGGGCGCTAGGCGGCAAGTCATGACAGCTGCTTTGCGGGACAGCGGCCGTAGTAAGATTGGCAAGAGCAGAATTCGCGCAGCACGGCGTTTTCCCTTAGGTAATAGATGCCGTGCGGTGAGACAAAGTCGCGATGCCGACGGGCGTCACATGAGATCGTGCAGCATCTCAAATCTGGGCCCGGCGCCCTCGTGCCTGCCCGCCAGCCCAGCGCGACAGCTCTCTACCCCCCTTTTCCCCACCTTCTCCCGATTTTTTGGTGGGGCATCTGCGACGCACGTCAAAGAGCCGGCGCCGACAATCTTCCTCGACCGCTTGCTCGCGGCGATGCGCGCGTGCTTGAGTCCTCGGTTCCTGACAGCGAGGCGTCTCCGTCACTCTACTCTACATATTCTCCATAGACATACCTTCACTTGACCTTGGATTTCCGAGTAGCCAATATACCCATCGTTATGACCTCTCCTGCTTCCTGAACCCTCTCCACCGCGTCCGAAACACGGCCACTTGACCGCTATGGCTTTGTTCGTCGACTTGGACGACGATGACGTCGACGCGACCCGCGGTACCTACCGCGGCATCAAGCCCGTCTGGAACGGCAACGACCAGCACACGCCGGCGGCGACGAACGGCTCGCACCACGAACCCGCGTCGGCACCGGACGGCCACGATCGCGAGGAGGCTCACGAGTCCGCCGTCAGAGAGAATCCGAACCGGAACTCGATGACGGAGGCTTTGGGATGCTATCCGTAGGCGAACACACCTTCTGCCTTCTTTCTTTTGCTTTTTTGCTTGTCTACTCGTATTCTTTTTACGTCCTCAAACCCCGCTGCCTCCCCTCCTAGAAATGGGAGCGGGTTGGCGAAGGGGGACACTGACTGGAAAGCAAATTCCCAGTATCGTCATGGCCGTCGCGGCACACATTGACCTGAACACACTCGACAACCTCTCCCGCACCTGCCGGCAGGTCCGCGCCTCCCTACTGCAGTACCGCAACATGCTCATAAAGTCGACCCTGCACTGCTCCAACGAGGACCTCCCCGTCGACCCGGAAGAAACACTGCGGTACCGGGCGAGGGCGGGGAACTGGTGGTACATGGATGACACCGCGCGGGCGGGCAACTACATCGCAAAAGCGGGACACTGCGCGCGGGACATGGTGTCAGAGTGTCGGAAGTGCGGGACGGTGGTCTGCCGGGTAAGTCTTCATCCCTGTCCATGCCAGAGGTGGGAAGAGCAGAAAGAGCAGAAAGGACTAACTGGGAAACATCTGTAGAACTGTGCCATCAAGCCGCCAGCCCCTATAGTCCTCCGGGAGAGGCTTCGGCGTCTCTGCAATGCCTGCCAGAAGGCGCCGATCGGGAATCTCGTCAAACCGCGCATGTCACCCAGCACTCCGCTCGACTCGGAAGAGATGCAGCGGACCATCTGTGCGTGCGCGACCGACGGGGTGTGGTTGTGCCAGCCGTGCGGGAGGGGCATTCGTGGTCATGATTCAGACTACCAGGGGTTCGTCTTACGTCCCTGTTTCCAACCTCCACCGGTCTTCGAGCTAACGGGTAACTTGTCCCCAGGATCTGGAAGTGGCGTAACCAGTACGGAGAGGTCCTCGGAGGCCTAGGCACCGGCATTGGCGACGCGGACCGCGGCGTCGAGTGCGCCCGCAAGGGCGAGTGCTGTGCGCGCAAGTACATCGAGCAGGAGACGGACTGCGACGCCGAGGACGCCAGGGAGGCTGAGAAATTCGCACTCGGCTCCACGCCATCAGAAGATTCAACGCTGGCACTGTACGGGGGCTCCGGCAGCTGGAGCAGCCACAGCAGCCTGCAGAGCCTAAGTATCAGCGGCACGACGCCGCCGGGCGTGGCGGAGGCCGTGGCCGCCGCGGCGAACAGGAGGACGCCGTCGCCGGCGCTGGGGCCGGGCTACGCGAGGCACGAGATCGAGGGCATCGGCGGCATCGTGAAGCGAAAGCGCGTCAAGATGGTGCGCGTCGGGGCATGCGTGCCGGAGTGGGAGGATGAGAAGGCCAAGGGCGAGATCCTCGGCAGAGAGGTCAGCGGGCGGGTCCGCAGCTGGTGCGACTGGTGCTGGAGAGTCGTCCCGGGCAAGAAAGATTATGAGCTCGAGAAGGCACGCCGGGATCGCGAGTCGTCGAACTGACTGACAGCTGAGGGTAATGTTTGAGCGCTCCAGGCATGGATTGGATTTTCAGGTTCATGGGACGAGAAAGGTGGCCCTATAAATCAAGGATACGGATGGAACGGAAAACGCTTAAACGCGACACGGTCTTCTTCTAATAGACGTCAGGCAATCAGGGGTTACGATCAAATACAAGGAAGAGCTTCTCGAGAACGAGTACAGATCGTGTGCACGGGTATGTTCACGCAAGGGTGTGGCCGATAGCAGTACACTATCCTCATGAGGAATATGATTATTTGTACATATGAACGGAGAATGTCTCCAATGATATGATGTGTCTCCGGAGCCTCACCCAGTCTAACAGGAGGCTAGATGGCAATCTCATCCTTCCAGCCACCTATATATTGTACACCACCAGATTCTGTACACGGCCTTATCCTACACCGAATCTCCAAAGGCCTACACCCCCTATGTGCCTCTTCTGTCCCAGGAGCAAACCTCACACAACAAGCCCCCAGGTTCGGGCAAGAACGAAAGATGCATCACCCCTGATCATATCTCGCCGCGGAGCAGCATCTCCCGACGCCTCTGGCGGTCCTCCCTGGCCTTAGACCGCCGCGGGCCCCACCGCGCCTTGACCCTCTCGACGCGCTCGCGGTCGCTCTCCAGCTTCTCCCTGGGCGCCTGGCACGCCATCATGACGAACATGGGGGCGCAGTCGAACTTCCTCGCGAGAGCCAGCACGGTCCAGACCTCCGGGTCGGCCTCCCGCAGCCGCCGCATCTCCGCCACGTCCTCCCTGCTCAGGTGGTACTGCTTCGACGTCGCGGGGCCCGTCGGCCGCGCGGCC